>OY365786.1:32612765-33082765 GCA_959347405.1 Napeogenes sylphis
TTGTGACTAAAACAAATAATCCAGTAACAAGAAAAAAAATATATGTGATTATAAAGTACAGTATGTAATGTAGAATATTAAATAAAAAAAAAAACAATACAAAATCAAAAAAAAAACATGAGTGTATGTACCTACATAAAAAAAATAGAAAGAAATACAGGTTTATATAATTCGTCGTTTTATTAGCTGTCGTTATATTTACTTAACTCAAAAATACAATAAACTATTATAAAATTAATGTTACCACAACATAAATGACATTTGCCAGTGGCAAACGCATTAGTCGCTCATGACGTTTTTGAACGAAACATGACACATTAGACATTGACAACTGTACTAATAAAATACAGCTGCAAGTCGACGTCAGTCGGTACATAGATAAACTTATTGTTTTTAAAATTAATCCGTGTAAATTGAAAAAAAAAAGGAAACACCCACATTTTTACGAATTTGGAAATAATAAATATTCGACCATAATTAAGAAAACAGGATTATGTACATACTTACCAAATTATCGAGTACCAAGAATCAAACATAACATAGTAGTAAAAGTTAAAAACAAAGGTGATCACCAGAAACAAAAAATAAAGTGATTATTAATATAAAACTACACTTTACGCCTTGGTTTACGTGGTGACCTGATTAACCTAGTGTCACTAACAGCAACAGGGACAGCCTGTTTGATCGAAACTTGACTCGAATGGGCTGGATGTTGTAAAATAAGCTTTTGAAGATCTGTCATCTGTTCAATTTTTACACGGCTCTTATCAGGCAGCATAATAACAATCTTGTTGTTTGTGGACCAACATTTATTGACGCCAAAATGCTTGCGAGCCTCTATGAAAATTTGATGTCTTGCTTTGGTTAAAAATTCCAAAACCGTCAACCCCGATCCTTTAAGAGAAGTCTTGTTTCCCCATATCATGTCTTTATACTGGATATCACGAAACCTTATCAAAACAGGCCGGGCTTTATCTTTGAGAACACCAAGACGGTGGCAGACTTCAAGGAAATTAGAAGAAAACTCAGATAGACCCATCTTATTAGTAAAAACACTTGTTATCTTACTGACAAGTACTTCACTCTGATCTTCAGGAACCCCATGTAATAGTAACACATTTCTTCTTAGGAATGCCTCATGCCTTTCTAAGCCCAGTGAAAGATATTCGGACTGATTTTTGAGTAAGGATAAGGCTTTCCAGATAAGATTTTTAAAGTTGGAGAAGTCTTGAGCAAGAAAATTAACATCTGGAGTACCTTCTGACCCTGAAGAAGCCAACCTCTGAATCTTCTCATCATATTCGGCGATTTTGGCAGCAAAAAAAATTGTGACCTCTTCAAGGTTGTTTGCCATAGTTAGTGATAAATCCATAATTATTGATATTAAGTGAAATTTTATAGGAGAATAGATTAGTGTGTTGCTTAAGTAATTAAATAATTAACACATGAAACTGTAAGTAACTTTTACTTAAAAATATTGAATAAAAACTTAGAGCACATAAAAAGGTGTATGTACTGGTTGCCTACCCACAATTTTTTTTGTTTAAATTTTAAGTTTATTTAAATCGAAGAGCGCGTGCCTACGCGGTAAGTGTCATATCATACTCATTCTCCTTTTCCAAATTTTATTTGAGTGTATGAATTATCATTTGCTTTTATTTTGTTACAGCTCTTCAATTTCTTCCATATCTTCAATTTCTTCTATATCTTCAATTTCTTCGATATCTTCAATTTCTTCGATATCTTCAATTTCTTCGATATCTTCAATTTCTTCGATATCTTCAATTACTTCAATATCTTCAATTTTTTCAGTATTTTCGTTATCTTATCTCCTTTATATTTAGAACTTGTTATTTTACATTTTGTCCATTCTAATAGAACCATTTTGGTTTGGGGTTCTCATTTCACCTGGTTCCTGTTTTGTACATGGCTACAATTTTGCCATCATAGTATTATTGCCTGAAGCATTGGAGCTTAACGCTGACCTGCTTTTACAACCCGCTTGCCACTAAAGAACGCCAAGTAAAATAATGAATTACTGTGGATGTGCTGCGGCTGAACCTACATTGCTGGCTGTGGAAAGAATGTTTTAGCAAATCAGACTACAGTGATAGTATAGTTATGTTTTTAGTGAATATAAATAAATATAAATGTAATCAAGTATTACAAATTTTCTAAACAGAAAAGTAGTTCTTATTACTAGATAGGAAACTTTTTAATACTAACGTAAATATTTGCAGGATCAGAAAAAGTTACAGTGCCCTTATTTCATAAACCAAATAAAAATATTGAGACATTCAACTTGTGGACAACGTCTATTGGAGATTTTGTTTTTTCATCAGATTCTTAAACAGTTAGACAATATTTCAATTAATTTATTCCTCTTTAATAGGTGTAAATATTGTAATTAGATAATAAATGCTTATTTTGTAAAAGTGATATTATACAAAAATATGTGTTTCGACTATTGTAGAAAATATTTTTATAAATAAAAGTGGAAAACGATGCTTTTTTTTATTACACCTTAAAAAATGATCAAGTTCTAACGTGCATAGCCGCCGCTGCGTCACCCCGCCACCCCGCGCCCCGATGCACGTGGCCTTGGCACATATTTGACAAGTTGCGTGGCCTCTCTTTGCTCAAGTTTAATGCACGTTTAGAGGCAATAAATAAATTTTGTATGGGAAAAACTAAATTTTTAAAACTATTAATTTTAAAAAGTCGTAGAACAAATGTTGTTAAGATTAATGTAGAGGGGCTGCCTGCAAAAGGTTAAACATTTGTTCTACAACTTTTTAAAATT
The DNA here is from genome assembly GCA_959347405.1 of Napeogenes sylphis. NCBI lineage: Eukaryota > Metazoa > Arthropoda > Insecta > Lepidoptera > Nymphalidae > Napeogenes > Napeogenes sylphis. The sequence continues at coordinate 32,615,569 of OY365786.1, forward strand.
AATAGTTTTAAAAATTTAGTTTTTCCTATACAAAATTTATTATATATATATATATATAATTTCCCTGGGGATGTTGGTGTTTCGTCATCCAGACCGGACTTATTCCTATATTCGAAACATCTGAGGCGCGTGATACTTGTGGAGCTTACTGTTCCTTGGGAAACAAACATCCCAAGGGATCACACATTCAAGCTCAATAAGTATTACGAACTGACCAACAAACTTATCAGGAATAAATTTATAGTTAGTTTGTACGCGGTAGAAGTGGGAGCGAGAGGTATAACAGCAAAATCTCTCTATAGACTACTTAAAGACCTTGGCCTTTCTAGAACAAGCATCGGTTCATTTCTAAAACGTATTTCAAAGGCGGCATTACTAGGTTCTTTCCAAATTTGGTTAGGTAGGGAGAGGAGTGTGGAGGGTGAAGGTGAGGTTTTTGCGCATAATAAAGGGGCCCCTTAACCTACTCCTGGGTCGCAAGTCCCAGGCACTATTTGCACTCCTCTCCTTGCAACGCGATGGGCCCGGCACCCGCATGGTGAATACATGGATTACTAAGAAGCTTCGTCTTCTATTGTTTTGATAATAATTTACAAATCTTGACCACCTAGTTGCTGTTCATAGCCTTCTAGATATAAAATAAAAATATTGACAAGAATGTTTAACAAACAAAACTAATACACACACAGCATGGCACTCTTCCTCGCGCCGCGAACTCTGGTCCGGTACTCCAGTTATAAAAAAAACGTAAGTAATTACTTTAAAAATTTAGTTTTGCTAAAATTATATTTATTTAAATATATAAGTCGTTACTGTACTCCTAGTGATAAATGATAATCACTACCCCGAGTCTGAAGCTGCCGATTGACAAAACAAAATTAATCTACTAAGCGCAAACCAATTGCAGAAATTACTAGTTATTCGCAATACAGTACAATTAATTCTCAGGCCATACCGTTGTTAATGTAATCCTGTACGTGTGTGTGTGTACGTGTACTTTAATGTATATATATATATATGTATATATATATATATATATATATATATATATATATAAATTTATTTAATCATTAACTTAAGGCTTCATTTTGGAGCTTAAAATAAAAACGTATACAATAAACCATAAAAGATTGACCTATTTTATAGCATAGTGTTGGGCATAGCGAGTTTATTTTTACTTTTGTATAAATTTTTTGTAAACCACTATTTTTCTTATACTTTGAAATATTTTTGTAAAAGTGAGTTTAATTTTCATAGGTATATTGATTATAAATGGTAATAATTTTTAATTCTTTAAATTTGTTTTTTTATGTTTCTCTTGGTCTCATATCATATATGGATTATAAATGTAATTGCATTATTGTTTACTAGATTTTGTTACTTTGTTAAATAGATAACGCTATTATTTAAGCATTTGGGTTATGTAATATATTAAATGGTATTAAAATCTTAAATGAAAAGGGACTGTTTTGTTTTAGAGCTGTCATTGCTGTTGTTGGTGGAAAGTAGTAATCTAGTAATAATCTCTTTGTTTAGATAATCCGAAATTTATCAGAAATAAAACAGTCACATGGTCGAGGTGGGACATGCAGTGTCCCTGAGCCACCGGAGTGCCCTCCGTGTGAGCCCGCTCAGCGACCAGCTTGTCGACCACCAGAGCCTGCTCACGGTCCTCGGGGTCTGCGTCGCGTATGCTGTGCGCCGTCATCTGGACAGCGCCCACCCTGCATACTGACACCTACAGTTTGTCCAAAAACGTGCCGACATGCAAATAAAGCAGTAATTTTTTCAGCATGTTTAATTACCCACTACAATGATTCAAAACAATTAGAAAAGTAATCCTCTTAAAATGACAATGCGAAATTCATGAGGATGGTGTTATATAATAAATGTATTTTTTTTATATTTCAGAAAAAGATTGACTATTGTGACGTAACTAGATGTAGAAATGAACAACATGAAAAATGTGGTGATAGTTTAGACCGTGTGGCTAGACGTCTCGCAGCAGCTGAGCTTACACGACGTTTAGATTATGAAAGTGAGTTATCAGAAGAAACAGCATTGCCGATATCTGATCCCATTGCTTTCAATCTTATGGATGAACGTGAATGCATGCGTGCTACTGACGGCAACGATTATACATCTTCCAAGCAACCAATTACACAATCTGGATGTGGACCCTGTCGTACACCACCACTACCATGTCCAGTGCATTTGGATTCAGATGACCATTGCAAAATAAGTAGTGGCCAACACTTAAAACCTTGTGCACATCGTCCGCGCATTTTCCTTGAAATAGATCGTAGTCAAAATGCCAGCTCGATAGACAAACCAATTGTATCTCCGTTGAACCCAGAAAAAGATAGAATTTCAACTGGCTCCACATCGTTCTTTCAGCCTTCAACATCGGGAAGTCTTACAACACGTATAATTGAGAGTTTTAGAAGTAGTAAAGGGTCTTGTCCGAGACGATCCTGTAAACCATCTTGTACTCATACAAAAGCACGTTATGCTGGTGATACGAGTTGGTGTACAAACATACCATCGCCTGCTCCTGTTCCAGCAAATTGTAAAGAGCCTTCTCTAACAGAGCGCTTACGACGACGTTCAGGAGCTTTGTGTTCCAAACCTTGTGGTACTCGTCACCGAATACATACAAAAACATGTAATGGACAAACTTCTGAAACTATGTCAAATACCGAAAATTTACAAGGTGAATCAAGTATTAATAAATTAGAAAATATTCTTAGTGAAAGGTTAAAACTAAAAGAAGCAGGACAAGGACGCGTAGTTGTAACGCAGCAACAAATAAAAAAAACAAATCCTTTAGGTGCTGGTCTAATGGAATTACAGATTCCACCTACTTCTGATTTAGTTCGTGTGCGTGTGTCTCTAAATTTTGACAATTCTAAATCTACAATTTGTGAAACTCCATCGACTTCACATATCCCTATTTCACAGAATTTATCTTCTTGTAATAATGATTCTAATGCATCATGGTTATCAATAAAAAACTTGCAAAAGAAATTCACGGGATGCAGTAAAAACGGAAAATTACAGCAGGCTTCCGAAAAAACTACTGCTATAGGCATTTACAAACCTAAATCTCAATATGGAAGAGAGGCTACTAAAGAACCATGTACTCTTAAACGTTTTGGGGAAATAGGTCCTACAGGGGAAGTCTTTAAGTGTCCAGTTCCACTAACACATGGTGCACCGAAATCCATGTGCCAAGGACATTTGCAACGAGAACCTCAAAGATGTTCCCTTAAACAACATTTACTAAATTCTGTAATATAGTACGAATAATTTTAAAGAAAAATAAAATAAATAAATCCAAAATTTTAAACAAACAAAAAATAATACACCGCCAATGCTGTGTGTGCAACATTTAATATTAAAATTGTATGAGAAATAAAAAAAAAACTATTTGATGTCTTTTACTTGCACAATATCTATTATAATATTGTTGAATATATTACTATTACTGCTATTTGTTCATTTTTTAAGTTGAAATGTAAAACACCTCTGTAATAAATTTGTAAATAGTTTCTTTTTATGGCAATTTTACTGTCGGTGATAGATTCATAACAATTCAACTTCTTCAAAAAGGAGGTTCTCAATTCGACAGGTTTTTTTTTTTTTTATGTATGTACACCGATTTCTCCGAAGTTTCTGAACCGATTTACGTAATTCTTTTTTTGTCGAATTGGTCCCACAAAAAATTGATTCAGGTAGGCCCATTAGTTTTTATTTTAGGAGCATTTTTGTCCAAGTTTTGAACTATCTCCTCCAGAAGGAAATCAAAACGTGCTGTGACTAATGACATCTGTTATTTTGGATATGTGGCTGTGACTAATGACATCTGTTATTTTGTATATGTGGAGTCTGACGCGCTGCTGCTAGCCGGTTCTCAGGTTGCTGAGCAGACTGAGTGGTTGTACGGTTTCGTATCACTTCTAATCTATGAGCCCTCTATTCAGTCCACTCGTTCTCTAAATACTCATTAAAGAGGCCAAGTCTATTAGCTATCTGCTCAATATGAATATATTGCGAATGAGTATTCGCAAGATGCTCTTGGATCTGAACGAGTCTAGAATTATGCTGATCAAGAGTTTCTTGAAGTAATTGTGATTTCATACATGCCTTCATGGCCAGCCAACGTTTTTCACGATCTTTAATAATAATAATAATATATAATAATAATATCAGGACAAATTACAAACATTTATCTAACCCCTAAGTAAGCAAATTATTTGCTTGTGTTAAGGGTGTTAGACAACGATACAAATACATAGAAATACACATATAAATACTGAAAATATATTTAATAAACGACCAAACCCAGAAACACAAACATCTATGCTCATCACATAAATGCCTGTCTCCGCCGGGAATCGAACCCAAGCCCCATTGCGCCGTGACACGTTAGGCGTCTGCGCTAACCACTCGACCAACGGGGCGGTTAAAGTTAATAGTCTCACAAGAACGTGAACTTGTGTTTCGAAGAGCATTTTTACGAAGAGGACTACTTTTATCCGTTCCCTTTTCTTGAGATCTATACTTTTTAAGGCGCGCAGCACCTTTTGTAGGTCTACCTATGGTGAATTGACAATCTAGCAATAAACTAAAAAGTATTAAATAAAAATAACTACGTTAAAAACCGACTTTAAAACTAAAAAGTAAAAAATAATGAAAATTTAATTTTTATTATATACTACCTATTATATTTTATATCTCCTATTTACTATTAGGTTTGAAGTCAATAAGTAAATGTTATGATTATAAGCAGCTCTATCAATACGAAGAATAGTGAAAAAAAAAACAAAACTATGAAAATATACTCAACAGTATTCTTAAACTAAATGGGCATGTGAATTATGAAATGCATGCTTCAAAAATTAAGATACGTAAATAAAGTTATACAAGAACAATTAAAGAAAAATTAAATATGATTACTAGCTTGAATTGATACGAAGAAAATAATTACGAAAATGTATTCAACCGAATTTCTATAAAAAAATGGCACCGACTTCAAACCTAATAGTAAATAGGAGACACATATAATACGTAGTATATAATAAATATTAAATCTTCATTATTTATTACTTTTTAGTTTTAAAGTCGGTTTTTTTAACGTAGTTATTTTTATATCGATTCCATTTTGTACAGGTTGTTCCAAACAATACAAGTATGTGGTTAATCAGTCACGTATTATCACTGCGAATGATGTTCTTCTCTGATCGTGATGCCTTTAGTGATCTGTTGCTAGGGGTCGGGCAAGTTATAAATATAATGAGTAAATGAAAAAATGAAAGAGTTGAATTGTAGCTTTTATAAATATTTTTTTATATACATACAAGATGCGATGAGCGGCTGACTATTATTTAAACTCGGCCTCATTATAACAGAAATGCGTTTACTGTACCTATACTTCTGTTGGGGCACTGATTTCCGATAGAAAAAGCACAAACCTATGCAAGCTCAAAGAAGTTTATGTTTGTAGACTACTTACACTTTTTGTAAGTATAATACGGGTATATAAAAAGTCACAATCCATATAAAAATATTTTATTACTAAATAATGCTAAATAATGCGATATGACATTAAAATATGTTATTTTTAAAACATCAATGAAAAAATAAATAAAAACAGAAAGCAAGTAGGTAGGTACGGTACCCGGCAATAAATATTGCACATCGACTTTTGGAACGCAACAATCGGCTAATTTCGGTTTCGTAGAGCGTTATCCCTGTCGCACGAAATACAAGCAAACCGGTGTCTATTAGGAGCTGTAAACGAGTATAATATCCTTCTTTTGATAATTATTTTTACTCTTTATATAAATAACACATTTCTTAAAAATGTTAAAAGTTAATTTTTTTTAGATAGGTAATAAAAAAAACATGCTTACCCGAAACATATTTACGTAATTTATTATTTAGTATAATTATAACTGTACGTAAAAAAAGACCGTTAAAGCTATTTGCCTAAATAATATTTTTTTTTTACTTAAAAATAATGTGAGCATGTTTTTTTCATTTTAAATTACCCCAACTTAAACCCACCACTTATATAAAAATTTGTGGCTTTATACAAAGAATAAAAATAATTATCAAAAGACGCAAATTATACTTGTTACAACACACAACAGCTCCTAATAGATACCGAAATGTTTCTATTTCATGCGACAGAGATTACGCTCTACGAAGCCGAAATTAGCCGATTGTCTCTTTCGAAAGGTCAATGTGCAATGTTTATTGCCGGGTATTGTACTGCTGTTTTACATTACATGATTTTTAAGACTAGTTACGAAAATGCTATATAATATTACAATAATATTATCGTATCGCATCGCGTTGTAAATATTTATAAGGTATAAAATATTGAGTTAGCCTAGTGAATCTATGCTGTTTATAGCCTAACTTTAAACTGTTTATTTAAATTTTATTTAATTCTTCAGCTCGATATTGCTGTATAATATTATTATTTTAAGGATAGGCCTAGTGAATCTATGCTGTTTATAGCCTAACTATAAACTGTTAATTTAAATTTTATTTAATTCTTCAGCTCGATATTGCTGTATAATATTATTATTTTAAGGATAGGATATACTGGTATAGTTGTATAAAATAAGCATTTTGCTTTATTAGTGAATTTATAAAAGGCCTAAAACATGAATTAAAATACATAGCGTGCGTATCGCTTAGCTGTTATTATAGCTAACTTCTATAGAACTCGCTCATCTTTGGAATCATCATCATCGCATACCTTTGTTGTTTGTACTTGAATCAGCAATTAATTAAAATTGTCTATATACTGCAAGCTACATGGCGGCCAGCTCCTTCTTAACAAGTTGCATGTAGTCGGCGGTGGCATCAGCGAGGTCGCGGTCACCTACCGTCAGGTCTACTTCAGAAACCGCCGCAGTTGGACTACCTTCTTCTGCCTGTCGCAATTTTAGACGAAACTCACGCATCCGCGCCTCCAATATGCGTTCTCGCTTGCTCTCACGATCAAAAACCTGAACAGAATATTGTAAAAAGAGCAACTTCCAATCAAAGTGAAGTAAGTATAAAATTGTGAAACTAATACTAATTTCAGCTTATCTTTAGATTTATTTTAAGCTTTCATAGGTTTTAATATAACTAATTGCTACTGGTACCACTTCCATAAAGGCGTTAAAAATAGACAAAAGCCCAGCATCAGATGGTGTTACAAATGAAATAATTCTGACCGGCGCAACTGCTCTGACTACTTCTAACAAACCTATTCAATTTAATATTATCAACAAAAGAAATACCGAAACAGTGGATTGGTTCAGGTATTGTATTATTTTTCAAAAAGGAGACCCAAAATTGATATGAAATTTATATATTTATTTATTTATTTATTATTTCATTTCATTACATCAAGTACAGGAGACGTTACAATTAACTACATAAAATTTTGTGAGAAGTCAGGAGGGATGGTTTGAACGTAGCTACTTATCCTGGATATATCACTAGGATACCCTGTGCTGAAATATCCAGTGAACTCTTTTACCGTACTACTACACCTACGTTGCAACTTTTATTTCTAAAATTACCTAATCTCATATTATTACATATGGTGACAACATACTTGTAACTAATCTTAAAATAATAATAATACGTAATATTAATAATAATAAATAATTATAATAATAGAAAAATATAATATAAAAAAAATATATAATTTTAATAATCATAATTATAATACTAATATAATAGATTAATATATTTATATAAACTCAATTTAATTTCGGATATATACGGGGATATTAACTTCTATAAGGGATTAATAACTTCTTTATTTGATAACCAATAGTTAAACAAAATTACAAAATAAAAAATGAATCCCATGACAATATATTCCCGAAAACTGCATCCAATTTGAATAATCCGGTTTTGAGGTTAGCGTGCACAAACATACAGACATAAAGACGAACAGATAAAATGAAAACACATTTCTTTTGCTTATATAAAGATTCCGACAATCCGAATTCCGAAAATTACGACATCGGCAGACATCGCTCACTGTCAAAAGTATATTTAAAATTTTTAATAAGAATACAATATTAGGTACTATAATTATTTTTATACCTCTCTTGTTTTTACTAAAAAGTCCATTTAAATACTTCTTAAACAGAATACTTAATAACCATTCTAACTATATATCACACTTACAGATTTTCATTGAACATAATCAAAATATTACCATGTAAACTTGAAAAATTCTGAGCTACACAATCGAAGTTATTTTCACCATCAACTTGCAGGTCTAGTTTTATTTTAAAAAATCTATTTTAAATGATAAACGTTCAATTAGCTATATGCATTAACAATTTTTCAATACTGAACATTCACAAAAGCCATTTTTGAGACGGTCTGTACGGTTCCATACCAGAGTGCGCCGGTAGACCGTACGGCCGCAAACGCGAAGACCCTATATTTTAAATCTGTAATATCTTCGAAAATATTCATTAAAATTATATGCTGTACGAGGCTATATTGTTCCATATTAAATGTAAAATGTATTTAAGTTACTTAATTAGATACGGATTAAAGCTGTATTTCTTAAAATCGCTTCGTAAATTACCTATTATTTTTCGTAAAAAGTAAAGGATAAAAATTTGCTATTGTGGGTTATCCCTAATAGATAAACATATACCATCGCAGATTGTCTTGTAGAACTTTTTAAGGTAGACGACAGACGTGCGGGTGCCGGGCCCATCGCGTTGCAAGGAGAGGAGTGCAAACAGTGCCTGGGACTTGCGACCCAGGAGTAGGTTTAAGGGACCCCTTTATTATGCGCAAAAAACGCTCACCTTCACCCTCCACACTCCTCTCCCTACCTAACCAAATTTGGAAAGAACCTACTAATGCCGCCTTTGAAGTACGTTCTAGAAATGAACCGATGCTTGTTCTAGAAAGGCCAAGATCTTTAAGTAGGCTATAGAGAGATTTTGCTGTTATACCTCTCGCTCCCACTTCTACCGCGTACAAACTAACTATAAATTTATTCCTGATCAGTTCGTTGGTTAGTTCGTAATACTTATTGAGCTTGAATGTGTGATCCCTTGGGATGTTTGTTTCCCAAGGAACAGTAAGCTCCACAAGTATCACGCGCCTCAGATGTTTCGAATACAGCAATAAGTCCGGTCTGGATGACGAAACACCAACAATCCCAGGGATTTTGTAATGCTTTTTATAGGTGTCCATCATGAGAATCCAATCAGGAGCCGCGCCTAATATTGAATAAGGCTTCGCTTTTGATTTTTTGGAGGAGCCTTCTTTTACGAATTCTATAGATCGTTTGGTGATTGTTATACCCTTCCGCGCTCTTGCTACAAAGACTAACCGCTTCCCGTATGATTTCTAATACCCTGTCGTGGCGACGCGAGTATTGACCTTTATCTAGAAGTACCTTACAACCTACTAATAGGTGTTTCGCGGTTCCTATTGCCTCCCCACAGATGTTGCAAGACTTTTCGGTGGCTTTGCCCCATCTTACTAAATTACTTTGATCTGGGAGAGTCATTTGGAATGCATTAAGATAGAATTTTAATAATGCTGGGGACCAATCATAAATTAAGGTGCGCCACTTCAAAGCTAGTGGAATACAAAAATCTCCTATGGTCACCCATTCGTTTTGAATTTCTAGGCTCATCGCGTGGAGTCGGTAATTATCGTTTTCGTCTTGTCGAATAAAAGATTTTGTTATGTCTATGTCTTGAACTTTCCTACTTGATCCTAGCCCTACTTTATTTGTTTGAGCACCTATCATAAATTTTTTATGGAATTGAAGTCGTGACTCGAGCTCTGAGGCAACTTTGTCTTTTGGGAGAGAAGTTACAGTATCATCTTTAGATTTTCCGATGATATGTCTTTTGGTAACTCTTAGATGTTTGTAGAGCTCCGATGGTTTCTTTAATTTTAATCCAAAGTTGTTTCGGTCTCTAAATAAGGTTGAAGAGTCCGCTGAGTGCGCTAACCCGAGCCATAACTTCAATGTCTTTATGACGCTTGCATCTAACTTTGACAAAAGGGTTTTATTTATATCATACACGAGGAAAGGCCAATTGAGACGTGATGTTAAATAATTATCGTAAATCCAAGCTTTTTTGACGTTACTTATTGGTTGGTTGTCTAGCTTTTTGAGATCGTTTAAAAAGCTATCGACTATTACATCCAACGATGGAGTACGGCCTTGGTAATCGATTTTTTTTACCTAAAAATTTAAACGGAGCTGCTTCCGTAACCGTACTAACGCACTGACCGCCTATTATAAGACCCGGATCGTAAGAGGTATATTTGGTATTCCGTCTACCCAGACACAGACTAAAACATTTACTTGGTTTTGTCCTCAATCCGCCGGTCCACGTACAGAAATCTTCAACTACATTTAAAAGTACCTGACATTGTTTCGGATTACGTGTCAGTATCACGAGATCATCTGCAAAAGCTAGTATGGATTCTGTGTATTTGTTGTTGAACTTTAACCGATAGCCCCACTTTTTTTCATTTCTAATTAATTTGTCTATTAAAATATTAATAACTATATAAAATATAATAGGAGAAATACAACAGCCCTGAAATAAACCAACGTTATAATTAAGTGGTTTTGAATGATTTTCATTAAAAATTATAGAGAATTTTAATTTTGAATAATATGATGCAATAATGTCGCGAACTACCGTAGGAAAGTTATACCATTTAAGCGCGAACATCATTAGTTCATGTCGTACCGACCCAAAGGCGTTTTCTAAGTCTATCCAACAAACCGTAATTTGTCTCTCGCTAGTTCTAGCATCTTTAAGGCTTTCCGATATTAACGTATTATGTTCCAGGCATCCAGAAATTCCGGGCAAAAACCCTTTCTGGTGATTAGGCCTGAAATATCTATTGTTAATCATGAATTGCGTCATTTTAGTTTGTAAAAAAGAGAAAAATATTTTGGAAATTGTATTTGTTAGGGCTATCGGTCTATCGGTCAATACTTAGTACATTATTTTGATCTATCTCGTGGAGTTCAACCAGCGTTTGCATTGTAAGCACAAACAAAAAGACAAACAGATAAACAGGCAAAGATTTTAAAAATGCTGAAAATAGATTCTGTTAGTTATTACTTTACATCCTGGTATATTTTTTTAAATATTTTTAATGTACAAAGACTACTCCTCTACAGATTTATTACATGTATAGAATAAGATTTTCATGGTACCTATTACGTGATTGACATAAATAGTCATAACTTTTTTATTTCTTAACCGATTTAGTTGAAATAAACACTAAATGTTAAGTGAAGACTGTAATAATATATTCCCGAAAACCGCATTCAAATTGGTTAAGCCCTTTCTGAGATTAGCGTGCACAAACATACAGACATACAGACAAACAGACAAACTGAAAAACTATTGTTTTGGGTTCTCTTGCTCTTATAAAGCGCCCCTATGATGTTTTTTTTTATTTTGATTCCATGTACAGGAATGGCTCAGTGACGATTCTATTATATGTATAGATTTTCCATGGACAGAAATGGATCAGTGACCATTTTATGTATAGACTAGCTGTTGCCCGCGGCTCCGCCCGCGTTTAGGTCGCTTTTCGCGTAATCTGTGGAAACTACAATTATGCAGACCTATAATAGACTTACTGTTAATTCTATAGTATTCTATTCCCGTGGAATTTTTTTATATATAGGCATTACATTGCTACGATATCAAACTGAAAATAATAACATACATTTACATCACAAACAAACGCATTCAAAAATATTATCGCTGTCCACAACCGTTCCGTAAGGAGCCGACCACGCGACTGAGCCGCGCGGCATGCTACCTCGCAGCTATCGACATTGTTAGCCCTCCCCTCTCAACGCGCCACACACCCTGCACATCAAAGTACGTGTGGTATTTACCATTACGTATTATTTTAAAACTAAAATAACTCCTTACTTATTGGTTAAAATCAAATGCTTTCAAGAGCAATGTTGTTCATAATTAAGTGCCTGTGATATTTAAATAATTTATTTGGATAAGGAATAATATCGTTATTATTAAAACACCTTCAAAAGTGTATATTATTTTAGAACTAATTTCATAACCATATAAAAGGTTATAGTGAGTCAACCTTAAAAGCTAGATATATGTTGTCGCGGACTTCTTTTTAAAACTTTTAAAGGGGAACAATTTCATAGAACATCATTTTTGCGTAACTTTCACCGTTTTCGCAGCGCACGCAGTTTTTTGTTTATTTTTTTACACCTTGCGTTAGAATATTCAAGTTTTAGTAATCATCCCTAATTTTTTGAAAATGAAACATAGCCTATGTTACTCGGGAATAGTGTAGCTTGCCAACGGTGAAAGAATTTTTGAAATCGGTCCAGTAGTTTCGGAGCCTATTCAGTTCAATCATACAAAAAAATAAACAAACCTTTCCTCTTTATAATATTAGTATAGATAGATGAGTGTGTGAGTTGGCCAGAAATGTTATTATTGGCTTATTTACTCTCAATAAATAAAGAATAAATAAAAAAACAAACAAATTAAATAACTACTAAATCAAATTGGTTGCCAGAAAACCAGTGCTTTAGTAATCACCGAGTATAGTCTGCCGGTTAGATCATAAGTCTCACAAACACAGTAAACTGTTTACTATTTAAACTCTTTACTATCAATGTTACACTTTGTTATACTAGTTCTGTTAAATAACTTAGTTTCTCGATCACACATTGCCTCCTCTTAGGAGACGATTTACATATTCACTACTCTTAATCAAATCGGTGTCCAATAATAAAATTATTTACTTAGTCAATTAAACTTCTATACAAACATTACATGTCTAAGTCAAACCAAAAACTGATATCTTTCTTTTTTTATCGAAATCTATAATTCAATTCTATAAAAGTTAACACTAAGAAGTTCGAAGTAGAAAACAAATCTCTTCAACAGCAACAAACAATATTAGCCTCTTAGCTACTTGGCTTTCATGCTTTAGGCATTTGATATTAGTATTTTGAATAACTGTGTAATTATGTGCAAGATGTGTAGAAAAGCAGAACAAAAAAAAATAGCAGAAGGCAAAACCCTTAAAGTGATGAAATCTCTAGTAGAAATTAAGACCTTAGAATAATAAAAGACAAAAGGGGAACGGAAGACTGTAGAACTGTAATAAAAATAATCGATGTAAATCCTTGTATCTAGAACAAAAATATATATTAAAAAAAATGTTCTATCTTGACACCAAGTAATCACACGCTCTTCAATTAAAATAAAGAACTGCGCGTTTTATAAAATAATTCAAAAATATTGCAACAGTAACTTTAAGAAGTTTGCAATAGTAACTTAAAACGTTGTAACTTTAAAAAGAATGCGATAGCAATAAAACTATTTTTACAGATTTAAATCGCGTACATTGAATTAAAATTAAAATTTACTTTTTAAATCTAACCCGACGTTTCTAATGCTTTGCAGCAATCGTGTTCACGGTAAGACGAGATGGAGGTCTGTCAGTAAGTCAGTTAAATAGGCATCTACTTCTAACGGTTTCTAAGCTTCCGGGCGTACAGTTCAGGATTCACACAAAACGCACTAACAGTATCTTGAGGTCTTTGTAAGACAGTGCGGTCACAGACATGTGCGTTTTGTGTGAATCCTGAACTGTACGCCCGGAAGCTAAACCGTTGGAGGTCGATGACTAATTAACTGACTTACTTAAAAGCCATATGTGACGAATAAGATTAATGCTTTTGTGTTTTATTATGTTTTTAGAATACATTTTTGGTTTAGAATGTAATGAAAAGTAGTGCTTGGTTGCCTTAGGCTTTAGTTGAGTGGTCATTTATTTTGATACAGAATTCTGATTATGATGTTCAACTTCATTATAGTGGTTTTTTCCTTTCTCAATAAGTTGTTTAGATTTGAGTCAGGCTGTTAAGAATATGGATAGGCGCGTTTTAACTCTATTTTCACTATTTATAATTACAAACGTAACCGTATATGAGAAATATAAGCAGACTAAGTTAGATCGAAAATATAAAGAGACTTTTCAAGTAATATCGTTATACTTTAAGATCATTAAATTCTAACCGTACCACAGGTTAAATTAAGTAGGAACCACGGGTTCTTGAGGACTTGACGCCAATGCTGATTGTCTATCTTGACTTGACGCCAATGATGGTTGTCTATCTACTCTTGACGCCAATGCAGTTTGTCTATCTTGACTTGACGCCAGTGCACGTTGTCTATCCTGACTTGATGCCAATGATGGTTGTCTATCTTGACTTGACGCCAATGCGGGTTGTCTATCTTGACTTGACGCCAATGCGAGTTGTCTATCTTGACATGACACCCTAAGATGTCTATATTCCTCCGAAGTTTTGAATGTTGATCTTGATTCTTGTTTGGGATGTCTATCTTGACTCCAATGCGGGATGTCTATCTAGACTCCAATTAGTTGAATCCCATGGAATGACTTTGATTGAGTTATGTTATATGTAACAGCTTTAGTTATCATAAATATCGATTTTAGAATGATTCATGAATTTTTTATGTGGTCAGTAAGGCCGAGCAAAGTAACGTAAGTTGTATATTGTTTGGATTTCTGATACATATGCACACGAGGGCGTGTGACTTGTCAGTATGGCCGTGTCGCAGATCACGATAATTAGTAACTCAATTGATATCATTGTAACAGTGGGATGTGAACGCCGTGACCGACCAATCAAACGGGACCGGTGGTTCACGGAACTTTGATAATTGTATACCAACAAAGTAATTTGTAATGTCTAATTACCTACATTTAATACAAGAATTGTCATAATGTGTCTGTGTGGTTTAATTGCCTCAGACCTACGCCTCGGATCCTAAACCTGACACCATTAATACCGCGCAAGCCACGAATATGCCTCTATCGCCGACATATCTATAAATATAATAAAATCGTCACTGAGCCATTCCTGTACATGAATTTAAAAAAAAACATCATAGGGGGGCTTTATAAGAGCAGGAGACCCCGAAACAATGGTTTTTCAGTTTGTCTGTTTGTCTGTATATCTGTATGTTTGTGCACGCTAATCTCAGAAACGGATTAGTCGATTTGGATGCAGATTTCGGGAATATATAGTCATGGGATTCACTTTATATTTTGTTTTTTTTTAACAATCGGTTAACAAATAAAGAAGTTAATAATCTCTTATTGTCGTACCATTGATTCTTACCGGTTTTTTTTAATCGATAGAGTGCTGATGCAAGAGGAAGGTTTATATGTATTATAACATGCTTGGTCTACCAGAGAACCACTGATAATTTCAAGATTTCTAATGCGAAGTCGTAAACAAACACTTTTGTTTGCGCTTACAATGCAAACGCTGGTTGAACTCCACGAGATAGATCAAAATAATGTAATAAGTATTGTATACCTTAAAAAGTTCTACAAGAAAAACCGCGATGGTATATGTTTATCTCTTAGGGATAACCCAAAATAGCAAATTTTTATCCTTTTTTTTAACTTTTTACGAGAAATAATAGGTAATTTACGAAGCGATTTTAAGAAATACAGCTTTAATTCTTATCTAATTCAGTAACTTAAATACATTTTACATTTAATATGGAACAATATAGTCTCTTTAAGCATGTAATTTCAATCAATATTTTCGAAGATATTACAGATTTAAAATATAGGGTCTTCGCGTTTGCGGCGGTACGGTCTACCGGCGCACTTTGGAATGGAACCGTGCAAACCGTCTCAAAAATGGCTTTTGTGAATGTTCAGTATTGAAAATTTGTTAATGCATATAGCTAATTGAACGTTTATCGTTTAAAACAGATTTTTTTTTAAATAAAACTAGACCTTCAAGTTGATGGTGTAGCTCAGAATTCCTTAAGTTTACATGGTAATATTTTGATTATATTCAATAAAAATCTGTAAGTGGGATATATGGTTAGAATGGTTATTAGGTACTTTGTTTAAGAAGTATTTAAATGGACGTTTAAGTAAAAACAAGAGAGATATATTTAAAGTTTTTAATAAGGAAACAATATTACTGTACCTAATATTGTATCCTTATTAAAAACTTTAAATATACTTTTGACAGTGAGCGATGTCTGCCGATGTCGTAATTTTGATCGTATCACTTAAAATAAGTCATATAGAAGCCAATACAAAAAAAGGGAAATGGGAATTGTTTTACTACGAATTTAAGGCATGCGAAGCCGCGGGCAAAAGCTAGTATATATAACCACATATATATATATATATATATATATATATATATATATATATATATATATATATATATATATATATATATATATATGTGGTTTAATTGCCTGAGACCTTCGCCTTCTTGGTTTAATTAATATATAGGTATTCAGAGAGATAATCAATCGATTAATAGATGCAATGAGAGATACAATCTTACAGCAGTAAGCAAAGACTTATCGTTCTTATCTGACTGTGCCATGTTTTGCGATAGCTCTACCATGTACACGTTGCCGCTTCGACTTCCACACGCCGCTATCGTACCCTGACACAAATATTTAGAGTTTTAAAATAGTTTATTGAGAGGTATGTATTTCAGTAACTACATCATATCCACTGTCATGACTAATCTGCCCTTATTCCGATTATTCAGTGGCACATTCAAACTCCTTTATCCGTCTATCTCATTTTCATCATTAACTTTCATAAGCATTCGGATCCATACCGCATGTCAAATTATGTTACTTTTTTTAAAAAATCTCCTTAAGAGTGAGGAGATAACGGCAAGGGTATATTATTAGCAAGATCTGATCTCATTTCGTCTATACTGCTAATCCAATACCAAAGTGCATCTTTCTAAGATTCATATCCATGCTTGTAACAATACAATACTAACACCGTCATGCATGCGCACACGCAGGAGTGGTTCGTCGCACACCTGCATTGTAAGCACTGGCTCTTGTTGCCGTCGTAGCAAGTCCCATGTGGCCAACATACCATTCCACTGCATAACCATCATAAGTGATATGCTGCAATCAGTGGCACTAATTTATTATTAGTATTTATTTTAAGACAAAACGAAGTGCAAAGTAGTTTACTCTAAAGACTTTATTACCGTGTAGGACTCCAAGTAGCAGCGGTAATTTTGTGCCGATGCGGTGGAGACCACAGCACGGCAGATTCGCGACAATCTTCGCTCCATACGCGTACGGTCCAATCTCCCACGGTAAGAAAGTTTTTGAGAAAACCTGGATTACGCTCCAATGACCACACTGGTCCCAAATGTGTTTCAAACTATATGTGAATGTAAAAAGACATTAAACTCTTTTAAAAAAAGGTTTTCCATAGTTTTATTTTCAATACTGATTCAATAAAGTACGTACCATGTCATGACAAGTGATGATACATTTTACAGCGCTATATAGTTTAGTAGTATAGGGTATGTATGTAGATATACAAATATATTATATACTACTATATATGGTATATTGTATATTACTATATTATATTATACTATGTACCTTAGCAGGCAACTTCTCCATTGGTGTTTTGCCTTTGCGGTTTCCCCCGATGACAAAACCATTTTCAGTACCGACCATAAATCGTGTTGGTATTGTCGGTTCATATTCAAGAGTGCTGATGCCATTAGCATTGGCCATTGTTTGAACATCGAATGTTGATTTTACAACATCCATTATCATTTCATCGGTTGGTTCATTCATATTACGAATATCCCACCATTTACATGCACCATCCGGCCCACCAGAAAAAAATTCTTGCCCTGATTTAGAATTGATGTAAAGGACATTTCTAACAAGCTCACGATGTGCAACGTGTGGTGCGCAAAGACCTGAGGCCACTCCATTTTGTCTTTTGTCCCAAACGCCTACTTGTCCGTTGATTAATCCTCCTACCAGGATATTTTGATCGCGGGGATTAAATTGCAAATCTAATAAAGGGGATGGTGGCTTTATTATTGTCATAGGATAATTAGCGTTTTCAATATCCCAAATATGCGAATCTATTGAAGCGCGAGGATTGCGATTAAAGTCGACCTCAACGTAAGTTACAGCAAAACAGTGGCCTCCTTCAGGCTGCCAGCAGATAGAGCTAATGGGTCGTCCCCCTCCAGCTGTCATATCACGATACACATTTACCGTACGACAACTGGTTTTTTCTATAGGTGGAAGAGATGGCATTTCAGCATAATATGTACGATACATATCTATTGCATTATTTTGAAGGACGTAATGTTCCATTCCCTAAAAATCATTTGAAACAATAAACTATATATTTTTTTTTCTTTTTATTTGTTTGTTTATTCTGTTAGCTCTGTTGGCTATTACAGCGTCACCGGGGAAGCGGGTGGGTCAGGAGACCCACCCTTAAAAAGGGGGGGGACAGATGGGTGCCCATGGGGAACGACGTCCCGAGGGCGTCTCAGATTGAGACACGGACCTCGGCTCGGGGCGTCGTTAGTCAGGAGGGAAGCTAAGGAAATTTGGACACTAGCGTCCTCCGATGTCAGAACGCCGAAGCAACGGAACACTTACTCAGTTGGGACCTCGTCTATACCGGTATAGACGGTGTGTGTCTGTATGTTGTGTGGTCTCACTTATGCCTACGCGTACGTTATTACCTACTGTGAACGCGTCGTCGGGGTCAACGAGTACCGATTTAGGTCTTCTTTTTCTAACTAAAGTAGTCTTACGTGGTCTATGCTCTGCGGCGTCAGCCACCAGTGGGTTCGGGTGTCGCTTAGCATGTTCAAAATACTTTTGGGGTTTCAGATTAGCGTGCGCAAAAGCGGGGCTCGCATAGGACATGACGGAACGTATGCAATCTTTGTAAAGTGTCACCTTATTGCGAAGGGACATTTTACTCCGCTTGCCTAACAGCGGATATAAACGAACTAATATGTAGGCCGTTCTGCTACGAACGGTCCTAATATGGGCAGGGAAAACTAACTTTCTATCTAACGTTACTCCTAGGTTACTCCTAGGTATTTTGTCTCGTCTTCCCAAGGTATCGGTTTAAAAATTAATAACAAGAGTAAAAAAAAATTACACATTTAGTATTTTTATCTAACATGTTGAGTTTTTCTCAACCTACTTACATTAGCAAGTGACATTACACAATGAATGTAGTTATCATCTTTTTCGATTTTCCTTCTATAGCGTTGTGTTGCTTCGGGATCAATAACATTGACATCTTTTGGCCATCCCCCTTCTGCATGGTTTGCTCCAGTTGTTGTATATTCAGCACTTTAAACATAAAATTCGATATCATTACCATTAGTACTATTTTAAAGTGTAGAATATAATGTGCTTATACCGAATGGTGTTAATTTGATGCTTCGAGAAGCAAGGAGTATTCTGTGTGGGCTGATGTACTGGATTGCGCAGAATGTATTGTTTGTGCTCAGATACATTGGTGGTGATACTGTCGCATAGTTCCGGCCCTTGCTCGCAAAAAAGCGGTTGGCGTCCGAAATCACAACGCCGTTTTGTATATTGGTATGATATATCCATGATTATGTATTTAAGCAAAGAAACGTTTCTTACTTAGTTAATTAAAAAGACAATAACAAGAATCAGATTAAAAAACAGCCCGGATACGAAACGTCACGAAAAAACTACTTTTTAAATAATCATATAGTATTCAATTTATGATTGCCTGTTATAATCATGTAATAATTTATTGAATATTTTTTAAAATATGCTATCACAAAATTATAGTATTATTTAAAAAAAATATTGTATATCTATAACTGCCATATAAACTTATAACAAAACCAACTTACGGTGAAATAGTGAATTCAAAAAAAAATGCATTAACAACTGATGTCTAAAAAGAAGAATTTATTAAATATTTTTATGTAATTTAGTTTTACTAAACAATAACGACCTAAAATTATTTTAACAATATAACAAATTGGGTTTAGTAAAAATATAGAATAGTAGTAAATTTTAATTATTGCTGTTTAGTGCAGGCGCTGTTGGTAGTTGAGTATGCAAAATATGAGGACCGCATACTGTTGATGGTTTAGAGCTCAGAAAAGCTTGCAGATTATGATTCTGGATGTTTCCAGGAGCTTTATTGATCCTTTGTTTTACCCTACTCCCTCAGATATTCATATAAATACACTGAACAAATGGTTTTAACCTATTTTAATTGTTATTTTTTTTAAGAATATACTTTCTTTTTAATACGCTTTTATTAGCTTGGGTTGTATGTATGTATGTATGTATGTATGTATGTATGTATGAATGTAAAGGAATCTTCGAGCTTAATTTTCACCAGGTTCCAGCGATCCGATTAAATTGAAACTTTGCACACGTATCAAGGACCGATGACAATGCAATAATTTGATAAAAGTTTCCCAAAAAAAATAAAAAAAAAAATTAAAAAAATAAAAAATGAAAAATAAACAATAGTTTAAAAAACTAATAAAACACGCTTTTATTGCTAACCGAACTAAAAACTAGAAAATAATTTTTAATGACAAAGAGTATAAAATTACAGTAGTAGAAGATCGAACAATTAATCTTAGTCAATCGCCTTAATTTAAAATTATAATAAAAATTAAATTATTTACAGAATAATTCAATTCTGAGTAAAAAGTGTGGGGTGCTCGATATTTAAGGTATTACAATCATTCTATTAGCAACTATCTATGAGAGGATAGTTATGAATCACAGTAAAATGCACCCCACGATGAGAAATAAAAAATAACATGTAACATGGTAGAAAACTAAAAAAATTGAAATAAAAAATAATAATAATAATAGATGTGTACAAAAATATACATAACAATAATAAAAAAGTACTAACTAAAAACTTTTATGAATAAGTAATAAAGATAGAAACTAATTAATTACTACCGATCACACTCATAAAACTTGACTTTAACGAAGGCGATTTTCAGATGTTAGGCTGCAAATTATTCCAAAGTTTTACTGCAAGAGCAGTAAATGACTTGGCATAGCAGTGCAGCAGCAGTTTTCCATGGTGGTAGACCATAACATCGGGTCGCCGGCAAAGTTACCACCCATCGGGCAAAGTCGTGCCGCAAAGCGACATAGTCGTGTTCCGGAACGTTGCTCGTTGAAGCCGGTTATGGGAAATGGGTCTGAACTGCTGCGGTACGTTGGCGAACCGGTTGATGTCGAGTTGGTGTTTGTTTTGTCGGGTGTCTAGTCGAAGAGGGTAGCGGGATCCGAAGCGACGGCTTTCCGCTGGCCGCCCGCAGATATTTAGTTGGGGGCCCAATTAGTGAGTTAGCCACCCACGAAAGGCTGCCCCGCCAGCTGCGAAAAATCCCAGGGTGGCTCCATCGTGCTGGTTGGCGACCAGACGAGGAGGCCCGATGGCGATCCCTGGGGGGGTTCAGGCGTCCCCGCAGTCTCCAGGCTAGCCTCCCAGTGGCAAGACATCACTAATTTCGACGTCGGGTTCGATACGTACCGTCTCGTTCAACTGCCATTTCCCATCGTATCGTATAGAAGTCACCTCCCCCTTGGGAACCTCCGATCACTGTCTGGTGAAATCTGTGTTTACATATTCCCTACCAGCTTTCGAACCTCATGGTGTTAGGCGAGTATGGAAATACAAGTCAGCAGATTGGGATGAGATGCGACACTTTTTTGCGTCTTATCCTTGGCGGCAGGTCTGCTTCTCTTCTTTGGATCCATCGAGTTGCGCGGATGCTATAACCGATGTGGTGCATCAGGCAATGGAGTATTTTATTCCTTTTGCTGACGTACCCATCGGTGGCAAAGCTCGCCCATGGTTTAATGCCGAATGTGGTCATGCTCAAGACCGAAAACATACGGCATATCTCATTTGGGCTGATGCTCGAACCAGCAAAACTCCGGATGTAAGTACAAAGAAGAGAGCCTTTAACCAAGCTGCCAAGTCCTACAAAAAGGCATTGCGGAAGGCTCGTCTCGATCGAATCGCTAAGAATGGCGAAAAGCTCTCTGTCAGACCAACTGGCAGTCGAGCTTTCTGGTCTCTTGCGAAAGCGATCGAGTCGAATTTCTGACAACCCTCACTGCCTGCTCTGCTGAAGCTGGATGGATCTCTGGCCCACACAGCAACAGAGAAAGCGAATGTACTTGCTTCTCTGTTTGCTGATAATTCGCATCTAGACACTGGCAATGCTTCTCCAGCACATCTTCCTCACTGCGGTATTTCGATGCCTGAAATCCGCATCACTAACAAAGAGGTATGGAGAACATTGTGTCGTTTAGATGTGAATAAAGCCAGTGGTCCTGATGGTATACCAGCCATTCTGCTCAAGACATGCGCAGCTGAGTTGTCTCCTGTACTGACACGTCTGTATCGCCTCTCTTTCAATTACAGACCGATTTCAATCACCTCCATACTCTGCAAGATTATGGAGCGTGTATTGAACTCGCGCCTACTAGCATACCTAGAAGGTAACGATCTCCTCAGTGACCGACAGTACGGGTTTCGCCGTAATAAGTCTACTGGGGACCTCCTAGTGTATGCTACTCACATTTTAGGCGAGGCCATCGAGAAGAACGGAGAAGCGGTCGCCGTCTCTCTGGACGTCTCGAGGGCATTTGACAGGGTCTGGCACGCGAGCCTTATATGCAAGCTTTCAGCGTACGGTATATCTCCTGGTCTGATCGGCTGGGTAACGGACTTTCTGAGCCACAGATCTCTCCGAGTAGTTGTCGACGGGTGTTCCTCGGAACCCTTGACGATAAATGCCGGAGTGCCTCAGGGGTCCGTTCTTTCTGCAACTCTGTTTCTGCTGCACATTAACGATCTGTTGAAGTCCGGTATCTATGGGTATGCAGACGACAGCACAGTTGTAGAAAGATATCTGCCGAGTACTCGGGCTAGTCGAGATCAAGTACAGTCTAAAAGAGAAGCCATGGTGCAACGTTTGAATGACAAACTTCAGGCAGTCTCCGCATGGAGCAATGCCAATCTTGTCAAGTTCAACGCCACCAAAACGCAGACGTGTCTATTCACCGCCAAAAGGAGCCCTTTCACCTTGGCTCCTTCTTTCCAGAATGTGTCCTTGGAATACAGTGACCGGCTTCAGTTGTTAGGCTTAGAGATTTCCTCGAACCTCAACTTTGGTCGGTTCATTGAGTCCAGAGCAAGAGCAGCAGCAGCAAAGCTTGCCGTTCTTGCGAAGGTTCGGCAGTACTTTACACCGGGACAGCTTCTTGTTCTATACAAAGCACAGATCCGGTCGTGTGTAGAGTACTGTGGTCACATATTTGCTGGTGCCGCAAAGTCTCATCTTGCGGTTCTGGACTCAATTGAGAGGCGAGCAAAGAGGCTTATAGGCGATCCCAAATTGGTCGAAGCCGACCTCCAAAGCCTAGAACACAGGCGTAAAATTGCTAGCCTCTCAGTATTCTATAGGATACATTTTGGTGAGTGTGCGCAGGAATTACACGACTTAATTCCCCCATCCCCCTTCCATCTCCAGACGTCCCGATGCACGGCAGGTATCCATCCTTTTGTTGTGGACATTCCACCTGTCCGAACGAAGCGCTTTGCTTCCTCATTTATAGTGCGTACAGCGAAGGACTGGAACAATTTGCCTGCGTCGGTATTTCCGGCCAAATATAATGTGGGTGTCTTCAAGAGAAGAGTGAATAGGTTGCTAGGGCAATGCGACTTACCATCTAAGACTACATTCCACTTACCATCAGGTGGAATGTAGTCAAGCATTGCCCTAGATCATATAAAAAAAAAAAAAAAAGTCTGAATTACAGGTTGGAAACGTAAGTCTCAAATTATCAGTAGATCTCAGGCGACTTCCACTAATGCCGGCTTGGTACTTAAAACGCTCTTTTAAGTATGTAGGTGTCATAGGGTTAAATAGAATATTGTAAATAATAATAATAATAATAATAATATCATTTATTGCCAGAAAATACATTCCATAGAAATAGATTCAATACAATTAATTGCTAAAGATATTACTCATATAGAGATACAAAGTGAATTTAACTTACAACAAAAGTTTATTACATTAAATTACATTGAATAAATTTAATTAAATAATGTCAGTTTATATTATATTAAGAAAATATGTTAAAACAAAATTTTATAATTTTAATCTACCATAAATAAATTAAAGGAAAGAAAGAATGTAAAGCAGAGCCAGTATGTGCAAGTGTCTTCGTAATTTGACCAGGAGTAAATTTGGTTTCTTACGTGAGAGACGAAGCTTCTTAGCAATCCATGGATTCACCGTGCGGGTGCCGGGCCCATCGCGTTGCAAGGAGAGGAGTGCTACTGAAAGACTAACCGCTTCCCGTATAATTTTTAATACCTTGTCGTGGCGACGCGAGTATTGACCTTTATCTAGAAGTACCCTACACCCTACTAATAGGTGTTTCGCGGTTCCTATTTCCTCCCCACAGATGTTGCAAGACTTTTCGGTGGCTTTGCCCCATCTTACTAAATTACTTTGATCTGGGAGAGTCATTTTGAATGCATTAAAATAGAATTTTAATAATGCTGGGGACCAATCATAAATTAAGGTGCGCCACTTCAAAGCTAGTGGAATACAAAAATCTCCTATGGTCACCCATTCGTTTTGAATTTCTAGGCTCATCGCCTGGAGTCGGTAATTAACGTTTTCGTCTTGTCGAATAAAACATTTTGTTATGTCTATGTCTTGAACTTTCCTACTTGATCCTAGCCCTACTTTATTCGTTTGAGCACCTATCATAATTGTTTTATGGAATTGAAGTCGTGACTCGAGCTCTGAGGCAACTTTGTCTTTTGGGAGAGAAGTTACAGTATCATCTTTAGATTCCGATGATATGGTTTCTTTAATTTTAATCCAAAATTGTTTCGGTCTCTAAATAAGGTTGAAGAGTCCGCTGAGTGCGCCAACCCGAGCCATAACTTCAATGTCTTTATGACGCTTGCATCTAACTTTGACAAAAGGGTTTTATTTATATCATAAACGAGGAAAGGTCAATTTAGACGTGATGTTAAAAAAATATCGTAAATCCAAGCTTTTTTGACGTTACTTATTCTCTTCTCTTCTTAGTCGTCACACT
The DNA here is from genome assembly GCA_959347405.1 of Napeogenes sylphis. Lineage (NCBI taxonomy): Eukaryota > Metazoa > Arthropoda > Insecta > Lepidoptera > Nymphalidae > Napeogenes > Napeogenes sylphis. The sequence continues at coordinate 32,640,642 of OY365786.1, forward strand.
CTTGCCAGAGTGGTCGTGGTCGTCACTTCAGGGTTGGTGACATGCTTCACAATTAGTCGCCACTCCTCTCGCATCGTTGCCTTTCTTGTACACTCGTGGAGAGAACCATCAAGTGCAGCCTTCACCTGGTCAATCCAACGCATAGGCGGCCTGCCACGTGGTCTTATACCTTCAACTCTTCCGTGTACTAGAAGGCGTTCTACTGACGTATCCCCTTGACGCGAAACATGTCCGAAATAGATGAGAATGCGACCTTGAACGATGGAAGATAGACGCTGTCGGACGCCGAGCTCCTTGAGGATGGAAATGTTGGTTGGTCCTTGAGGATGGAAATGTAATGAATATGCCAAGCATTCTCCTCCAGCACCACATTTCTAGAGCGTCTATCTTCTTTTTCTCACTTTCTCTTAAAGTCCACGTCTCCGCACCATAAATAAATATGGGAAACACTAGCGCCCTGACAAGTCGCATTTTCGTGGCTTTCGTGATGCTTCTATTTCTCCATACTTTCTGAAGTTTATCCATAGCAGACTTTGTGATAGCTATACGCCGTTTGACTTCATCCGCGTTCCCACCGTGGTTTGTAATCAGCGCACCAAGGTAGATGTATGATTGCACGACATCGCAGTTTGCAATCTTGGCAACATTTGGCGAGTTATTGTTAGCTCGATCAATAATCATCACCTTTGTCTTGCTTCGATTTATTTTTAGTCCAAAATCAAGGCTCACATGCTCTAGCCTGCTTAGCAGGTTTTCCATGCTTTCTATGCTTGTTGCAAAGAGGGTAGTGTCATCCGCATATCGCAAGTTAGAAATTTTGTGGCCTCCGGTGGCGATTCCATCTGACCAGTTTTCAAGCGCTATTCTCATAATGCGCTCTGTGTAGATGTTGAACAGAAGCGGTGATATAATGCAGCCTTGACGGACTCCTGCAGTAGGGTGAAAATTGTCAGAGAGTACGTCATCTGTTCTGACTGAAGCTGTTCCCTCCTCATAGAGTCTTCTGAGAAGGTGCACAAGATGTTTAGGCGTTCCCATAGTTAGAAGAGTTTTCCAAAGTAATGGCCATTTCACCGAGTCAAACGCTTTAGAGAAGTCAACAAAGCAGATATAAGTTGGCTTGTTGAACTCTCTAGCTTTCTCAATGATCTGACGCACGCTGAGAATCTGCTCCCGAGTGCCCTTTCCTTTTACAAACCCAGCTTGTTCGGGGGCAATTTGACTGGACAGGTACGATTTCAATCTCTCGTTCAAGATATGCAGAAGTATTTTGCTTGCATGTGTATTAAGGGCAATAAGACGATAGTTGCTGCATACTTTTGTAGAGCCTTTTTTATGTAAAGGAACAAAGACAGTATGACACCACTCTTGAGGCCAAGTACCTGTCTCCCAAACTTTGTTACACAAAATGTGAAAGACTTCAACGCCATATTCACCAGCTGCTTTTATGGTTTCTATTGGTAAGGCATCTCTTCCTGTGGCTTTTCCGCTTTTAAGGTGCTTGATAGCGGCTTGAACTTCATCTTTCAAGATATCAGGCTCCTTTTCGTCTTTTTCAGGCTCTGTTGAGAGATAACTGTGCGCGTGTGGATCGTTAAGCAGTGATTGACAGTACTCTTTCCAGGTCTCGGATATTGCGCTTATTTCAGTCAATGTATCGCCCCGCGAACTATCTATAGCCCATGTTTTAGAAGAGAGAGTTTTGGTAATAGATCTTATTTTCTTATGTAGATCCCCCGTTTCGTGTCTGTCTGCGTGAACTTCGACTTCACCACATATGTTCTGTAGATAAGCATTGCGATCTCGTCTACACGCTTCTTGCACCCGAGCAGACATTCTATTCAAGCTCTTTATGTCAGCACCAAGGGCGTTCATAGTTCTTCTCTCCTCGACAAGGGCAAGGGTACCGTTGCTCATCCAATGTTGGGGCTTGCGAACCACTGTGGTTGGCTTAGATGCTGTAACAGCTGTTACAAAAAGATGTTTTGCCTGACCCCACAGCTGATCTGGGGATGCCGATTGGGTATTTAAGTTAATCCACTGAGACCAATCCTTTTCGATTGCAGTCAGAAATTCAGACTTATCCACTGGTAACAGTTTCCTCGGCTTTTCAACGTTTCTAGCTACTCTCAGTTTGAGTTGAACTTTAGCTACTAAAAGTTGGTGGTCTGATCCGCAATCGGCACCGGGCAAAGTGTGAACATTCCTTATGGAAGTTTTCCATCTTGATCCAATCAAAATGTAGTCTATCTGGTTACGATAGTTGCCATCAGGTGATACCCATGTGTAAAGTCTTCTCGGATGGTTTTGGAAGAAACTGTTCGCTATCACGAAGTTGTTCTCAGCAGCAAATTGTATAAGGCGTTCACCTCTCTCATTACGCTGGCCAAGTCCAAATTTACCTGCACACGGGCTTAGCTGATTAGCATGCTTTCCTATCTTCGCATTCAGATCACCCATTAAAATAAGCAGTTCTCTTTTTGGGATTTTAGCCATAGTTGATTCCAGTTCTCTATAAAACTGTTCCATGTCCGCGTCATCTGCTGCGCTTGTTGGTGCGTACAGCTGTATGATGTTTAGGTTGACCGGCTTCGCCTTCAGTTTTAAACTCAGCACTCGATCACTAACAGCTTCATATCCCATCACACAGTTGTTAACTTTCTTTGGTAAAACTAAGGCAACTCCATTTCGGCTGTTGTCGTCATTTCCAGAGAAGTAGATAACACGTGTCTCGGATTGAAAATGTCCATTACCCTTCCAATGAGTCTCACTAAGACCACAGATGTCCAGTTTGCATCGCGCTATTTCCTTTTCCAGAATGTCAAGTTTTCCTGGTTGAAGCAGACCGCGCACATTCCAAGTGCCTATCATTTGGGTCTGATGCATCTTCATTGTGAAAGAAATTCCAGTAGCCCGATGTCCATGTGGTGCCTGGTCTCCTACACCATCAAGGCCGGTAGCCAATTTCACACCGTCTGCCCCGGACGCAGATCGGCGCCGGTTGCTAAGCGGATCGCATGGCCACCTTTTATTACTTTGTTGTACCTTCATGACGACTTTCTTTGGGAAAATAGTGCAGTAGTTTCCCCTTCCTTTCTGCACCAGACATTTTAGTGGGTATTTATTCCACAAGGCCGCTGATGCCTCTTCTGCCCGGTTGCCCGGCCAGGTGTATGGTTATACCGCCATCGCTCGGTAATTATTGGTTGGTTGTAATATAATCATATTTACGTAAACTAAAAACAAGTCTTATTGCCACATTTTGGAGACGTTCGAGCTTGCACACTAACTCTTCTGATGAGTCAAGAAACACCACATCACAATTTATAAGCTTCCAAGCTTTGAGGTCATTTTTCTTTTTTAAAAATTCGGTTCATACTGCCGTTTTACTTTTTTAAATAAATTGTTTTTTTTTTGTTTGTCTATACTGTTAGCCCTGTTGGCTATTACAGCGTCACCGGGGGAGCGGGTGGGTCTGGAGACCCACCCTTAACAAGGGGGGGCCAGATGGGCCCCCATGGGGAACGACGTCCCGAGGGCGTCTCAGATTGAGACACGGACCTCGGCTCGGGGCGTCGTTAGTCAGGAGGGAAGCTAAGGAAATTTGGACACTAGCGTCCTCCGACGGCAGAACGCCGGAGCAACGGAGCACTTACTCAGTTGGGACCTCGTCTATACCGGTACAGACGGTGTGTGTCTGTGTGTTGTGTGGTGTCACTTATGCCTACGCGTACACGTTATTACCTACTGTGAACGCGTCGTCGGGGTCAACGAGTACCGACTTGGGTCTTCTTTTTCTGACTAAAGTAGTCTTACGTGGTCTATACTCTGCGGCGTCAGCCACCAGTGGGTTCGGGTGTCGCTCAGCACGTTCAAAGTACTTTTGGGAAAGCCCCTTGAAGTACTGAGCGATGGTCGGAAGGTCTAAATCTTTATGGAGATCGATGTTGCGTACGAACCACGGCGCCCCGGTTGCAATCCGTGTAAACTTGTTCTGAATCACCTGTTTCAGATTAGCGTGCGCAAAAACGGGACTCGCATAGGACATGACGGAACGTATGCAAGCTTTGTAAAGTGTCACCTTATTGCGAAGGGACATTTTACTCCGCTTGCTTAACAGCGGATATAAACGACCTAATATGTAGGTCGCTCTGCTACGAACGGTCCTAATATGCGCAGTGAAAACTAACTTTCTATCTAACGTTACTCCTAGGTATTTTGCCTCGTCTTTCAAAGGTATCGGTTTATCAAAGAGTTTGATTCGCGGGAGGATCCTTGGGGGGCCCCGTTCGAAGAGCACCGAAACGCTCTTCTCAGGGTTTACCTCGATCCGCCATTTTCGCAGCCAACTCTCGAGGGAGTCGACTGCGGATTGGAGATGTTGGTATATCTCCCAGTGATCCTTAGAGGACGTGTAAAGCGCGGTATCGTCCGCGTACATGGCAAGGTGTACTTTAGATCGCGGTCTAGGAATATCGCTAGCGTAGATGGAATAGAGGATGGGCGAGAGAACTGAACCCTGGGGAACACCCGCCCTGATGGAGTGGGGGGTTGACAAGACGCCTTCCACACTGTAGCGAAAGGAGCGATTCGTCAGGTAGTCCCGTATGATGAGTACGAGTCTGTCCGACGCGATGGCGGAGTTAGGTCCAACCAAGGGAGGCATATCTGAGACAGTGTCCGCCTTCAACGCTCTCTGCAATCGCCAGAATGCCTGGTGTGTTGGAGAGAGCGTCGCAAGCGTCCTATCCCAGCCGCTATCTCTGAAGTCGTCGAGAGCTTGTCTCGACTCCCTCTGGAGACGGCGCAGCCTCCGTCGGTTGTCATCTGTCAGGTATCGGTCGTGTAAATAAATTGTTACGAAAATTACGGTACCTATTAAAAGTAATGTTAATTATATCATTGTTAGGATCACTTTTTTGTTTAGTATAAAGTTTGCCACGATGCCTGATACATTTCAAGAGTCTTTGATTGAGATTAGAATAATTGTTGTATATTTATTTTTTAGACCGTAGTTCCTTATCGCGCGTTGTAAAAGAGGGCCAGACGGTAAAAATTCTTACCAAAAGTTGTCACGACATGTTTTGCTATCTTTCTGTCGCTTATAGAAAGCAAGCGAGATATTTTCATTTCTATCATTATTATTTTTTGTATTATATTAAATTGCTTAGTAGTTCTTTATTATTTATTTGATATTGGAGTTTGTTCTTTTAGAATCAATTTGCAAACAAGACAGTTTAAATTAAAATAATAATACAGATTTGTGATCAAATATACTCGTAATGTTTTGTAACGCCATCTATTTATACCTTAGGGAAACATAACCACATCTGTTATATAAATATATCAGTACAAAGTGAAACCGCTAGGTGGGGACAATAACTCAAGGGTTTATTGATTAACAGCTTTTAATTTAGTTATTCATTTTATTTACATTTATTATAAATTATCGGCGAAATATCATACAAAAATAAAATACAAATATTATTTAATGGCTTATATTAATAATTTAATATTTTTTTATTACAATAGGTAATATTTATGTTTTTTTACGTAAATTAATCATTTACCTTTCTATAAAATAAAAAAAATATAAATAGGCTTGAAAAGATTCTAGTTTTTTTTCAAAGTTAAAATTAAAACATTGAGTAAATTTGAACCGTTCAAAAGCAATCATTTTTTTTATGTGATCTAGGGCAATGCTTGACTACATTCCACCTGATGTAAGTGGAATGTAGTCTTAGATGGTAAGGCGCATTGCCCTAGCAACCTATTCACTCTTCTCTTGAAGACACCCACATTATATTTGGCCGGAAATATCGACGCAGGCAAATTGTTCCAGTCCTTCGCTGTACGCACTAAAAATGAGGAAGCAAAGCGCTTCGTTCGGACAGGTGGAAGGTCCACAACAAAAGGATGGATACCTGCCGTGCGTCGGGACGTCCGGTGATGGAAGGGGGACGGGGGAACTAAGTCGTGTAGTTCCTGCGCACACTCACCAAAATGTATCCTATAGAATACTGAGAGGCTAGCAATTGTACGCCTGTGTTCAAGTCTTTGGAGGTTGGCTTCGACCAATTCGGGATCGCCGATAAGCCTCTTTGCTCGCCACTCAATTGAGTCCAGAACCGCAAGATGAGACGTTGCGGCACCAGCAAATATGTGACCACAGTACTCTACACACGACCGGATCTGTGCTTTGTATAGAACAAGAAGCTGTCCCGGTGTAAAGTACTGCCTAACCTTCGCAAGAACGGCAAGCTTTGCTGCTGCTGCTCTTGCTCTGGACTCAATGAACCGACCAAAGTTGAGGTTCGAGGAAATCTCTAAGCCTAACAACTGAAGCCGGTCACTGTATTCCAAGGACACATTCTGGAAAGAAGGAGCCAAGGTGAAAGGGCTCCTTTTGGCGGTGAATAGACACGTCTGCGTTTTGGTGGCGTTGAACTTGACAAGATTGGCATTGCTCCATGCGGAGACTGCCTGAAGTTTGTCATTCAAACGTTGCACCATGGCTTCTCTTTTAGACTGTACTTGATCTCGACTAGCCCGAGTACTCGGCAGATATCTTTCTACAACTGTGCTGTCATCTGCATACCCATAGATACCGGACTTCAACAGATCGTTAATGTGCAGCAGAAACAGAGTTGCAGAAAGAACGGACCCCTGAGGCACTCCGGCATTTATCGTCAAGGGTTCCGAGGAACACCCGTCGACAACTACTCGGAGAGATCTGTGGCTCAGAAAGTCCGTTACCCAGCCGATCAGACCAGGAGATATACCGTACGCTGAAAGCTTGCATATAAGGCTCGCGTGCCAGACCCTGTCAAATGCCCTCGAGACGTCCAGAGAGACGGCGACCGCTTCTCCGTTCTTCTCGATGGCCTCGCCTAAAATGTGAGTAGCATACACTAGGAGGTCCCCAGTAGACTTATTACGGCGAAACCCGTACTGTCGGTCACTGAGGAGATCGTTACCTTCTAGGTATGCTAGTAGGCGCGAGTTCAATACACGCTCCATAATCTTGCAGAGTATGGAGGTGATTGAAATCGGTCTGTAATTGACAGGGTCGGCACGGCTGCCTTTTTTGGGCACGGATTGCACATTAGCAAGCTTCCAGGATTTCGGCACTATTCCAGTCATGAAAGAGAGACGATACAGACGTGTCAGTACAGAAGACAACTCAGCTGCGCATGTCTTGAGTAGAATGGCTGGTATACCATCAGGACCATTAGCTTTATTCACATCTAAACGACACAATGTTCTCCAAACCTCTTTGTTAGTGATGCGGATTTCAGGCATCGAAATACCGCAGTGAGGAAGATGTGCTGGAGAAGCATTGCCAGTGTCTAGATGCGAATTATCAGCAAACAGAGAAGCAAGTACATTCGCTTTCTCTGTTGCTGTGTGGGCCAGAGATCCATCCAGCTTCAGCAGAGCAGGCAGTGAGGGTTGTCAGAAATTCGACTCGATCGCTTTCGCAAGAGACCAGAAAGCTCGACTGCCAGTTGGTCTGACAGAGAGCTTTTCGCCATTCTTAGCGATTCGATCGAGACGAGCCTTCCGCAATGCCTTTTTGTAGGACTTGGCAGCTTGGTTAAAGGCTCTCTTCTTTGTACTTACATCCGGAGTTTTGCTGGTTCGAGCATCAGCCCAAATGAGATATGCCGTATGTTTTCGGTCTTGAGCATGACCACATTCGGCATTAAACCATGGGCGAGCTTTGCCACCGATGGGTACGTCAGCAAAAGGAATAAAATACTCCATTGCCTGATGCACCACATCGGCTATAGCATCCGCGCAACTCGACGGATCCAAAGAAGAGAAGCAGACCTGCCACCAAGGATAAGACGCAAAAAAGTGTCGCATCTCATCCCAATCTGCTGACTTGTTTTTCCATACTCGCCTAACACCATGTGGTTCGAAAGCTGGTGGGGAGTATGTAAATATAGATTTCACTAGACAGTGATCGGAGGTTCCCAAGGGGGACGTGACCTCTACACGATACCTGTCCGGATCAGTTGTCAGTAGAAGGTCCAGGCAATTGGCTGTATGGCCTACCACATCTGGTACCCTTGTCGTTTGCCTCACCAGCTGAAAGAGGTCCAAGGACAACGCAAAGTTCCGCGCTTCTCTTCCAGCATGGTCGGTTTTCTGGTACGGGAACAGCCAGTCCTGATGACAGGCATTAAAGTCCCCCAGAAAGACGAGCTGCGCCGAAGGGTACTGATACAGAGCCATATCTGCAGCCTCACTGAGATACTCAAGTAAACGAGTTGTCTCCCGGTTACCGCTGTGCGAACGGTAGACACAGGAATACAGGATTTTTTCGTTTCCTGTGTCCACTAAAACCCATAGGGAAGAAAAAGTGGGGTCTTCAAAGTGACGGAGGCGCTGAATACAGAGGTCGTTCCGCGCATACACACTGACTCCGGCCCGTGAGCGAAAGTTGTGCTCCAACGAGTAACCGGGATAATCCAAGTATGTAGCGCTCAAAGGACCTTGAATCTGCGTCTCCGTCAAAAAGAGCAAGTGGGGCTGCTCTGTCTTCAGGTGGTGGTGGACAGCTAAAAGATTTGAGTGCAAACCCCGTATATTAGTAAGGTGCACTTTATATGAGGAGGAGTGCAACCGCTGTGTCAACTTGTTCCTTTTTTTTAACTTTTTCATAATAAAAAAAATAAAAGTGAATAGGGATGGGAAATGGCAATTGAACGAGGCGGTATGTATCGAACCCGGTGTCAAAGTTGGTTAAGTTATGACACTGAGAGGCTAGCCTGGAGACTGCGGGGACGCCCGAACCCCCCCAGGGATCGCCATCGGGCCTCCTCGTCTGGTCGCCAACCAGCACGATGGAGCCACCCTGGGATTTTTCGCAGCTGGCGGGGCAGCCTTTCGTGGGTGGCTAACCCACTAATTGGGCCCCCAACTATCTGCGGGCGGCCAGCGGAAAGCCGTCGCTTCGGATCCCGCTACCCTCCTCGACTAGACACCCGACAAAACAAACACCAACTCGACGTCAACCGGTTCGCCAACGTACCGCAGCTGTTCAGACCCATTTCCCATAAACGGCTTCATCGAGCAACGTGCCGGAACACGACTAGGTCGTTTTTCGGCACGACTTTGCCCGATGGGTGGTAACTTTGCCGGCGACCCGATGTTATGGTCTACCACCAAGAGTATCTCGGAATATTGAAGTGTGGTTTGGCGTCCTTATTATGCCACGAATATATTTCGCCATGAACGAATACAGAAGCGTTTTCTCTGGCATTTATCCTATTCCGGAGGTGTAACCAAAAAATTGCAATGTTATAAAAGTCCCCTGGATTATTTTAATATGGTTTCCTTGTGTGATCGTAGATGTTTAATTGGTGCTGTTTGTTTTTAGGATTGGCAAGAACAAAATTAATTGTCCATGTTTGCTACGATTATTTCATTTTCGGATCCCTACTAGAATTCCACGTCTCCCTATTACCCCACTTGGCCACCAAAAAGTAGAACCGTTCTAGGTTCTAATTCTCCTTGTTCAACAATTTGTTGTTGTGAAAGATGAATAACAGTTGTAGTGATAACATTGACTTAGGCCAGTACACTGCTTCTACATTTTACAAGTCCATTGTTGATTGTTTAATAAAATGAGTATGTGTAAATTTTTATTTTTTTCTGTAAATGTCTTCTTTTTGTGTGGTTAGGATTAGTGTTCAACTTTGCGAATATACAGGGTTATTTTTAATTAGTTGAGCACCTTTTGCAGGCAACCTCTCTACATCTATCCCAACAACATTTGTTCTACGACTTTTAAAAAATCTTGATAAATAACTCAGAATAAACGAAACAAAAAAATTTTGGCTCCCTCGATTATTTATTACTCTGTATTTTGTAAGCAGTCTAAAGTATAGGTCGCGGCAGTCTAGCGAAAGTCAGAAACTGTTAAACGCGCGCGCCAGCTTTTTTCGTATAGCTTCATCTCTTTTACACCATGTTGCTATGGAAATACTAAATAATCGAAATGACAAGTATGTGGATTACAAAACACAATTTACATTAACCAAAAATAAAAATATCGGATTAGAGTTTTATAATTAAATAATGAATTGTAATTACATATTGGACAATACGATTTTATGGACTTGCTATTGAAACTAATAAATAAAATCAAGATTATAACATGAAGATGAAATTATGAAATGTAATTTATAATATTTTTAAAATACATTGATTGTCTGAAATAGAAGTTAGAATGAAAAGAAATACGAGTTTTGGCTGAGAAATGGAGCGTTGGGGTCCTATACCTAGAACGAACAACAACTCGAAACAGCAGAAACCATGATGAAGAATAATTTTATTTGTGATATAGTGATGATCCAACATGTTAAGAAGCCTAAAGTTATTATTTTTAAAGTAGATTGTGTACATTTGTCTGTTTTTATGGTACTTATGTGTTTCTTCTAAGAGAATTTTATACGTCAGAAACAGTCGATTCATTTCTTACGTTTTAATTAATATTAATGAAAATTATGACGTTTTTCTGTTACGCGCCATCTTTATTTCTAAGTCACATTTAAAAGAAAATGTGAATTATATTTACATGTCATAAAGAAGTTTCACTTCTTACATGTGTACACTAATACACACTCAAATATTTAATAAAGACTAAAGTTTTCGTTTTTTCAGTTTTATTAATATCATAAACGACGAAAGGCCAATTTAGACGTAATTTAAACAAACTTCCTATTATTCCTCCTGGTGTTTCTTAATATTTTATTTTGTCGGATATCTGAATGAAGTTTATGGTTGGGATCACAAGAAGGAGGCATTTTAAATATTGTTACTATTTTACGGTGATGTTTTTAATTAATGGTAACACCAACAGTTGGTGTCAATACCAACCAAATGTCAAGTAATTTGTAATTTGATATTATTATCTTTGTTATTTGATAATTGATCTTCTATTTGTGACTGACTTCAATTTCTAGGAACTTCGTAAAGAAATTCGTAAGTAACTTATTGTTTTATTGTCATGATATAAATATTAACAAACGAGATAATATGATATGTATAAAGTAAGTTAAAGAGAAGTTATTGTTTTGTAAAAATAATATTTATTTGGTTTCGTTACAGTGCCCTTATTTCATAAACCAAATAAAAATATTGAGACATTCAACTTGTGGACAACTTCTATTGGAGATTTTGTTTTTTCATTAGATTCTTAAACAGTTAGAAAATATGTGTTTCGACTATTGTAGAAAATATTTTTATAAATAAAAGTGGAAAACGATGCTATTTTTTATTACACCTTAGAAAATTATCAAGTTCTAACGTGCATAGCCGCCGCTGCGTCACCCCGCCACCCCGCGCCCCGATGCACGTGGCCTTGGCACATATTTTGACAAGTTGCGTGCCCTCTCTTTGCTCAAGTTTAATGCACGTTCAGAGGCAATAAATAAATTTTGTATGGGAAAAACTAAATTTTTAAAACTATTAATTTTAAAAAGTCGTAGAACAAATGTTGTTAGGATTGATGTAGAGGGGCTGCCTGCAAAAGGTGCTCAACTAATTACAAATAACCCTGTATAATAATATGTATATTTATATATACTTTGAATAATTTTATAAATATAGATGGTATAGACCTGTGAAATTTATTTATGTCGAATTTTATCGGCAGTTCATTTTTTTTCAATCCTAATTGACTCTGATTTTTTAAACATTTCCAAGGATTCAGCTTTTAAAACTCTTTTTTAGTATCCAATCTGCTGGGAGAATCACAATCACTGAGCGTATAATTTGTATGAACCGTAGTTTGTATGAACAGACCAAACATAAGCCTAAACTTCCCAAACAAATGTTAGCATATTCCATATATAAATACCCAAGATGAAACATTTGTATTAACTCTAATTATATTATGATCAGCTTGAATTATTACTGCATGAAATATGTAAAGAAACAAATGTAATTAACAATAATAATTCTTGAATCGGATTTTAAATGGTTTGACATTAATTCTGGTCGTTCAAGAAATGAAAAGCTTTATGTAGGATCACCTAATTGTTTAAAACTACTGTGTAATATTACTTTGCCAAGTTGTTTTGCTACTAAACAGTGTTGTTTGAAGAATTTATTGAACGAATATGATCATTCGCATTATTCAGTGGTATGTTGCTCATACTCGTATATATCAATGACGGTTTTGATCTATCATTTGGATATGAAAATAAAATGTTTTCACCACATTATTTGTTAAGCATTAGTCAAAACTATCAGTGATTTTATCTTCAATTTCTGTGAGTTCAGATAGGCATTTAGACAAAGTAGTTTTAAATGGATATTTAATTTCATCAATAAACTTCTCATATAGCTCTGTAAGTCATGCGGTATTTTATTTGAATGTCTGGTACTTAAATTCCATAGCAAATAGATGAGAGGTGTTAAAAATTTGCTTTGCCGCCGAATTTTGTGAAGACAAAAAGAGTGTATTGCTTTTATTTTTTGTTGTTAAATAAATATTCCGTAAACAAAAAAAAAACATTTTCTGGACAATTTTGCACATCAGATGCACTACACTTACAAAAATTAAGATCACCAGCACTAACATGTATATGGATTAAACTACAGTCCTTTCTTGAAAGTTAAGACGACAAATTGTTCTTACTACAATATGCGGCACTGTTGCCGGAACGGTTGGTTCAGCCCTGTAAATGTCCTTCGAATTGTAAAAACAAGTTTTTTTGAAAATGTGGGTTATTAAGCTAGAATGTTTCTTTTATTTAGCTAACTAGCTCTTGCTCGCGGCTTCGCAAGCCTTAAATTCGTGGTAAAACAATTCCCCTTTTTAATTCCCGACTAAAAAGAGGGATGTTATATGTTTGACCTGTGTATCTGTAAATTTGTCTGTAGCAAATGTGCGGCCAAACGCATGGACGGATTTGAATGCAGTTTTTTTTAATCGAAAGCTATGCTTGTCGAGATGGTTCTTATCCATGTTTGAATGAAATAGAAATAGTCGTCTCCAAGATATTGACGTTTTATTCGTGCGGGGGAGAGGTTCTTATGCAATAATTAGCTGTTCCCAGCGGCTTCGCCCGCGCTATATAGGAAAAAAAGCCTTGTTATGAAGGCTAAAAGGTTTTTAGACTTACTTACTGAGTTGAAGTACTTTATTAGGGATAGCTGTTGCCCGTGACTGCGGCCACGTGGACTCTAAAAATATATTTATATTCATATTTACCCATATGAAAAAGTCTTGAATCATGTTACTTAATACATTTATAATTTATTACATTAGCCGAAACTTTCACGCGGATCCTTATTTTATTAAATACTAGCTTTTGCCCGCGACTTCGCACGCCTTAAATTCGTAGTAAAACAATTCCCCTTTCCCTTTTTTATATTGGCTTCTATATGACTTGTTTTAGTGATACAATCACAATTATGACATTGGCAGACATCGCTCAGTGTAAAAAAAAAATTAAAGTTTTTAATAAGGATACAATATTAGTGTTAGCTTTTATACATGTAGTAGTTTGGTTTTACTAAAAATAAAGATATAAGTTGTTGATTTGACTAAAACAATTGAATCTCTGTATAGAAGTTTAATTGATAAAATATATGTAATATTGGATACTGATTTGACTAAGAATAAGAAGTATATAAATCGCAGCTCGATTAAGAGAAGTCCTTGTGAAATTGGGAGTACAAGTTGTGTGGTGGTACTATAGTGATAAAAGTGTAACAGTTATAATAAACCGCTGAGTGTGAGATTGAGAGACTAAGTTGTGTAACAGTGATAGTTAAGAGTTTAAATGGTAAACAGTTTAGTGTTGTGGCGGAGCCACATAATATTTTATATAATATTTATGTTTATCAAATATTAACGCAAATTATATATTTACATTTATTATTTAAATACTAAACAGCTACACAGTACATAAACCGCATACCAAACATTTACTGCACAATAATAATTTAATATTCATCGTACGAGAAACTAGGTCAACCGCTGTGAGGCTCCACGACGTGCGCACCCGCAGCCGGCCGAACCAGTCTTATTCCCGCTCTCGCATCGAACGCACGCCGCTTTGCCTCTCGCACCCGACACCCGCTTACGTTTCTATATTGCTTGTACTGTGTTTAGCTTCCGCACATATTATAGCCTTACAAGACTGTACTGTACGAAGTGAATAAACTATTACAATAGTAGTGAGTGTATTATTTAAGGACGAAAGTTTTAAGTGGTTATCTCCTGCCTATTAAATAAGGTGAGCTTAAATACACTTCGCTAAACTGGTGACCCCGTGAATAGAATCAGAAGTTATTGTGTATAATTGCTATTGAGGAAACATGACAAGTAAGCATAATGAAAATAGTTTCGAGAACAAAGGAGAGTCCGTTACGCCACGCGATTTGAATCGTGTTGGAGTGCGGCTGCCGCCATTTTGGGCTGAAAAACCGGCTGTGTGGTTTGCTCAAATTGAAGGTAATTTTATACTTTCTGGCATTAAAGATGACGAAACAAAATTTTATTACGTTATGTCCCAGCTCGAACAACGGTATGCAGCAGAAGTTGAAGATCTTATTTGTCATCCACCACCTCAAGATAAATATAATAAATTAAAATCAGAGCTTATCAAGAGGTTATCAATTTCAAGAGAGAAAGAGGTTAAGCAGCTTCTTATTCACGAAGAGCTTGGGGACCGACGTCCTTCACAATTTCTGAGGCATCTGCAACATCTCGCTGGTCCTAACATTCCAGACGATTTTTTGAGATCGATATGGACTAGCCGCCTGCCAATACACCTCCAAACAGTCGTCGCAGGTAAGAAGAACACTCCGCTAGAAGAACTTGCAGAACTAGCTGACCAAGTTCATGATATAGTGCCATCAGCATCCCAGGTAGCCTCCACTAGCATGGCATCCCCTTCATCGTCCTCAGCAATAGAGCGGATGGCTAATGAGATAGCCGAATTGAGCCGCCATGTTAAGGCCCTATCTACAGATAATACGAGAAGGTCACGGTCTAGGCAACGGTACCACTACGAGGGAGGCGGGCGCAGTAACAGCAAGACTAACTCACGCTCTCAGTCTAGCTATCGGAAATATCCTATATGCTTCTATCACCACAAGCACGGTGAAAACGCCCGGAAGTGTCTCAAACCATGCGACTATTCGGGAAACGCAAGCGGCAGTCGTTAATGGCGACAGATGATTGCCCGAACCAAAAAGGTCGTCTATTCGTCACGGACAAGAACACAAAAGTTCAATTTTTAGTCGACACAGGAAGCGATCTTTGTGTTTTTCCCCGCTCCTCGTGCAAGCAACATCGCCCACGAACAACATACACACTTTTTGCTGCTAACGGTACTGCCATTCCTACTTACGGGTCCATCACGCTCAACCTGAACCTAGGTTTGCGCCGCGCATTTACTTGGACTTTCACAGTCGCTGATGTGAATAAAGCAATTATAGGTGTTGACTTCCTGTCCTTCTTCAATATTATAGTTGACTGCAGGAACGGTCTGCTTATCGATAACAGAACCACGTTGTCAACGAATGCATTATCGGCGATTGCATCATCTCATATTTCTTCGGTCAAAACCACAACCGGCGACTCTAAGTATATGGATCTACTTCGACAGTTCCCCGATATTACTCGACCAGCTGGAACACACAGACCTTCGCGTCATAACGTCGAACACCATATAGAGACTACACCTGGCCCACCTATTTTTTGTAAGCCAAGACGTCTAGCGCCGGACAAACTGACGATAGCGAAGAGAGAAATTGAAGCGATGCTACAGAATGGTACAGCAAGGCCTTCAAAAAGTCCTTGGGCCTCGCCATTCCATCTCGTTCCAAAAAAGGAGATAGGTGAATATCGACCTTGTGGGGATTACAGAAGCCTAAATGCTAGAACCGTCCCGGATCGATACCCAATCCGGCACATTCACGATTTTACCCACAATATCGCTGGTTGTACTGTCTTTTCTACAGTAGACTTAGTGAAAGCCTATAACCAGATACCCGTGCGCGAAGAAGACATACCCAAGACAGCAATTACGACACCGTTCGGATTATACGAGTTTCCATTCATGAGTTTTGGACTTCGAAACGCTGGTCAAACTTTTCAGCGGTTCGTAGACCAAATGACCAGAGAATTAGAATTCTGTTACTGTTACTTGGATGATTTTTTAATATTCTCCAAGGATGAAGAAACCCATGTGGATCATCTGCGCCAAATTTTCTCCAAACTAAAAGAGTTCGGTATGGTCGTCAACCCAGCTAAGTGCACTTTCGGTGCGCCAGAGGTCACTTTTCTTGGGTATCGAGTTTCGGCAGAAGGAGTAAGACCATTAGAAGCCAAAACGCAGGCCATCAAAAACTTTCCAGTGCCAAGGACTGTCAAAGAATTACGGAGATTCTTAGGAATGATAAACTTTTATCGGCGTTTCATTCCAGGAGCAGCTAAAACGCAAATACCATTGAATGCGTTGCTGGTGGGCTCAGTGAAAGGTTTGCATCCTGTGGAAATTACAGGGAGCTCTCTTCAAGCATTTGAGAGCTGCAAAGAAAATTTGTGTTGTGCGACTTTACTGGCACATCCAAATAATGACGCCAAGATGGGTCTAGTTACGGACGCATCCGATACGGCCATTGGTGCAGCGCTCCAGCAGCTGAAGAGCGGTAGATGGGAACCACTAGCTTTCTATTCTTGTAAATTGAGCCCCGCTCAACAGAAATATTCTCCTTATGACAGAGAACTTCTCGCCATCTATCAGGCTATTAAGTATTTTCGCCATATGCTGGAAGCTCGACATTTTATCATTTACACCGACCACAAACCACTGTGTTTCGCCTTTAACCAGCGAAAAGATAATTGCTCACCTCGACAGTATCGTCACTTGGACTTCATATCTCAGTTTACCACGGATATTCGGCACATTGCTGGTAAGGATAACGTGGTAGCTGATACTCTGTCGAGGATCCACGAAGTGGCAAGGCCAATAAGTTTCAGCGATTTAGCTGTATCACAAAATACTGATCCTGAAGTGAAGGAACTGCTAAAGGGTGGAACGTCACTCATTCTGCAAGCCAATAAGATACCTGGGACACAGTTAAATCTATATTGTGATGTAAGCACTCAGTCGGTAAGACCATACGTCACGAGCGAATTAAGGAGGCAAGTCTTTGAAACACTACACTCATTAAGTCACCCGGGAGCAACTGCAACAACCAAATTAATATCTGAGAGATACGTTTGGCCTGGGATGAGAAAGGACGTTAGGGAATGGACCAGAATGTGCCATTCATGTCAACGCGCTAAAGTTACGCGACACGTTTCATCGCCACTGGGTAACTTTAAGATACCTCGCGTTAGACTTCAATGTGTCCACATTGATATTATCGGACCATTACCCGTCTCCGATGGACAACGGTATTGTCTCACGGCAATCGATAGATTTACAAGGTGGCCTGAGGTAATACCAATACCAGAAATCACAGCAGAGATAGTGGCAAAGGCCCTTATCAGTGGGTGGATCGCCAGATTTGGATCCCCCACGGAAATCATTACTGATCGCGGCAGACAATTCGAATCAGCTATGTTTAAACATCTATCCGAGTTGATAGGATTCCAGCATAAGAGAACTACAGCGTATCACTCTCAATGCAATGGTCTTGTGGAACGTCTACATAGACAACTCAAGGCGGCTATCATTTGTCACGAGAATCAAAAGTGGACAGAAGCTCTGCCTCTCGTTCTTCTGGGTATACGAAGCGCTCATAAAGAAGATCTCAACGCATCAGCAGCAGAACTACTGTATGGAGAAACACTAAGGTTACCTGGAGAATTTTTCCAGCAGTCCAGGGCTGAAACTATAGATGTGACGGATTTTGTAACACGTCTCCGTAAAGTCATGTCTAAAATTCGTCCCGTGCCAGCTTCTCGGCACTGTAATGGCAATTTTTTTGTGTATAAGGACTTATCATCTGCAAATCACGTTTACCTGAGAGATGATACGGTGAGAAGGACTTTACAACCTGTATACATAGGACCCTACGAAGTTCTAGAGAAGAAAGGTAAAGTTTTTAAAATTAAAATCAAAGGAAGAGATCAAACAGTTTCTATAGACAGATTAAAACCAGCTTATGTTCTGACCAGCGACACTCCAGAACTAAAAGAAGGGAGAACTCCACCTGACCATAAGAAAACTCGTTCTGGGAGAACGGTCGTATTCCCGGATTATTATCGCCCATCCTGACATGGTCTCTGGAGGGGAGTGATGTGGCGGAGCCACATAATATTTTATATAATATTTATGTTTATCAAATATTAACGCAAATTATATATTTACATTTATTATTTAAATACTAAACAGCTACACAGTACATAAACCGCATACCAAACATTTACTGCACAATAATAATTTAATATTCATCGTACGAGAAACTAGGTCAACCGCTGTGAGGCTCCACGACGTGCGCACCCGCAGCCGGCCGAACCAGTCTTATTCCCGCTCTCGCATCGAACGCACGCCGCTTTGCCTCTCGCACCCGACACCCGCTTACGTTTCTATATTGCTTGTACTGTGTTTAGCTTCCGCACATATTATAGCCTTACAAGACTGTACTGTACGAAGTGAATAAACTATTACAATAGTAGTGAGTGTATTATTTAAGGACGAAAGTTTTAAGTGGTTATCTCCTGCCTATTAAATAAGGTGAGCTTAAATACACTTCGCTAAAGTGTATTTGTGAACAGTGTCATAAAGTGCTTTAAAGAATAGAACGACTGTCGTTGGCGATTCTTTGTGGTAAGAGAGCTCTAATATTAGATACTGTAATTTTTTATACCTCTCTTGATTTTACTTAAACGTCCTAACAACCGTTATAGCCAGATATCATACTCATAGATTTTTATTAAACATAATCAAAATATGACCTTCATGGTATGATATGAACTTGAAGAATTCTGAGCTACACAATAGACGTTATTTTGACCATCTCCTTGCAGGTCTGGTTTTATTAAAATAGAAAAAGTTTAATATTAAATGTTAAATGTATTTAAGTTACTTAATAAGATAAGGATTAAAGCTGCATTTCTTAAATTAGCCATTATTTCTCGTAAAAAATAAAGATAAAAATTGGCTATTGTGGGTTATCTCTAAGAGATAAACATATACCACCGCAAACTTTCTTGTAGAACTTTTTAAGGTATACAACCCTAAGTACATTATTTTGATCTATCTCGTAGAGTTCAGCCAGCGTTTGCAACGTAAGCGCAAAACAATGTGTTCGTTTACGACTTCGCATTATAAATCTTGTAATTATCAGAGGTTCTCTAATATATTAAACATGTTATTACACATATAAACCTTCCTCTTGAATCACTCTCTCTATTAAAAAATATTGGATCAAAATCCGTTGTGTAGTTTTAAAGATCTAAGCATACATACAGACATAGGGACTGACGCGAAATGCACTTTACCTTACCCCCCCTGGTCCTATCTCCGGAGGCATCGGATCGGGACCGGAGTTTTTTCTGCGGCCAGGCCCGCGACCTTGCGCTCATTTCCACCCCGCCACTTTTATGAAATTTAATGATTAAGATTCGTAAATAAACATAATAAGAAGCAATTAAATCTTATTACTATAAGCAGCTCAATCAATACTTCGTATAGTGAAAAAAAAAACATAAATTATAAAAATGTATAGTTTTTTATAAGGTTTTCACTAGTACTAAACATCAACCCATTGAAATAAAACTATTTTTAAGGATTTAACTCGCGAATATTGAATTAAATTTTAAATTTACATTTTAAATCTAACTTGAAGTTTTAATGCTTTGCAACAATCGTGTTCACGGTAAGACGAGATGGAGGTCAAGTCAGTTAACGGTTCCAGTTCCAATGGTTTCTGAGCTTCCGGGCGTACAGTTCAGGATTTACACAAAACGCACTAACAGTATCTTGAGGTCTTACAGTGCGGTCACAGACATGGGATTTTATATTTTTCAAAAGTGGGTCCCAGGTGTTAGATAATCCCCAACCATCTTCTCTATTCAAATTAGAATGTTTTTTTTTTAATTTCAATAGCCTCACGAACCATTCTTGGAATGTAACATTGTTCTTTAGCGAGAATTTTAGGTTTATCAAATCTATACTATCTATACTAATATTATAAAACTGAAGAGTTTGTTTGTTTGAACGCACTAATCTCTGGAACTACTGGCCTGAATTGAAAAATTATTTTTGTGTTGAATAGTCCGTTTATTGAGGAAGGCTATAGGGTATATGTCATCTCGCTGTGACTTATAGAAGTCGAGCAGCAATGAAAAATGCTGCAAAAACGGGAAATGATTTCTTTGTTGAGAGCTTTCTTCACGTGCGCTGAGGAAACACTAAAAACCGCGCGGACGGAGTAGCGGGCGACCCCTGGTCTTATATAATGATTGGGCTTGTCTACGGTATGTTCACACACTGCTGACTTCAATGTACGCCTATGTTTGATATCCGAGATGTGTTCCCGAACTCTTTTACCGATGCTCCTCTTTGTTTGACCTATGTATGACAAGCCACAATCGCAGTCAAGTTTATATACTCTAGCACATTGTAAACGAATATTACTTTTGATAGGTCTTAAGAATTGGCTAACTTTCGTTTGAGGTTTGTAGATAGTTCTTATAGAAATCTTTTTTAAGTTGTTGCCTATTCTGTCAGTAACTCCTTCCACATATGGTAGTACGGCCGGTTGACGCTCAACTGTGGGTGGTTTGATGTAGTTTCTGCGACGCTGGCGAGGTACGGGCTGGTGGTTGTTGAACAAAGCATGCTTGATATGCTGCAGCTCGTCCTCTAGGTGTTCAGCGTCGCAGATGTGTTGTGCTCTGAAAAAAAGATTTGCCAACGGTAGCTAACTGGCTAGGGTGGTGGTGTGATTTACCATTGCCTACCTATCTTTATGTGTGGGTTTCCTATAAACAGTATGTCCAAATGTGTTGTCAGGATTCTTGATAATAAGAATATTAAAGAAAACCAAAGTATTATTTGACAGCAATTCCATTGTAAATTGTATTTTTTTGTTAATGGAATTAAGGTGTTCTAGAAAAGCAGATGTTTGATTCATAGGTAGTATTTCATTCATAGCATTGTGAAGGTGTCATCTACGTACCGTTTAAAGATCTTCGGCATAGCCAGTGCAGAGGGAAGGGCCCGCGCCTCGAAGTGCTCCATGTATATATCGGCAACAACGGGGGAGATCGGGGAACTCATTGCCACTCCATCAACTTGATGAATTCTATGTACAAGTTGATTAATTAAATAACAACAAAATACAATAACATACATAACTTTAAAAAGCAGAAAAAAAATAAAATTAAAAGAAAAACCCTAATACAAAAAGACCTCTAAAAGGAATAAAAATAATATTATTATATACCTATTACATTCGTTGCGTCGGGGGACTGTTTAATAAAGGAAGATATTAAAATGCAAGTAAGTTAACAAGACAAAAAAACAAATTACGATATCGAATCGTGTAGTGTAAGTCCTTAATGATTAACCTCGTTATATATACACTTTCAACGTACGTACAACGGTTCCCCGACGCAACGACTTCAATAAGTACATAAAAATATTATTTTTATTCTTTTTAGAGGTCTTTTTGTATCGTGGGTTTTTTTTAATTTTTAATTAATTTTTTGTTACTTTTTAGTTTTAAGGCCGGTTTTTTTAACGTAGTTATTTTTAAATCTGTAATATCTTCGAATATACTCATTTACATTACATGCTGTTAAGAGCTATATTGTTTAATATTTAATGTATTTAAGGTTCTAATTAGATAAGGATTAATGCTGTATTGCTTAAAATCGGTTCGTAAATAAGCCATTATTTCCCGTAAAAAGTTAATAATAAAAATTGGCTATTGTAGGTTATCCCTAAGAGATAAACATATACCATCGCGGACTTTCAATACTTAATACATTATTTTGATCTTTCTTGTAGAGATCAGCTAGCGTTTGCAATGTTAGTGCAAAACTAAGTGTTTGTTTACGACTCCGCATTAGAAATCGTGAAATTATCAGTGGTACTCTAATAAATTAAGCATGTTATTATACATTTTACCTTTCTCTTGAATCACTCTATCTTTTAAAAAAACTGCATCAAAATCTGTTATGTAGTTTTAAAGATCTAAGCATACATACAGACAGGGACAGAAGCTGAAAGCGACTTTACTTTATACTATGTAATGATGATTAACGGCCATTGACTTAACACTAATTAGTTTCATGGTAAAAGAACTTGTTTGCTTATTACACTACGGAAGTGAATCGTATGCACTGCGCGTATTTACATTGCTAATATACTTGTTACAAGTTTGCCTCCAACACCTGATTGACTGACACTTGGATACATAATGTCATTGTTAATTAATTTTACATGTTGAATATCACTAACAAACTGATGAGAATCCTTGATATAAGCTTGTTTATGTCCCTGGAGAGGTGTCAGTATCCTAGCAACGTGTTTGGCCAGTTTATATGTTTGTGTATCAATCTGGCTGACAATGGGACGTAGTGGGACATTCTGTTTATGTATTTTAGGTAACCCATACGAGTGTTTTCTAAGGTTTTCACGAGTACTACACATTGAAATAAAACTATTTTTACGAATTTAACTCGCGTATATTGAATTAAATTTTAATTTTATTTTCAGGTGTGGACACGTCCATCTCCTCTTACCATGAACACGATTGCTGCAAAGCATTCGAAACGTCGGGTTAAATAAAATGTAAATTTAACATTTAATTCAATATACGCGAGTTAAATCCGTAAAATTAGTTTTATTTCAATGTTTAACCCATACGGTTTTGCACATGATGGTACGAGTGATTTTTTTTTGTCTAGGTTTAATTTAAGGTTGTATTTATTTATTAGATCGGTGTTTTGTTTCAAAACTTTATCGGTAGAATCTTTTTCAACCTTTTTGTAAGTGTTATTTGCCGTTGAGTATTTCTGATATATTATTATTATACGCTTTTTTCTACAATCATTTTATTATATTTTGCCCATTATTCAGTCTTATTTTACGAATACTGTTTAAAACTTTTAGTTAGATTCATTTGTAAAGCGTGTTTTTTAGTTTTTTAAAACTATATTATTGTTTTCTATATCACGAACTTCAAATTAAGTAAGTTATTTCAAAAAAAAGTATATATAAAGACTTATTACATTTGACCCAGTTACTGTTTTAATATAAAAATATGTCTCGACTTTCGTTGACACTACTGACAGATATTTATTTTGTAAGAAAATATATTCCAATATGTAAACTATTTTCCAAATACATTCAGAGTTAAGTATTTTAAATAATTGCTCTCACGATGGTCGCAGATCAATTTCCAGTGTTTAAGCTGGTGACTTTGTTGGCTCGGCAACTTAGTTCACCAATAGCCTTGCATATAAAGGTAAATAAAAGAAGTAAACTTTAAAATTTTCATTTAAAGGAAAATTTTACAATAAGGTAATAATATTTTACGACTATAACTAATTTTTGCAGAAATACGCAATCAGTCGTCCTCAGGTCGGAGGACTTCTATGCCGTCGCGTAGCGCAGACATACCACGAGTGTGAGTGGCTGGCCCGCGTGTGGACGTTGCGGCTAGCGGGTGTTTCGCTACCGAGGAACGCGCGGGCGCCACCGCTTCGCGACCAGGCTGCTATTAACCTCGGGGGAGACCTGCTGGGTAATGTGTCAGTTATTGAAAATGTCTTAAAACATTTTATTAATATTATACATTGTTAATTTTGGCATAAATATAAAACTAAAATTCATCCAACGTGGCGGGACTAAGACTTGTAATCTCACGCCTTTATTAAGCCTACTTCCTTATTCCAACTGCACTATTTTACTATTACTTCCCTGATCATTTTTTTATCCTTTGAATTATAATTGCCTTCTTTATAACAATTTTAAAATAATATTAATTTATATAATGTTATTCTACATTTTACAGGGGAAATCATTTTTTTTACTCTTGGATCATTGATAATTATTTTTGAAGTAAATAGACAGGCGGCTATTAAAGAAAACAAGGTAAATGTCAAAAATATTTTTAATATATTAATCATTTCATTATGAGATGATTGTATGAAACCGCACGAAATTAAACATTTTTATTAAATTTTTAACCCATCTATTCCATAACCATCAGAATCAAATCGAATTAAATTTCTGTTAACACTGCATTGCGAGATGAAGGAGTAAAAATAAGAATTTTTATTGAAATGAGGTACTTTTTATGTATACTACATAACTAACTCAATACTTAAGTAAACGGTTCTTCTCATAAAAAATCTCAGATGGAAGCCACAACTTTTTTGCTGTAATTTTTAATTATTTTGTTATTTTACTATGGCTGAGGGATTATACTCTGATTTTTATTACGGTTGAATGACTTTACCGCTAGTATCTTTATTCTCCAAATCTATATCTATATACAATAATAGTAATAATAATATAATCTTACTTTTTTTCTATACAATTGTCATAATTCTAAAAATATATATAAACATGTAAAGCCATTTTAAGCTTATTTAAATTTATATAAATCTAGAATGCAAAATAAACCAACACGGGCAGGGATTGGCACCCCCGACCTCTGGGAAACCGTCACATTGCTCTACCAGTTGAGCTACCGTATCGCTGTTCGTCTCAATTTATTAAGCATTATGTATGTGATCGTCTTTATCGGGACAGTGGTCACATCTATTAGGCTTAAGTCTATAAATTACAACAAGTTCAAATTTAAAAAACAAGTCTAAATGCCTGTCAGACTCGGACACGAAGGGTTTTGTAATCTTATATATAAAAACCCCCTTAAATAATTAGCAAATTAAATTATTAATTTTTAAAGTGAATATATTATTATTATTATTAAATATTTAGTGAATATTTCAAATGTCTACCTGTTGTCAATATTAATATCGAGTAAAAAATCAAGTTTTATGGAAGTCCCTCAAATATTAATTTTATTTTATTTTTGGTATTTGTTACAGCAACTAATACAATAAAAACCCCCGATACAAAAAGACTTCTAAAAAGAATAAAAATAATATTATTATGTACTTATTGAAGTCGTTGTGCCGGGGCAGCGTTGTACGTACGTTGATAGTCTATATATTACGAAATTAATTATTGTGGACTTAGACTATACGGTTCGATATCGTAATTTCTTTATTTGCCTTGTTAACTTACTTGCATTTTAATATCTTCCTTTATTAAACGGTCCCCCGACGCAACGAATGTAATAGGTATATAATAATATTATATTTATTCTTTTTAGAGATCTTTTTGTATCGGGTGTTTTTTAAATGTTATTTTATTTTTCTGCTTTTTAAAGTTACGTTACAGGTTTCTTAATTTTACATATTGAATCTACAGACACACAAAATGTTCAATTGTTTAAGTATTTCTATTAATCTATCCTAATATTATAAAGAGGAAAGATTTGTTTGTTTGTTTGTTTGAATAGATTAGGCTCCGAAAACGGGACCGATTTTCAAAAAATCTTTTAGCATTAGAATCCTATATTATGATGTACAAAGGTTTAATACGAAAAAAAAAAAAATATATATATATATATATATATATATATATATATATATATTATATTTAATGATATAAGGATCGACGTGAAAGTTTCGACAATGTAATCTATATCTAAACTAATATTATAACGAGGAAAGGTGGATAAGAACCATCTCCATGAGCATAGCTTTCGATAAAAAAAACTGCATTCAAATTAGTCGACGCGTTTGGCCGCAAATTTGCCACAGACAGATACACAGATACACAGATCGACAGGTCAAACTTATACCATCCCTCTTTTTAGTCGGGGGTTAGAAAACAAAACAAAACAAATTGTTACAGAGCAATAGAAATACATATTCTCTGAAAATGTCAACATTCTAGCTATCATGGTTTATGAGATACAGCCTAAAGATGGATAGACTGACGGTCTGACAGCGAAATGTTAGTAATGAATTCCGTTTTTATTCTTTGGGTTCGGAAATCTAAAAATAGAACCATCAATATATCTACGTTAAAAACATCAACAATTAACATATTAAAATAACAAAAAGAAGGATAAGAATAATGATTAATGTACTTATTGAGGACTATATAATTACATATACTAGCAGACCCGGCCACGCGTTGCTGTGGTTGCTAAGGTTTTGGATATACCTATTACATTGTAGTAAACTATTTAAGAAGTCACGGTATTAGAAAAAATAAAATAAAAATTTAAAAAACTCCCGACCGCTAAGTAAAGGAAAAAATATGTGTGTGTGTATTAGTGTACACATGTAAGAAGTGAAACTTCTTTATGACATAATTTTTTGAAAAATGATTCACTAATTACAACTTTACAGGAATGGCTAATTAATAACAGAAAAACGTTAAAATTTTTTGACATTGCTATATAATTTCTCCTATCCGTCGATAAAAAAGTTTCACTTCAAATATGGCGCGTAACGAAAAAATGTGACTTAGAAGTAAAGATGAATGAAAATGTTTGTATTTTGTCAAAAAGTTTTATTTTCTACCTTCTTTATAAATGGTTCTTATAGAACAAAATATGTATCCAAGCAATAATAATAACTGGACTGTATAATCGCAAATGTAGGGAAAAAAATCCAATTCAGTCATTTCGCGCTCGGTGTACCCTCATTTTTAATAAATAATTGTTAACGTATTACTTATATTTCTTGCTACTGTAATAATAATTCATTATTCAAGATTATTATAGTGCTTTTATGTAGCTACAAAAAGCAATCGATTTTTCATAAATAGCTAAACATCTCAAACGTCCGTATGAAATATTAAGGTTTGGTTTCAAACAAATTTGAGTAATATTAACGTAATTTTGAGGTAAACTAAATCATTTCTTAATCAGAGGATAAAATTCTGAACTCATTGTCGTATAACATTAATATACTTATCTTATAAACACTTTTCTGAAAACGTTGACAAAGTTTTAGTTTTATTTGTTTACGGCTTCAGGCAGCAGTAAAATATAGACTCTCATCAATACCTACTGATAAAAATAGGTGCTACACGAGTTAAAATAAAAAAAAAATAATAAAAAAAAATAGAATAATAATAATTTGCATTTCAAGGTTACATGTTTGTTATATTTTTATCAATAAAAACACAAAACTCGCTGTTATTGTAATTTATATAGGTTGAAAACACTATCGACTACAGAAATGAAACATTACTTTCCGATTTTAATTCATAAATTTAAAGATATTCGTAACAATTGATCGTCTTGCAGTTCTACGCCCGTACTAAACAAAGGCGCTGAATTGAAAGACGATTACGTAATTATTTTCTACTAAGCCGAGTTAGTAAAAAAAATCTTACGGGGTTCTGGTTATTTGGCAACGCATTAGTAATGTTAGAAATAAAAGAATATAAACATTTAATTCGTAAATTTATTAATTCCCAAGGAGTTACTTTTAGGGCGTTTCGTAACGCCCAAACGTTATCGCGGATGTTTACGCTTTTTCAAAACGGGCGTTTCCTACCGCCCGTCGGATGCTAAGGGGTATTAATTAATTAAAACGTAAGAAGTGAATCGAGTGTTTCTGACGTATAATATTCTCATAGAAGAAACACATAAGTACCATAAAAACAGACAAATGTACACAATCCACTTTAAAAATAATAACTTTAGGCTTCTTAACATGTTGGATCGTCACTATATCACAAATAAAATTATTCTTCATCATTGTTTCTGCTGTTTCGAGTTGTTGTTCGTTCTAGGTATAGCTAAACAGACCTTGTAAAGATCAGGACCCCAATGCTCCATTTCGCAGCCAAGACTGGTATTTCTTTTCATTCTTACTTCTTCTATTTCAGACAATCAATGTATTTTAAAAATAATATAAATTATATTTCATAATTTCTTCTTCATGTTATAATCTTGAATTTATTTATTAGTTTCAATAGCAAGTCCATAAAATCGTATTGTCCAGTATGTAATTACAATTCCTTATTTAATTATAAAACTCTAATCCGATAATTTTATTTTTGGTTAATGTAAATTGTGTTTTGTAATCCACATACTTGTCATTTTGATTATTTAGTATTTCCATAGCAACATGGTGTAAAAGAGATGAAGCTATACGAAAAAAGCTGGCGCGTAACGGAAAAATGTCACACGTAACGAAAAAATGTTACACTAAATTTCATTCCAACCCCGATAAAGAAGTTTCACTTCAAAAATTCAAAATGCAAGTAAATTTATCAAGGACAATAACGAAATAACAATATTTTGATATTATCGTATAGTCAAAGACCTCATTCATTAGCTCCGAAAATTTTGTAAAATAAACACTCATCAACATACGTACAAAGTTCCACCGACGGAACGACTTCAATAAGTACATAATAATATTATTATCCTTTTTAGACGTCATCTAGGATCGGGGTTTATTTAATTATTTTTTTTCTGTTTTTTAAATTATTTCACTTTTTTCTATGTTGTACTAAATAACCCTACGAATACATTAATTTCCCCTGTTTAGGTTTTTACTATCAATATTGTATAAAAACCTTTCGCCAGCACCAATAAAATTTTGGGGACGACTGCGTCTATTTCGACCAAACATAGCTAAGAACCATCTCGACAAATCAAGCTTTCGATTAAAAAAAAACACATTCAAATCCGTTTACGTATTTGGCCGCCGATACCGATATAGTAATATAATAATTATTAGTGATGCGCCGAATATTTGGTAAGGATTCGGTATTCGGTGAATTTGTCATCTTTTCGTATTCGGCCGAACTATTCGGTTTTGATGCCGAATATATTCGGTTCGAGTATTTCTATTTTTTTGGCTACACCACGCTATACTATACGACACTATACCGCTATACGTTAGGCGTCTGCGCTCCAGTACTTGACCAACAGGGTGGTTGTAACAATGAAATTATTATTTACCAAAGAAGACGAAAACGTTAAAGCCGGTCTAAAAATTCACCGGATTGGGATTTGAAGGGGGTCTTTGAACACGATTGATCAAAATTATCGTACAGTTGAGGTATTTAATTTTAAATTTTATTATTATTATTTTATTTAAGATGCTAACAAATGAGTACCCTATAAATTTATAAATAAGGTATATTGGGCAGATAGTTTTAAATTTTTGAAAATAATATTTTTTATTTTAAATTATTAATAATATAATTTTTAAGTAATGTAATTTATATATATTGAGATAGACTTATCTACGTTGACGACGCGATGGTGTCTATCATAGAAAATTTTCGGAGCTAATGAATTAGAACTTCAGACTACGATTTGATATTGTTATTTGGTAATTTTTAATTCTTCCTTTATTTAGCGAACTTAAATAAGTACATAATAATTTTATTTTTATCCTTTTTAAACGTCTCTTTATAACGGGAGGTTTTTAAAATTTCAAAAATATTATTTTTTTGCAATTTAAAATTATTGTACTTTTTTCTATGTTCTACTAAATGAACCTACAAACACACTAATTTCACTTGTTTAGGTTCTTACTATCAATATTGTATCAGAACCTTTCACCAGCACTATTGAAAGCTCCATTTCTTAGAGAAACTGCTTTTCTTTCAATCAAGCATAGCTTAGAACCATCTCGACTAACCAAGCTTTCGATTAAAAATAACCGCATTAAAATCCGTCCACGCGTTTAGCTGCTACGTTACCACAGACAGACACACAGATACACAGGTCAAACTTATAACACCCCTCTTTTTGGGCCGCGGGTTAAAAAGGACATTTGTTGCCGACAATGATATATCGTAGATATTAAATTACTCGGTAGATGTGTACATATCGCGATAAGTTTCTTATAAAACTACTTCATACTATTCTGAAATAATTAAAACTTAATACTGATTTTAGTTTTCGCTTAAGAAAAATTGTAGGAACTAATTTTAACCTTATAATTTTATTTCAATGACTACTTACCTAACATATTGTTCAAAGAAACTAGACAAGAAGTCCAAATGGCTAGCGATAATGTTATCGCTTGAAGAGATCCAGCATGAAATTAATCTGCAGCAGGTGGAAATTGACCGTCTACATGCAGCGCTACTCGCACTGCAGCCGAACCAGTACCCCACTGAATGACCTCGAGTTTCCCATTTTCCTGATGGTGAATGAAAATGGTGAATTTTGAACATATATATGGGACGATTCACATATTTGTTCTAAATATCGTATTTCTAACATTTTCTTTGCAATATGGGAAAAGATAGATACTACGGGGAATTTTTTTATCAATGTAATGAGTTATATTTATATTAACGGAAATAGTTCTATAGTTCTTTTATTTTTTATTTTTATTATTATTACTTATTTATATAAATGTTTATACATATATTTATATGATTGCATATTGAACCTATTATCCTTTTAAACATTTTAGCTGATATTATTATCAATGTTTGGCCTGTAATCTTTATCATAAATTTATCATCCTTCTATATTACGGGACATCTTTCTATGTACTTAATTTAATTCAAATATATTCGATTAGTAAAGAACAAGTTTAATGTGACATTATTGTTTTTAAAACATTGACACGGTTTTTAGTTCACGAAATACGACGACTTTTGCGGGAATAAAATTAAATATTTGCCAAATAAAATAATTATGCAGGGTTTAATCCATAGCTGTACCATAAATATTCCATTAGAGTTATGAATAATGTAAGAACAATTTCTAACTTTTAAACTGTGTAAGATTAAACATTATCATCACACACATATTTTTTGGCCACTATACATTCATTTTTTTTATAATAAGATGGATGTTTAACACTTTTATACAAGATATTACATGATAAATATCCAAATTACCTTCAGGAACGGTTTCAATTATGTGCCTCTAGAAGTCGACCTGAGCGCTCTTGTGTGACATCAAAATATCTCGAGGTGCCTAAGTACAAATCAACTTTTTATCGTAAGTCATTTTCTGTTGGTGCTAATCACTCACTTCCTTCTTACATTTATAAAGATTTCCTTAATATTTTTTTATTTAAATCAAGACTAAAGAGATAGTTGCTTACACTATCTATAGAATGTTCAATATTATTTATGAAACTTAAATTTACTAAACGACCATTTTTCGACTTCCTCCATTAACATAAGTGATTTAAAGAAATCAGTTGTGCTTAATAAATTAAACAAGGTTGCCCAACCTATCTGTGACAATTTTACTTTTAGAGAAATTACTGAGTGTGATGTTAAGGCAGCTCTAATAAATCTCAGTTCCAAAGAAGTAGGTAACGACAACATTAGTCGTGTCATGCTGATTCCTTTGCTTGACACTATATTGGCTGTTATAACCCATACCCTCTCAACTTTTCTTTACCAACCAATTCTTTTCCTACTTCTTCGTAATTGGCTCATGTTATCCCACTACCTAAATCCAATAATCCAACTTCTCCCTCTCAGTTTCGTCCCATATCTATCCTTCCTTTCCTGTCCAAAGTTATAGAAAAAGTCGTTTTTAAGCCACTTTCTACCTTCTTAACATCTAACTATCTCCTTAACCCTTTCCAGTCCGATTTCCGCACTGCATATAGCAGATCCACAGCTTTACTTAAGGTTACCGATGACATACGGCTCGCTATGGATAACAAAAACCTAACTATCCTCGTCCTTCTTGACTTCAGCAATGCTTTTAATACTGTAGATTTCGACATATTTCCAGGTGTCTTGCGCAGCCTTAACATATCTCCACCCGTGGTTAACTGGTTTCACACTTATCTTTATGGTCACCAACAGATTACCTGCTGTGATGCTTCGTCCTCTCAGTGGGCTGATCTATCTGCTGGTGTTCCTCAGAGCGGAATTTTATCCGCTTTACTTTTTTCTATTTTTATTAATGAATTATCTAAAATATTATCTTCTCCCTACCATATTCATGCAGACGATTTACAACTATATAGGCATTCTTCTCTTAATGACATTAACCACAGTATCGGAATAATAAATAATGATTTGAACAATATTAAAGAATGGGCAGAGTCTATTGGCCTCTAAGTGAATCCGAAAAAATCGCAAGCTATTATAATCGGCAGTAATTTTTTTTTTAATACATATATTGCACCTCAACCAACTTGCCAGTGTAATATGCCATAACACTGTCATAACCTTTTCTGAAGAGGTTAAAAATCTGGGATTGTCATTCGATAAACATTTATGTTGGTCAGCGCAAGTCAATGAAATTAGTAAGCGAGTTCATATGTCATTCCACTCTCTCAGGCGTTTGCAGTATTTCTTCCCTCTGCGGACTAGAATCTTGCTAGCACAATCCCTTTTGTTACCCCTTCTCGACTACGGTGACGTTTGCCATTTGGATGCTTCTGAAGAGCTACATAATAAATTTGACTGTCTTCAAAACTTGTGCATTCGATTTGTCTTCGGTTTGCGCAAATTTGACCACATTTCAGATTTTCGGCGTCAAATGAAGTGGCTCCCCATCCGTTTTCGCTAGAACATGCATATATTGACCACGCTATACAACGTTTTTAAAAAATCAACACCTCCTTATTTATACGAACGGTTCCATCTATCCTTACCTAATAATCGCCCCAAACGGTCCGGCATCAAAGTAAAAACTTTTGATATCCCCTCTTACAATACCACCTTTTTCTCCAAATCCTTTCCCGTAAATGCTACGAGGTTATGGAATTCACTTCCTAACAACATTACAAGTAGCCGATCTATTCTATATTTGAAAAGAAAACTAAAGCAACACTATCTGACATTGTCGTAAGTTTTCGATCGATCGTCGAATCTATATTCTTTAATTATATATGTATTATAGTTATTATATGTGTCATTATATATTTTACTGAATATTTATTTATAGGTAGGTGTATGTATTGTATATATTATTAAAATATATGTGTACCTATTTCTGCCCTCACAAATGTTCTTTTCCAACTATCATGGATAGCTTGAAGAGATCTCTTTATAGAGATAAGCTAATCTTACGTGTACTTTTATGTTAATTTTTTGTTGTTACATGAAATTTCTGGTACAAAAAATAAAATAAATGAAATATATTGTATTACATATGTACGTATGGGTGCATGTATATATTTTTGTGTAAAATAAAACGCTATAGACTTATATTTGCAATCAACTGATAACTTTTATTACAGATTATACATACACCATTAGCTCTCAACTAATACACCAGATGACACTAGTGGTAGTAAATATAATTTTGTTATATTTATTTAACACCATTTTGTTAGGTCAGTAACAAAATAATCCAAATTCTCTATAAGACAATATTATAAACTAGCAAACAGACAATATTATAAACTAGCAAATAGCCGCCCCGTTTGCCGAGTGGTTAGCGCAGACGCCTAAAGTGTCACGGCGCAATGGGGCTCGGGTTCTATTCCCGGCGAGACAGACATTTATGTGATGAGCATAGATGTCTGTGTTTCTGGGTTCGGTCGTTTAATAAATATATTCTCAGTATTTATATGTGTATTTTTATGTATTTGTATCATTGTCTAACACCCTTAACACAAGCAAATAATTAGCTTACTTAGGGGTTAGATCAATGTGTGTAATTTGTCCTGATATTATTATTATTATTCGTTGAAGATTTTCTCTCTCTCGACCTTAGGTCGGTATTATAGATATCCCGTTCCACATCCCGTAGAAAAAAAGATATCTATTTCCCCTTAATCATTCTATCTCCGCCTTCGATTTTTTCTTCTGTTGGTAGTAATTTCGGAAGTTGTTGACAAGTTTTGCGCATGATGTATGTGGCTATGGGTGTTGGAAGATTGTTGTATGTGCGTTATATGTTGTGAGGTAGTTGCAGTTTCTTCAGTGCTTAGTCTATCGTTACTAAATACTGCATCTCCTAATACTTTACTGAGTATCGTAATTGTATGAATGGCTGACTGTTTTTGTAGGATTGTTATATCTATTGGTGTATTTAGTTTCTCAATGTATCGACTTAAGCTCTTAGTTATTATACCTGTTGTGCCTATGACTATTGGGATGATTGAGGCTTTTGTATTCCATAGACGTTGAATTTCAGTTTTCAAAAGATGGTATTTGCTCAATTTCTCTATCTCTTTAGCTCCTATATTGTAGTCTGAAGGTACTGATATGTCTATTAAAAAGGTAATGTTTTTGGATTTATTTACATATATTAGATCTGGTCTATTATGAGTTACTGTAACGTCTGTTTGTATTGGTATCTCCCACATGATTTTTGCAGATTCATTTTCTTTAACTTGCGGCTGTGTTAGGTTTTCTTTCCACCATAAATTTGAAACTGGTATGTTGTGTTTTTTAGCTAGGCACCAATATACATATTGGACCAGGTTGTTATGACGCTTGACATAATATGTTCCCGCTAACTTCTCGCAACCCGAAATAATGTGCTGCGTCGTTTCGTCTTTGGTAGAACATAGTCGACATTTACCATCAACAACTGCTTTTAAAATGTCGCGTTGGTGTTGACGTGTCATAACAGCCTGATCCTGTATTGCAAATATAGTAGATTCTATGTAGGGTGTTATTTGATGTTTTTTGAACCATTGGAATGAACTATCTTTATCAATGTTAGCTTGGTCTAAAATAAATTTAGGAAACTGTCCGTGCAATGGCTTGTTTCTCCATCGCGTTTTTTGCTGGTATAGTAAACCAGTGCTTCGGTGATTTCTTTGTCTGTATGGAAACTGTTTGGTGATATTTGTAGATCTCTTTCTATTACATGTGCCTCTTTTATAATTGAATATTTGTCTCTGTTTTTATCGTGTTGAATTATATCTTTTACCAAATCATCGTTAGTTTTTTCTAAGTAATGTTTATATTTAAGTATATGAGTTTTAAACATGTTTTCTATATTAATTAACCCTCTACCGCCTTCTGTTATTGGCATTTCTATTTCTGCCTTTTGTTGATGAGCTTTTTTAATGGATAGTAGTTTTCTAGTTTTTGTGTCTATGGCCTTTAAATCACTATTTTTATAATTTATTATTCCAAAGGAGTATATTAAACTGGCAATGCATATGTATTAATTGCTTTTATTATATTTCGTGAGTTTAAACTTGAATTAAGTAATTTTTTTATTCTTTTAAAATATTCTTTTCTAACTTTTTCTTTAACAAGGCTATGTTCCATTTTTCCTGACTCATGTACTCCTAAATATTTATACGTCATGCTTATTCCTAATTGTGTTATTGTTTCTCCACTTAGTAGGATATGTCCTTCACCCGCCGTATTGCTACTTCTACGTCCTGATCTAATTTCTAGAGTACTACATTTGTTTAAACCGAAACTCATACCTATGTCATTTGTAAATATTTCTATACTGTCTAATAAAACTTTTAGGTTACTTTTATTGTTTGCATATACTTTTAAATCGTCCATATACAACAAGTGGTTAATCCACAAGCTGTCTTTGAGTTTATATCCTTTCATTTCATACTGGCGTAGTATAAATGAAATGGGATTTATTGCTAAACAGAACAATAGTGGCGAAATATCCCGCGTTTGACGCAAATCGGTTCAGTAGTTATGAAATCATGGGTTCCGCGAGCTGTCATTATCATTTTCCATGTGGGCATTGCTATTTTAAGGAAATCTTTTATTATGGTTGGGCATTTGTAGATGTCTAGTATTTTCAGTATCCATTCGTGTGATAGACTATCGAATGCCTTTTGATAGTCTATCCATGCCATATTCAGATTCTTTTGGGACTGATGCGCGTCTTCCAAGATTGCCTTGTTCACCATGAGATGGTCCTTACAACCTCGTACTTCACGTCAGCATCCTCTTTGTTCCATTGCCATGATATTGTTCTCGTTACAGTGATTGTACAGTTGATTGGCTAATATAGATGTTAGTAATTTGTAAGTAGTAGACAAACAAGCTATTGGTCTCCAATTTTTTGCATTTTCTGTATTTTCATTTTTTGGAATTAAGATGACCTGTCCTGTAGTAACCCATTCTTCTAACTGTTCTCTACCGTTAATAATGTTCGTAAAAGCTGTAGCTAAATATTTATGTGTACTTGTAAGATATTTTAAATAATAATTGTGTATTTTGTCAATGCCCGGAGTCTTCCAATTGTGCAGTTTCTTAATGGCTATTTTTATTTGTTCTTCATTAATTTCGTGTGATTCTACTACATTTATTCCTTCCGATATTGTTTCTATTTCTTCTATCCACTTTGCATTTTTATTGTAGTGTATAGGTTTAGACAGTATAGATTTCCAAAATTCTTCTACATTTTCTTTGCTGGGCAGTTTTGTTTCAGCAGAGGTATTATTACCTATGTTTCTGTAAAATCTGTTCTTATTTTCATTAAATAGCTTGTTTTGCTTCTTTTTGTTACTGATTTCTTCATATCTTTTAATTCTACCGGCTAATAGTTTGATTTTCTGCTTTAATATTTCTTCCGTGTAAATCCGTTCATTTTCACTATTTATGTTGTATTTATTATAGAGTTTAACTTTAATATTAGTCATATATTGTGGGTAGGTGTAAAAGTGACAGCAAATATTTGTGGCTCTTAGTTTTTCATTATTTAAAATTATCCAGAGTAACTTAATCTCCATGAAAAATCAAGAATAGTTTCATAAACCTACCAGCATTGTATCCTCCAGATAATAACAAAACAACTTTAATTCGTCACAAAAAAAAAATATTTTTTTTTTCTACTTTCTTTTTCAATGGATTCAATTAAAAATACATTGGATGACCTAACACATCACTTCAATGCCAGGATGGCTGACTTCCAAAAGGATTTAAAATCATCATGTCCAAAAGAAACCACTTCAAATATTGAGGCACAGTTTAACTCATTCCGTTCATTTGTACTCAGTGCACTTGAGAGCCTACAAATGCAATTAAAACTGCTGTCAAAACAATGCGATGAAATGGAGATGAGATCCAGGACAAAAATGTTGCTAGTCTATGGTGTACACGAATCACAAAAAGAAGATACAACAGTAAGTGTGACTAAATTATTGGCAGATCGTCTTCTTATACCAGATATAAAGGTGAGCTGCTTCATGCGCTGCCATCGGCTTGGTCACTATAGTGAAGGGAAAACTCGAGCTATATAAGTAAAATTTTGTGATCTTGAAACCAGAGATAAAGTTTGGTTTGCTAAGACCAAACTTAAAGGATCTGGTATTACTTTGTCAGAGTTCCTCACTAAGGGGAGACATGAGGCATTCCTTATGGCCCGTTAGCGCTTCGGCATGTCTAATTGCTGAACTAAAAATGGCGCAGTAGTTGTCCTCGGGTCTGATGGACGCAGGCACAGTCTGTCTAGTGTTGCTGAACTGGACACCATTCCTTGTGCTGGCACTGGTAGCACCAGTATTCCGGAGTCTACATTGCCAGGGACGAGTCAAAGTAAGGTCGCGTATATGTCAAGATCCAAGAGAAACACTAGAAAGTAAACAGCAATACTTTATTTTATGCTGTTTTACCTTACTCCAGTTTTCTTTCTAATGTCAGTACAGATTAGTAACAGTTTACTAATTTAATTGTTGATTCTTTATGTTATTATTATTTTTTTCTTTTTCTGTTATTTTTACCGTACTTGTTTAATGTTAAGTGTTATAAGAAAGTTATAAAGAAATTCTATATTATCTTGTCAAAACTGTCTTACAGTCAGTTTGATAACTGACACTTGATTGAAGTTTGACATTTGTCTTTTCAAGTGTTGCTGCTTTTTCATTTTTGTTTTTATTGTTTATTTTACGAGATAAATTTTTTTTTTTTTTTTTTTTTCTCGTTTTTTTTACTTGAACTTTGTTTTGTATATTTGCCGATTTCTTTCATATTGCTGGCGGGTATTGAAATACAGATTCGGAAATCTTATTTATTTATATAATTTTATTTATTGTTATTCTAATTACTTTATAAATATTGTATAATTACTATCTTTTGAAATATATATACATATATATATATATATATATATATATATATATATATATATATATATATATATATATATATATATATATATATATATATATATATATATATATATATATACATACATATAACTCATTATATTTAACTATACTTACTACTATATTCTTCATTTATTATGTCTTTTACTAATTTTATACAAAATGATGAATATCTGTCTGAAAGTTCTAGCTCTAGTGACTTGAGTTACCACAGTACAAGTCCACTCCCTCTAAATATTACACTTAATTCCTTATTCTCTAATAATATAAAAGATTTCAATGTCATACACATAAATGCTCAAAGTATACCGGCTCATTACTCCGACATGCTTGTGTCGTTCGAATGTCAAAACGTTCATGCTATCCTTGTGTCTGAGACTTGGCTTAAACCGTGCTTACCGTCCACATCTTACTGTCTTCCTGGATTTAATCTTCTTCGAAATGACCGCATTGGAAAAGGGGGTGGTGGAGTAGCGATCTATCTTAGATCCCACATTTCCTTTAATATTGTTAGTTCGTCAACCCAACCGCCTCCATCTGATGAAGCTGAACATTTAATCGCCGAAATCTTACTAGGTCATACTAAAGTTCTATTAGGTGTATTTTACAGTCCGTCACTTCTTGTTAACTACTTTCCTTCCTATGAAGTAATCTTAGAAAAACTTTCTCCTTTATATGCTCATACTATAATCATGGGCGACTTCAATACATGCCTTTTAAGAGATGATTATCGTTCCAAGCAGTTATTATCTATTGTAGAGGACTTTAAAATCTTACCGCTATCTCCTACACATTACTTTCCAAATTGTACACCGTCTCTTCTTGATCTTATAATGATATCTTCTCCCGATTTTATGTCTAAGTATGGTCAGTGTTCTGCAGATGCATTTTCTTACCATGACTTAATTTACCTTTCTTATAAATTACGTGCTCCTAAGCGAAAGCGTAATACTCTCCTGCGGCGTAATTTTGGTGGAATGGATGAGTGTAGCTTGCGTAGTGATGCCATTGCAACTGACTGGTCACTTGTAATGGAGGCTTCTTCTGTCGATGACAAGGTAGATATCTTCAATTCTCTTCTTACAAATTTATACGATATTTATGCCCCTATTAAACCGGTAAAAATTAAGCATCTACCCGCCCCTTGGCTTAATGACGACCTGAAGTGTCGTTTACAAAAGAAAAATATTGCAAAAGCCACGTTAAGGAACGATAATTCAGATATTAACAGAAATAGGTATAATAAGCTTAGAAATCGCTGTAATACATTGTGTAGAGATGCACAACGACGCCATATCCATAAAGAAGTCGAAAACTGCGACACGGCCAGAGTCTGGAAGTTTCTTCATACGTTGGGAGTTGGAAAACCTTCTCATGATACTCTAATGTCTAAAGTAGACGTTGAGCAACTCAATAATTCCTTTACTTCACTAAATTCATTTAATTCTATTCATAAATTGAACACATTAAATTCAATAGCTGCTCTTCCAACTCCTAGTTTTCCTCCGTTTACTTTTAGTCAATTCACAGAATGTGATGTTAAGAAAAGCATTTTGTCAATCTCATCCAATGCCGTCGGTGATGACAACGTTAGCCGTAGTATGATCATTCCTCTCCTAGACATTGTTACTCCAATCATTACGCATATCCTTAATGAATCAGTGTCTACAGGAATCTTTCCTGCAGCCTGGAAAAATGCCCATGTTATCCCACTACCTAAAAATCCTAAACCTGCCATCTATACTGACTTCAGACCTATTTCCATCCTCCCTTTTCTATCCAAGGTATTAGAAAAATTAATTTTCAAACAAATATTTTCCTAAATACCAACAAAATTCTTAATCCTTTACAATCTGGTTTTCGATTAGGTCATAGTACGACTACGGCTCTTGTCAAAGTAACTGATGACATTCGGTTGGGCATGGACAAAAAACAACTCACACTTTTGACATTGTTGGATTTCAGCAATGCTTTCAATTCGGTCGATTATGACATCTTATTGAGTTTGCTTCGCTCTATTAACATATCTGCATTAGTGATTGACTGGTTTCAAAGTTACCTTCGAGGTCGCCGGCAGCGAGTTCGGCTTGATGACTGTATGTCATCTTGGCGTGACATTCGTGCCGGAGTTCCTCAAGGAGGCGTGTTGTCACCTTTACTTTTTTCTATCTTCATAAATACTATAACTCTCTCAATTACTTCTCTCTATCACATGTATGCAGACGACATCCAGATATATACACAAGCCTCTCTGGAAAACCTTCCCAACGCAGTTAATGTATTGAATCGTGACCTCGAGTTAATATCTGAATGGAGTAAACGTTACGAAATAACTGTTAACCCGTCCAAAAGTCAATCAATTATTATTGGTAGTTCACATTTTATTTCAAAAGCTGATTGGCCAAACTTACCACCTACTATATTTAATGGTCATATTATTTCATACAGTGAGACTGTTAAAAACCTTGGCCTTTATTTGGACAATACGTTATCCTGGACTCACCAGGTTAAGGTACTAAGTAAGAAAACTTTTGCGGCTATTAGTTCTTTAAGACGCCTTAGCTCATTTCTACCCATTCCGACCAAAATTATGCTTGCGGAAACTCTTCTTCTTCCTATACTTGATTACGCCGATGCAAGTTACCTTAACCTATCTGAAGTACAGTTAAACAAACTTGAGAGGATCCAAAATATTGGCATCCGCTTCATATTTGGACTAAGAAAATATGACCATGTTTCTTTATTTCGCAAACAACTTAAGTGGCTACCTATCCGACTTCGCCGGAATCTACACACTCTTTCACTTTTGTACAATTTATTATTTAATCCTTCTAGCCCTTCCTATTTAAGAGACCTTTTTCTTTTCACGGAAACTGATACAAGAGCTGTAAGGCCATCTCGAAGCCTTACACTCAAAATTCCTTCACACAGTTCCAAATTTTACAACAACTCATTTGTCGTTAGAGCTATCCTTCTGTGGAACGACTTACCACTGAGCATCAGACAATCCCCAAATACTTTTATCTTTAAAAAGTCTTTAAAACTGTTCTTTCTTAATCAGGTTAGTTAGCTTAATATTTTGTGTAGATATGTAATATGTTATTTAATATTTATATAATATGAATACAGTATAAATTAGGAATTAATGTTTGTTTATTATAAAATTATATATATTATGTATTGATAATAATATGTACTTCGCACCATCCCTATCTTTCACGATTTCTTATTTCTTTACTCGAATAGGGTTGTCTGGAAGAAATCGCTACTTAGCGATAAGGCCGCCTTATTGTACTTTTATAATTGTTTCCGATGTATTTTATTTTTTTTTTATTTTTCTGTAATGTGGAGTACAATAAAAGTATTATTATTATTATTATCTTACGAGTGTCTATTCCTTTACCTATTTCTACTAGTTGTCCTAATTCTTTTCTAATTTTGTCTAATCGTGTTTTGATTCTTCTTTTCCATGGTGGATCCAATACTGTTTTGATTAAATTGTTTGGTCTAAATGGTTTTTGTCCATTTTTAAGTATAAGTGTCTTAGCGGTGGCGTATATAATATTGTTGAACTCTCTAAGCGAATTTGCAGTAATTAATAAGTTTTTTAAATAACTATTAAGTGTAAGAAGATTTTCTAAGAATTGTCTATTTATTTTTGCTTTAGGTAATAGCTGTCTATCTATTATTTGAATTTCCCTAGTTTCCGCCAGCACTTTAATATTAACGGATTTTGGTCTTCAGTTGCTGTTACATTTCCAGTTAATTGATCAATTAATTCTGTTTGTTCCAATAATGCTTGTGTGTTTATGTATGTTCCACCTTCAGGATTTTGTCGAATGTTGATGGCGTCTCTACTGCTATTAGGTTCATTTGTGTCAGTCGTTACATCTATATTTTCTGTATCCCTTCCCTCAGCTTTATCTTTTATCTGATTCAGTAGTTGTTGAGATAATACATTTTGTTTAATTATTCTACGTGCCTGAGTTACTAGTGTATTGCCATTAAATTTGTGTATCTTTAAATTTGTAGGATTTCTTTCTTTAAATAACGCAAAAAGTCTCTTAATATATCCGGATCCTAAGTATTGTGCTTTATAAAAGCAAAACATCAACTCCATCATTTCTCCTGTTGACCATTGCCTTCTTTTATCTACATTTAAATCTCTAATGGTCTCCCTAGATGAGCCGGCTGAGTAATTAATAGGCGAAGAGCCCCTACCCTGCAAAGCATCATCCGTATCCCCACCCCGTAATTCGGCTGTAATATCTTCGGGTCCCCCGACTCTAGCCCGCCTGTTCAGCAAAGAGTCGCTGACGGTCCGTATGCTGTCACGTCCAGCGTAAGCTCCAGACGTGCCCCGGCGATCATCCCCGGGAAGCGGCCGTAAACGTAAATTTCTTTGTTGTCTCTCCATTTTGAAGGTTGAAGAGTGGCAATTCCTTCACTCGGGGTCCACTCAGGTCCCTCGAGGAGGCTGTTTGAAAGGCCAGCTACCTTAAAGGGGGGAGCAAAGATTGTGAGTAGCTCCCCAATGCCCTTAGTCGCCTCGTACGACACCCACGGGCTAGCAAGGGGTGGCACAATTCTCCTCTGCCGGTGCCACACGGCATATATTATTATTATTATTATTATTATTATTATTATTATTATTATTATTATTATTGTCATTTATTTCATATTAATCTTATTATTTACATTTATACATATAACATTAAAAAAAAAACAACGTGGGCCTTACGACCAGTCCGTCGGTGGTTAGGGCGACAGCGAAAGAAACTTCCTCACAATGCGTGCCGTACCCAAAACTGCTGCTCTTTGCATCCGACCCTTGATCCAGTTTTTTAGTGAGAGCCTCTTGAGATGATGATCGAGACTCTTCGCTATAAGACCATTGACGGAAACTACCATCGGGACAATTATTGTTGAGTCAACATCCCACATGTCGGTAATCTCGTGAGCTAAGTCCAAGTATTTTGACAGTTTGTCCTTCTCAGCTTTCACAAGATTAGCGTCACACGGGACACTGATATCAACCAGAAATGCCCGGCGCTCTAACCGATCTACCAGCACGATATCAGGCTTATTGGCTACAATAGTCCTGTCCGTTATGATAGATCGGTCCCAATAGAGCTTAGCATGACCATTTTCCAAAACTGGCTCCGGTGAGTACTTATAATATGGCACTTCAAAAGGTACCAGACCGTATTGAAGAGCAAGTTCTTGGTGGATAATTTTGGCTACTTGGTTGTGCCTGTGCAAATACTCTCCATTGGCAAGACGACAACAACCGGAAATAACATGTCTGATGGATTCCCCAGGTTGGTGGCACGCACGACATATATCAACAGTGCCATCCTTTATTATTATTATTATTATTATTATTATTATTATTATTTTCTGGGATGACTGGTGTCTTCACAGCCTATTAGCTGGTAATTATTGCTGACCACCCGCCTTGAAACCCTCAAGGAAAAGGAGGTTCAGATTTGTAACCATTCTATATTCATTCATTATATATATATATATATATATATATATATATATATATATATATATATATTATTATTATTATATTGGGGTAAACTCATTACAAACTCAGCTTAATGCTGGTACTGAGAACCGGCCACGGGCTATGCCAAGTGAGTCGGTTCATCGTGCACTGATGAAGGTGTTTGTGTCGTGGATGTTAGGAAACGCCTGACTATGGAACAAGTGTCGATGATGACTGATTTTTGTAGAGGGATGTAAGTGTTTTTGTGTAAACCTATTTCTTGTAGTGATATGTGAAGTGATTTAGGGATGACGCTTGTTGATGAAAGTATTATGGGTACAATTTTTACTGTTTGTTGATGCCACATTTGTCGTATTTCGTCGGCGAGTGGGATGTATTTTTGAATGTTTTCGGTACATTTTCGGTACATTTCGGTACTTTCTTATATTTTCACTATTTGGTATAGCAATATCTATTAAATACGTAATTTTTTCGGATTTTAATGTTAACGTGATATCCGGTCTATTATTTCTATTTGTTTTATCGGTTGTTATATCGCGGTCCCAGTAAAGCTTGGCTAGTTCGTTATTAAGTACATTTTTAGGTTTATATATGTAATATGGTTCCACCTTGTCTATTAATTTATAATTTACTGCTAATATTGCATGTATCTGCTTGGCTACATTATTGTGTCTTTCTATGTACTGTTTATTTGCTAAAAATGGACAACCTCCTGTGATATGTTCAATGGTCTCTTGGTTTGTATTGCATAACCGACATTTATTTGATATTATTGTGGGATCCTTAATTATATACTTTTGGTAATTTTTTGTTTTTATAATTTGGTCTTGGATGGCTACCATAAAGTCTTCTGTTTCTTTATACAGATTTCCTCGGGTTAACCATGCATTTGATGCTGCTTTGTCAATGTGTTCTTGTTGCAGTTGATTAGGGTGTTTTCCATGTAGTGTTTTTGTTTCCCATTTCTG
This sequence comes from Napeogenes sylphis, assembly GCA_959347405.1. Taxonomy (NCBI): domain Eukaryota; kingdom Metazoa; phylum Arthropoda; class Insecta; order Lepidoptera; family Nymphalidae; genus Napeogenes; species Napeogenes sylphis. Next base: position 32,685,160 of record OY365786.1, read on the forward strand.
ATTTTTTGGTCATCTGTAACTATATCTTCTGTGCGCGTGTTATTGTCGTTTAATTTTAAAGGTGTGCCTGATGTAGTCAATAATGTAAGGGGGTTATGTATAAGGTGGTCGTTAGCTTTGTCTTTCATGTATACATGCATGTTGTATATTTGCCTATTGTGTAGATTTTTTATATCGATTAATACCCTACCTCCAAGCTTTCTTTTAAGGTTAAATCTTTCTGTTGCTGAGTGAATGTGATGTATCTTGTGCTTATTGCAGATTGTTCGTGTAAGTCTATTAAGTTTATTTAAATCTGTCCATTTTATAATCCCGAAGGAATATGTTAAAACTGGTACTGCAAATGAATTTATTGCTTTAATTGTATTTCTTCCTGATAATTCGGTCCTAAGAATTTTGTTTATTCTGTTCGTGTACTTTTTCGTTAGTTCTTCTTTTATTTTAGTGTGATCGAGCCCTATACTTTGTGAATATCCTAAATATTTGTACGTATCATTTGTTTCCATTTTATCTATTTTTAAATTGTGTTGTGTTTGTAAAATGTATGGATCAGTTATACTATGTTTTCCTTTAATTATACTGTTTATTTTGCATTTATTTATTCTAAAGTTCATTTTGATATCGGTGCTAAATTTTTCGGTGGCCTCTAATAATGTATTTATTTGCTGTTTAGTAGGTGCATATAATTTAATATCATCCATGTAAAGTAAATGTGTTATTTTAGTGTTAGTTTCTTTGTGTAAAGTATATCCCTTTTCTGTTCTATTTAATATTCTTGATAATGGATTTAAGGACATACAGAACCATAGCAGACTTAAAGAGTCCCCTTGAAATATACCGCGTGCTATTTTTATGGGGCTAGACGTAACAATTCTGAATCTAAGTTTATATTCAATACAGTTTTCCACTTTTTCATGATCTGGTAAAGAAATTGAACTATTTTGTTATCTATTTTATATATTTTTAAAGCCTCCACTAGCCATGAATGAGGTACGCTGTCAAATGCCTTTTGGTAGTCTATGTACGCAAAATATAGGTTTCTGTGGTTTTGTTTCACTTGATTGTGTATTTCTGTGTCTATTACTAATTGTTCTTTGCAACCTCTTGAACCCTTTTTACAACCTTTTTGCTTTTCAGCTATAATATTATATTGTATGAGATGTAAAGTGGTTTTCTGTGAGATGATAGATGTGAGAAGTTTGTATATCGTTGGGAGACATGTGATTGGGCGATATTTATTTGGGTTTGATGTATCCACTTGATCTTTAATTTTTATGTAGGTTTTCCCTAAGGTGAAAAATTCGGGAGCATTTTCTGGATCTTGAATGAGTTTATTAAAAGAGTCGGCTATGTATTGGTGTGTCGAAGTGGAATATTTTAACAAGTAGTTATGAATTTTATCGGGTCCTGGTGTTTTCCAATTTAATGTTCTCTTTACTGTTACTTCAACATCTTTCTTATCGATTATAACTTCTGGCATGGGTTTGACATAATGCATTGCATTGATTTCTTCTTTAATCCATTGTGCGTTACTGTTATATTCTGTTGGTTTCGACCATATATTTTCCCAAAATTCTTGTAGTTCGGTAATACTAAATGGTTCGTTTATTGCTGGTTCTTTATTGAAATTCCTATAAAATATTTTCTGATTATTATTAAAAGTTATGTTGTCTTTATGCCTTTGATTAGATTTTTTATATCTCTTTAGCCTTTTTGATAAGGCCTGTAACCTTTGTGTTTTATTATCTAAGGCATCTATGGCTTCCTGCTTGCCATTGTAAATTCTGCTCATATTCCTTTGGTTTCTGTTCGATAAATTTTCCCTAATAAACTGACTTAGTCTTCCTATATCTTTTCTGAGTATTGCAATTTTAGTTTCTAGTCGTCTTTCCCATGCCGGTTTATTTTCTTTTTTACCTCTGGTTTCTTCTTCTTTGGTATGTGAATTTCTTCTTGTAGTGTATTGTTGTCACATGTATATGTTCTAAAGTTGGGTCTCTAATACTAGCTAATTCTTTGTTTATAAGGTGATTGAGTGTAGTTACTGTTCTTTTTGAATTACGTGTTATTTTTAATTTCGGTAGATTAGGGAGTGTGACAGGATCAGTTCCTTTATATTTTGTCAAGAATTCATTAAAATGTTAGCTGCATTGCTGTATATAATTAGTTTGGAATGTTTCTGTTTCAGTATCTAATGTTTCGCTCGGTATACGTTGCGGTGATGTTATTGTGATTGCCGATGTTGTTTGGGTATCTGTATTGTGCTGAACATCTTGCCGAGTTATTAACGGTTCGATTTGAGAAGTATGTATGCCACGTAGAGTTTGAGAAGAGCTCCTAGTAGTTAATGACGTGTAGACTGCGTGGTCGGTTAATGAATGACTATTATTTAGGATTAGTTGTATTTCCTCTTTAATGTTTTCTCTATGTGTCGGTGAAATTCTGTTGTTACAATGTATAACGCGTATTTGATCTGCAAGTCTTTGTTCAGAAACTATATTTTGTAGGTCCGGGTAAATATTTATAAATTTAGTGTAGAGTTCGTGGCGGTATCCGGTGAGGTTTGTTTCGCAATTTATGATTGTGTAGTAGTAGCGGAGTAATTGTAGGTTTATTTCGTCACTCCATTTCATCCGCTGCCGATTTTAGCCAGCAAGGGTGGTTGCAGGACGCATTTAACCGCCCCGTTGGTCGAGTGGTTAGCGCAGACGCCTAACGTGTCACGGCGCAATGGGGCTCGGGTTCGATTCCCGGCGGAGACAGGCATTTATGTGATGAGCATAGATATCTGTGTTTCTGGGTTTGGTCGTTTATTAAATATATTCTCGGTATTTATATGTGTATTTCTATGTATTTGTATCGTTGTCTAACACCCTTAACACAAGCAAATAATTTGCTTACTTAGGGGTTAGATCAATGTGTGTAATTTGTCCTGATATTATTATTATTATATTATTATTTCCTGCAAAACACCTCTTCCCGTATTTTGATCTGGTGTTATATTGGCTTGATCTATTGATTCGGCTGTAGCATCTTGGTTGGACGTCACCCGCCTGTTCAGTTGACGTCCACTGACGGTTCGCATGCTGTAACGCCCAGCTGTGCCGCCCAGGTAGCGGCATTAAACGTTTACTCTTGTTTAAGGTCTCCATTTTTTTGAGTTTTGTGAGTAGTAGTTCCATCACTCGGGGTCCACTCAGGTCCCTCGAAGAGGCTGTTTGAATGGCGAGCTTGCCTTTAGTTTGGGGAGCAAAGATTGGTCTTGGTGTTTTAGCGTTAAGATGTCGATAGAATTTATTCTGATTTTCTTGAAACATTTTGCTTTGTGTTTTTGTGTTATTAACTGTATCATATCTTTTTATTCTAGCAGCTAAAGCTTTTACTTTCTGTTTAAGAGTCTCTATTATTAAATCATGTTTAGTTTCATTATATATGTTGTATTTCTCGAAAAGAGTCCGTTTTATGTTGTTAAGTTTTCTTGATTGTGATCCTGTCCGAATTTCAGTTAAACGTCCTAAGTCTTTTCTTATTGCTTCTAGTCTAGTTTTGATTCTCCTCTTCCAAGTCGGATCGCTTAATGGTTTAAATGTAATATTACTACCGTAAGGTTTTTGGTTATTGTCTTTAATTAATGTGATGGCCACTGCATAAATAACTTTATTGAATTCTCGCATTGATTAATTTTCATTTACAATTAATGGTATAAAATTATTGAGTTTGTTAAATTTGACAAGGAATTGCTTATTAAAGTTTGGCTTTGGTAACATTAGTCTGTTTTCTATACCTATCTCTTTAACATCAGCTAGGTTTTCTAAGAACTGTAGTATCTAAAGGTAACTCTTCTCTTTCTTCCTCAGTTTCAGGTGTTAAGTGTACATTAAATTCTTGTGTATGTGTATTTATTAATACAAATACATTAGCTACCACTGAAAACACACTGATAAATACAGATATTTATCAGTGTGTTTTCAGTGGTATCTAATGTATTTGTATTAATAGTAAGTGATTGTGAATTATTTAAGATTTGTACAGGTTGTTGATGACTTGAATGAATTGCTTGGGTCTTTGTTATTGATGATTCATGTTCAGCTTTTCTTCGTATTTCGTTTAACAATTCCGTAGATATTACTTTTCTCGTTATGATACTGCGTGCCTGATTAGCTAAGGTGTTCCCACAAAACTTTTTTATTTTTGAATTAACTGGATTACGTTCCTTAAACGTTTTTTCTAATCGTCTTATGTATCCTGCTTCTTCATATTTAACTTTATAATAGCAATATATTAGTTCTTTCTGTTCTTCAAGTGTCCATTTTAGTCTGCCGTCCTGTTTTGATTTAACATCTGTGAGAGTTTGTGTTTCATAATGCTCATTTAGGTTTTATTCTCGTGTTATGTCTCGTTTTCGAAGCGGTGGAAATTCTATATCAGAAGAAATAAGCAGCAATGAGGTGTAAGTTTCTTCAGATTCCTGTGTTTTTGTTGTGTGTTGGTTAATACTATTTTCGGCTCCAGTTTGTATATCGTTCAGTTTATCGAGTGCTACTAACTTACGTGCAAGAATACTACGTGCTTGTGTTGCGAGTTTGTTACCATCGAGTTTTTTAATTTTTGTGTTACCTGGGTTTCTATCTTTGAATAAAGTAAACAATCTTTTCATATAGCCTTTTCCTAATGACTTTGCTCTAAAATAACAAAAAATTAACTCTTCCATTTCAATTTGCGACCACTTTTCCCTATCTGTAGTTTTATCTTTATTTTCTCCTTCAGTGGTCGTAACTGACGTACCGATCGAAATGGTGGGCGATGCCCTGTCCAACAAGGTATGATCAGTATGTGATGAATTTTCGGCTGTGACATTTTCGGTTTCCCCGACTCCCGCCCGCCTGCTCAACGTGGAGTCACTGACGGTCGACATGCTGTCACGTCCAGCGTCAGCTCCAGACGTGCCTCGACGATTGCCCCCGGGTAGCGGCAGTAAACGTACATTTCTCTTTTGTCTCTCCATTTTCAAGGTTGAAGAGTGGCAATTCCTTCACTCAGGGTCCACTCAGGTCCCTTGAGGAGTCTGTTTAGAAGGTCAGCTGCATTGAATTGGGGGAGCATAGATTGTGATTAGTTCCCCACGGCCTTAGTCACCTCGTACGACACCCCCGTGGGTGTCGTACGACTAGAAAGGGACTAGAACTAGAAAGGGGTGGCACTATTCTACTCTGCCGGTGCCACACGGCTATTATTATTATTATAACACAATATTATTTTATATTCTTATACTTTTGAAACACCCATTAGACTTAAGAACTTATAGTGTTTCTCTTTACAAAAGATTTTTGTAAGTATATCTGTCGGCATATCATTTGTTGAGATATAAAATTTTATTTTATTTTGCGACACACATTCTCGAACAAAATGATGCCGTATGTTAATATGTTTAATACGCTTATTGTGATATAAAGGATTAGAAGCTATTTTAATAGATTTTTGTTTATCACTATACAAACACAATGACATATTTTTATATAGCACAAGCTCATTTAACAATTTTTTTAGATAAATACCTTCCTTGCAGGACTCAGATGAGGCCATGTACTCGGCTTTGGTACTGGATAGTGCTACAGTTTTTTGTTTCTTTGATTCATATGATACTATTGAACCTAACATAATGAAACAAAACCCAGTATATGAAGGTCATATACTAATAGAAGGCTATCTAAAGAACAAGAAGCTCAATCAGCATCAACAAAGTCATGGAAAATATTTGTATTTTTCTTAAATACAAGACCATAGTCTAAAGTCTTTTTCAAATACTTCAGTAAACGTTTTAAATGTTTTCAATGCGTTTCATTGAATCCATTATTAAACTGACTTAGAAAACTTACATGTGAAACTTACTTACACTTACGTGAATGTTATATCTGGCCTAATTAATACTGACAAGTACATTAAGCTGCCTATTAATTTTTTTTAGTATAATTTTATCTGAATTATTGTCTACAATTTTATTTAATTTTAAATTAATTTCCATAGGAGTATCACAACATGAACAATCTTAAATTTCTTTAAAATAGTCTCTATAATTTTTTTCTGGTCTACAGTAATACAGTTCTTATATACATTTATATTCATACTCAAATATTGTTTCATCTGATCTAAAACTTTTATTCTAAAATTTTCAACTAACTCATTCATAAGTTGTTCATATGTACTCTGGCAATTATAAAATACAAAGAAATCATCCACAAACAATGCAATATAAACTTTAGTATTCTTGACACTTTTTATGAAAATACAAGGTTCATTATCTAACTTTTTATAGCCTAGTTTTAACAAACAATCCTCAACTCTAATGTACCAAACTCGAGCTGACTGCTTGAGACCATAAACAGCCTTTTTAAGCTTCAATACCTTGTTATTACAATTTTAAAATTCTGAACATTCTGGTATTTCCATAAACACAGTTTCATCTAGGAAACCGTTCAGAAAAGCTGTTGGTGCATCCAGGTGATTCATTTTTAAATCAAGTTTGATACTTAAAGCTAACAACAATTTAAATGTAGAATTAAAACTGGTGAAAAAGCCTCATTAAAGTCCTTTTAACTTTGTAAATCCCTTAGCCACAAGCCTGGCTCTATAACGCACTTCACCTTCACTATTAAGTTTCTTTTTAAACACGCTCTTGGACTTAACCACTATTTTATCTTTTGGCCTGTCCTGTGTCACACTCCCAAGTGTCATTTTCACTAAAAGATTTTCACTCTTTTTTCATTGCACACTGCCACTGTTTTTTTCAGACTACTTGATATACCCTTACAGTAATTGGTTCACCTGTCATTTCCGCACACATGGTTGCATAACCATAGTAGTTTGGTTAACCACACTGCCTGGAGATGAGATCCATGTCCTCTGGTGATAAGGTTTCTGAGTAGCTGGTATCAGTGTCACTCGATAAATTGCTTGGTATAAAAGTCTCATCCTCCTGACTTACACCGGTGTCTTGCTCTTCACTCACAAAGACTTCTTCCACTTGTACACCTGTCTTCATTGATAGTGATGGTCGTTTCTGAACTGTCATCTATGTTTTCCATGTCAACAACATCTCTGGCTACAAAGATATTTCGTGCTGTTGAATCATACATACGATAGCCCTTGATATTTTCAGAATATCCAACTAGGAACATCTTCTTTGCTTTCTTATCCCATCTTCTTCGTTTTTCTTTTGGGACGTGGACCATGACTGGACTGCCAAATTCGCAAATGATTCAACTTTGCTTTTCTGCCCGTCCACAATTCATAAAGAGTAGTGTTCTCTTTAATACTTGTTGTTGGTGTACGGTTTTTAACGTACACAGCTGTGTTTACAGCCTCTGCCTATAGAAATTTCTCAAACTGAGCATCAAATAAGAAACAACGATCTTTCTCAACTATTGATCTGTTGTATTTTTCACTTAGTCCATTCTGCTCTGGCGTGTAACTGTTTGTTATCTGATGAACTATACCACATTGCCTCAAATAGTTGTCCATTTCAGAGGAACAAAACTATCAGACTTATCAAAAAAAAAAAAAAAAATCAAAAAAAGCTTTATTTGAATGTCACATACACATTTAAAATGACCATGGTTTTTACACAAGGATAAAAATAAAAAATTAAATTAATAAAAAATAAAAAAAAAAACAATAAAAAAAGTAATAATAACAATAATAAAAAAATAAAAAAACACAAATTAAAGACAAAAAAAAAAAAAAAAATATATATATATAATAACATTTATAAAAGCATAGAAACTGTGACATTCAAAACGGTGGACCACTCAGCATTTGCGAGAATTCGTGACTCCCGCGCTGATTTTCAGTGGCCGCCGTGCTATGACGCAACGAACATCAACAACGGCCTTAGTCCCGTTGAAAATAAATTGTTACAAAAGATAAACAGTAGACGGGCTACAACACAAATATAGTACATATACAGATAAAATAATAATAATAATAATAAATTATAGTTATAATAGTGAGATTAAACTTCAAGGTTGTATGTATAATACTTAATACATAAATGGGGTTTAAGGTAAGAAAATTTTATCTACCAGAATTCGAATAGAATAACAAATAGACAAAAGGTGTGGGTACTAGTCGCTGCCTGCACTTGCCGGACTCAATACACGTTCTTCAAAAAAATATATCAAGGAATAAAATAAATAAATAAAATAAAAATAATTAATTAAATAAAAATAAAATAAATAAACAAATTAAAAATAAGATAAATTAATAAATCAAAATATAAATTAAAAAATATAAATAAAAAATAATAATAAATTAATTAATTAATTAATAAAATAATAAAATAATAAATAAAACAAGTTACATTAGATAAATAAAAATCATTTAGTAAAAATGAATAATGTATGATTAGTTTCCTATCTAACGTTCCCTACTGTTTTTGTATATTTAATAAATATTGCTTGTATCTTAATTTAAATGTATTCAAGGTTTTTAAGAGACGTAAAGGGGGTGGTAGATTGTTCCAGCAGCTGGAGGCAGCGTATCTGAAACTTCCTCGAAATGCAGCTGTTTTATGTGAAGGGACCGATAGGATATTTGTAGAAGCTCTTGTTTTATAGATGGGGTTATAGTCCCTTAACCATTTTAGTTTTTTATATAGGTATATTGGAATTTTATATTTTATTATACCAGACTTTAATGTTTTATTTTCTTTGACTGCTGGGTCTCAACAAGTTCTTTATACTGTTTAAAATATTAGAAGGTTTCATTCTTCTCTCGCAGAAAATAAATTGTGCACATCGTACTAAAGTCATCTATGAACAATAGATAGTATCTGGCTTTACCTATTGACACATTCTCCATTGGTCCATATATGTCGGTGTGAATCAGTTTTTATTCAAGTAGGCCTTTACACGCACTTTTGAATCATCAATTACATTAAATTGGTCAGTATAGTCAGTCTGTGAATAAGCTACCACCAGCTTGGAATACTGTTCTGCTGAGAAGAGCTGACCAGAAACTCAACAGTTGCTCTTTTTAAATGACATTTAACCATGTTTGACTTATACATTATAACATCAACCCTGTAAATGAGTCAATGACCCAAGTTCCATACTTTTCGATAAATCAAAAACTCTTGAATGTTATAGTAAGATTAATTTAATAACTAGCTTTTGCCCGCGACTTCGCACGCCTTAAATTCGTAAAACAACTCCCACTTTCCTTTTTTTGTATTGGCCTCTATATGACTTATTTTAAGTGATACAATCAAAATTACGACATCGGCCGACATCGCTCACTGTCAAAAGTATATTTAAAGTTTTTAATAAGGATACAATATTAGGTACAGTAATTATTTTTATACCTCTCTTGTTTTTACTTAAACGTCCATTTAAATACTTCTTAAACAAAGTACTTAATAACCATTCTAACCATATATCACACTTACAGATTTTCATTGAACATAATCAAAATATTACCATGTAAACTTGAGGAATTCTGAGCTACACAATCGACGTTATTTTCAAAAAATCTATTTTAAATGATAAACGTTCAATTAGCTATATGCATTAACAATTTTTCAATACTGAACATTCACAAAAGCCATTTTTGAGACGGTTTGCACGGTTCCATACCAGAGTGCGCCGGTAGACCGTACCGCCGCAAACGCGATGACCCTATATTTTAAATCTGTAATATCTTCGAAAATATTTATTTAAATTACATGCTGTAAAGGGCTATATTGTTCCATATTAAATGTAAAATGTATTTAAGTTACTTAATTAAATAAGGGTTAAAGCTGTATTTCTTAAAATCGCTTCGTAAATAACCTATAATTTTTCGTAGAAAGTAAAGGACAAAAATTTGCTACTGTGGATTATCCCTAAGAGATAAACATATTCCATCGCGGACTTTCTCTTGCTTATATAAAGGTTATATGCTGTACGAATTCTCAAAAATATTTTTTTTTCCTTTTGTGTGCACAACTAAAAGACAAACAGATAAACAGACAAAGATTTTAAAAATGCTGAAAATGGATTCTGTTAGTTATTACCTCACATCCTGGTATATTTTTTTAAATATTTTCAATATACAAAGACTACTCCTCTACAGATTTATTACATGTGTAGAATAAGAGTTTCGAGGTACCTATTACGTCATTGACATAAATTATCATAACTTTTTTATTTCTTAACCGATTTAGATGAAATAAACAACAAATGTTAAGTGAAGACTATGATAATATATTACTGAAAACCGCATTTATATTGGTTATGCCGTTTCTGAGATTAGCGTGCACAAACATACAGACATACAGTCAAACTTGCTCTTATAAAGCTCTTATAAGAGCAAGAGCAAGAGTATATTTTTTTTTAATTTTTTTTATATGATCTAGGGCAATGCTTGACTACATTCCACCTGATGGTAAGTGGAATGTAGTCTTAGGTGGTAAGGCGCATTACCCTAGCAACCTATTCACTCTTCGCTTGAAGACACCCACATTGTATTCCGTCGGAAATACCGACGCAGGCAAGCCGTTCCAATCCTTTGCTGTACGCAGTAAAAATGAGGAAGCAAAGCGCTTCGTTCGGACAGGTGGAATGTCCACAACAAAAGGATGAAAACCTGCCGTGCGTCGGGACGTCCGGTGATGGAAGGGGGACGGGGGAATTAACTCGTGTAATTCCTGCGCACACTCACCAAAATGTATCCTATAGAATACTGAGAGGCTAGCAATTTTACGCCTGTGCTCAAGGCTTTGGAGGTCAGCTCCGACCAATTCGGGATCGCCTATAAGCCTCTTTGCTCGCCTCTCAATTGAGTCCAGAACCGTAAGATGAGACTTTGCGGCACCAGCAAATATGTGACCACAGTACTCTACACACGACCGGATCTGTGCTTTGTATAAAACAAGAAGCTGTCCCGGTGTAAAGTACTGCCGAACCTTCGCCAGAACGGCAAGCTTTGCTGCTGCTGCTCTTGCTCTGGACTCAATGAACCAACCAAAGTTGAGGTTCGAGGAAATCTCTAAGCCTAACAACTGAAGCCGGTCACTGTATTACAAGGATACATTCTGGAAAGTAGGAGCCAAGGTGAAAGGGCTCCTTTTGGCGGTGAATAGACACGTCTGCGTTTTGGTGGCGTTGAACTTGACAAGATTGACATTGCTCCATGCGGAGACTGCCTGAAGTTTGTCATTCAAACGTTGCACCATGGCTTCTCTTTCAGACTGTACTTGATCTCGACTAGCCCGAGTACTCGGCAGATATCTTTCTACAACTGTGCTGTCGTCTGCAAACCCATAGATACCGGGCTTCAACAGATCGTTAATGTGCAGCAGAAACAGAGTTGCAGAAAGAACGGACCCCTGAGGCACTCCGGCATTTATTGTCAAGGGTTCCGAGGAACACCCGTCGACAACTACTCGGAGAGATCTGTGGCTCAGAAAGTCCGTTACCCAGCCGATCAGACCAGGAGATATACCGTACGCTGAAAGCTTGCTTAAAAGGCTCACATGCCAGACCCTGTCAAAAGCCTTCGAGACGTCCAGAGAGACGGCGACCGCTTCTCCGTTCCTCTCGATGGCCATGCCTAAAATATGTGTAGCGCACGCTAGAAGGTCCCCAGTGGACCTATTTCGGCGAAACCCGTACTGTCGGTTACTGAGGAGATCGTTACCTTCCACGTACGCTAGAAGCCGCGAGTTCAATACATGCTCCATAATCTTGCAGAGTATGGAGGTGATTGAAATGGGCCTATAATTGGCAGGATCGGCACGGCTGCCTTTTTTGGGCACGGGTTGCACATTAGCAAGCTTCCAGGATTCCGGCACTTTTTTTGAAAGAGAGGCGATACAGACGTGTCAACACAGGAGACAACTCACCTTGTCTTGAGCAGAATGGCTGGTATACCATCAGGACCACTGGCTTTATTCACATCTAAACGACACAATTTTCTCCATACCTCTTTGTTCGTGATGCGGATTTCAGGCATCGAAATACCACAGTGAGGAAGATGTGCTGGAGAAGCATTGCCAGTGTCTAGATGTGAATTCTCAGCAAACAGAGAAGCAAATACATTCGCTTTATCAGTTGCTGTGTGGGCCAGGGATCCATCCGGCTTCAGCAGAGCAGGCAGTGAGGGTTGGCAGAAGTTCGACTCGATCGCTTTCGCAAGAGACCAGAAAGCTCGACTGTCAGTTGGTCTGACTGAGAGCTTTTCGCCATTCTTAACGATCCGATCAAGACGAGCCTTCCGCAATGCCTTTTTATAGGATTTGGCAGCTTGGTTAAAGGCTCTCTTCTTTGAACTTACATCCGGAGTTTTGCGGCTTCGAGCATCAGCCCAAATGAGGTATGCCGAATGTTTTCGGTCATCGGCATGACCACATTCGGCATTAAACCATGGGCGAGCTTTGCCACCGACGGGTACGTCAGCAAAAGGAACAAAATACTCCATTGCCTGATGCACCACATCGGTTATAGCATCCGCGCAACTCGACGGATCCAAAGAAGAGAAGCAGACCTGCCGCCAAGGGTAAGACGCAAAAAAGTGCCGCATCTCATCCCAATCTGCTGACTTGTATTTCCATACTCGCCTAACACCATGAGGTTCGAAAGCTGGTGGGGAATATGTAAACACAGATTTCACCAGACAGTGATCGGAGGTTCCCAAGGGAGAGGTAACCTCTACCCGATACCTGTCCGGATCAGTTGTCAGCAGAAGGTCCAGGCAATTGGCAGTATGGCCTACCACATCTGGTACCCTTGTCGCTTGCTTCACCAGCTGAAAGAGGTCCAAGGACAACGCAAAGTTCCGCGCTTCTCTTCCAGCATGGTCGGTCTTCTGGTACGGGAACAGCCAGTCCTGATGACAGGCATTAAAATCCCCCAGAAAGACGAGCTGCGCTGAAGGGAACTGATGCAGAGCCATATCAGCAGCCTCACTGAGATACTCGAATAATCTAGTTGTCTCCTGGTCACCGCTGTGCGAACGGTAAACACAGGAATACAGGATTTTTTCGTTTCCTGTGTCTACTAAAACCCATAAAGAAGAAAAAGTAGGGTCTTCAAGGTGACGGAGACGCTGGATACAGAGGTCGTTCCGCGCATACACGCAGACTCCGGCACGTGAGCGAAAGTTGTGCTCTAACGTGTATCCGGGATAATCCAGGTGCGCAGCGCTTAAGGGACATTGTATCTGCGTCTCCGTCAAAAAGAACAGGTGCGGTTGTTCTGTCTTCAGGTGGTGATGGACAGATAAGATATTAGAGTGCAAACCCCTAATATTACTGAGGTGCACTTTAAATGAGGAGGAGTGCAACCGCTGTACAAACTTTTTCCTTTTTTGGTTTTTCTTCATGATAAAAATAAATAAAAGTGAATAGGGATAGGAAATGGCAGTTGAACGAGGCGGTACGTATCAAACCCGACTTCGAAATTGGTGATGTCTTGCCGCTGGGAGGCTAGCCTGGAGACTGCGGGGACGCCCGAACCCCCCCAGGGATCGCCATCTGGCCTCCTCGCCTGGTCGCCAACCAGCACGATGGAGCCTCCCTGAGATTTTTCGCAGCTGGCGGGGCAGCCTTTCGTGGATAGCTAACCCACTAATTGAGCCCCCAACTATCTGCGGGCGGCCAGCGGAAAGCCGTCGCTTCGGATCCCGCTACCCTCCTCGACTAGACACCCGACAAAACAAACACAAACTCGACGTCAACCGGTTCGCCAACGTACCGCAGCTGTTCAGACCCATTTCCCATATACGGCTTCATCGAGCAACGTGCCGGAAAAATTAGCTTTATTACGATTAACTTTAAAAATAAGCGAGGTATCATCAGCAAAAAGTACAATGTCACATAGTTCTTTTAACGAAAAGGGTAAATCATTAATATAGAGTAAAAATAAGAAAGGGCCTAGAATAGATCCTTGTGGAACACCTATTTTAAGGTGATCCTGATTAGGATCCAATCGATTAACAATTATTTACGTCAACCGTCTGAACTCTTTGATTCAAGTAAGAGGCAATAAGATCAAGCGCAGCACTACGCACACCATAGTGATGAAGTTTGCATAGTAATGTTTGATGGTCCACGCAATCAAAGGCTTTAGATAAATCACAAAACACTCCGATTGCATTCTGTGACTTTTCCCATGCGTCGTAAATGTGCTTAAGAAGCGCGGCACCCGCATCAGTTGTTGATTTGCCTTTGGTGAAACCATATTGTTTACTATACATGATTTCATTGCTATAAACAAATTCTGACATTTGGTTTAGAATATTTTTTTCGAATATTTTACTTAAAGTAGGTAAAATAGAGAGAGGTCTATAATTTCCGGGTTCTAGTCTATCGCCACCTTTGAACAAGGGAACTACTTTACTATTTTTCATTAAATCTGGGAAAGTACCGGTTTCAATACATTTGTTAAAAATTAAGGATAGATAATATTTTTAGATTTCTAAAAGTTTTAACAATTTCATATAATGTAACAGGTTTAAAAACAAAACCTTTATTACTGACTCTTACGTTATTCGTCAATTCGACGATTGCATCACAAGGTGAAGAATTTAAATTACGCATGACTGTTAAAGGAATTTCGTTAAAAAAAGTCTCAAAAATAGCCGCCACAGTTGAATCTGAATTTATTTAAATATTATCAATTTTTTACTTAATAGGTCCATTAGCAGCCCGAGTTTTCCCAAAAACATTAGATAAAACATCCCAAGTTGCCTTTATTTTATTTTCTAAGTTTTAGATTTTATTTCTTATATAAATCGACTTAGCTTGTACGCAAACGCTCTTAAATATTTTATAAAATCCTAACTTTATTCAAGAATACAGGATCTTGATTCCATTCCCTCTCACCATATAAATCATATAACTTATCTCTACTTTTATATATTCCTACGGTAGCTTAATCACTAGAATTAAGTTTTTGGTATTTCGTCATAGTTTTTGGCTTAAAAACATTTTTAAATTCTTGTAACAAAAAAATCGAAAATGTTATTATATAAATTATTGGGATTATCATTATCATTCTTAAATATTTTATAAAAAATCCTAACTTTATTCAAGAATACAGGATCTTGATTCCATTCCCTCTCACCATATAAATCATATAACTTATCTCTACTTTTATATATTCCTACGGTAGCCCAATCACTAGATTTAAGTTTTTGGTATTTCGTCATAGTTTTTGGCTTAAAAACATTTTTAAATTCTTGTAACAAAAAAATCGAAAATGTTATTATATAAATTATTGGGATTATCATCGGTCATAAAAAAGTGGGTAAAGTAGACACTTTACCCACTTAAAATTTTAGACCACAGTGTTCTGAACTTAAATTAGTCATTACTGTTTCTTCATAAATGTTACAGATAGAACATATTATCAATACAAGTCGCGGAAACACTAGAAACGCGAGTAGAAAAAAAAAACGTTCAATAAGTAAAAAGATTTAAGCAAATTTAATAAACGTACACTAGACGAAGTTTCTTGTAATATATCCACATTGAAATCACCGCACACAATCACGAACTTGTTTTTATGACAAAGTTTAGTTAAAATATCCTCCATTTTGTTTTCAAATTCATCAGAGTCACTAAAAGGGGGTCGGTACACGCATAAAATAATATGTTCATTGAGCTCAATACAGGATAGTTCAATAATTCGCTCGACAGAGAGCGCCACTATGTCTGATCGAGTCTATAACACTACATCGTTACGAGCTAAGATACGATACGATACGATATAAGAATAACTTTCTCTCGACAGAACGAACTTGACAATTTATAATTTTGTACATTTATAATATTGTTATTCTTTGATAGCCAGTGCTCTGCACAATAAACATATGTCATATTTTTAAACAAACAGTTCCACTTCCAATTCCTTGCCATCTAAGTTTTGTTTATTTTGATGGATAATATTAAATCAAATCAAATCAAATCAAAATGTCTTTATTTGGACATCACACATTAATTAAAACTAAAATAAAATATTGAATCTAATTTATAAAACAAAAAAAAATAATAATCCAAAAGAGAAAAAAAAATGTTCATACAATAACAACAAAAGTAATAAAAATGATGCCCAAATCGGAGAGCCACTCAGCTATTGTAGAGGAAATTGTCCCCTACGCTGATTTTCAGTGACCGCCGTTTAGTGACATTTCGAACGCTAATGACGGAGATACAAGTACAAAAAACACAAAAAAATGTATATATAAAAAAATATATAACAGGACTCATTGGCATCATAGCACAAAAAAAAGCAATATTAAATTAGAAAAGTTAAAAAATAAAAAAAAATACAATAATAATAAGTTAAGTCAAAATAAAGATAAAGATGATTAACAATAATAACTATTATTTACTTATACTATACTTATACTATACTAAATATAAAAAAAAAACTGTCCGTGTACTTATGTACGCGCGTAAGAAGTTATACTTCTTTGGCATCATTAAAAAAATGTTTTTTTAATTGAATGCGAAAAAATAATTACAATGAAATAATAAAAGGACTGGAAAAGGATAGTCAAAACAGTCAATAAATTTTAGTTTAAATTTGAAAAATTAAATAAATAAATATTTATTTTCTTACATTAAGTGCAACATAAATTCTCTCATTATTCGAATGTTATTTATAAGTAACGTTACTGCTATTGCATCTTCCGGTAATGACTGAATCAGAACTTGAGTTATTAATGGCTTATGATAACTAAAATATGATACGAAAAGTTTTGTATTGACAGCGTTGAGATATCGTACAAATATAGCATCTATGATAGTGCCATGTCGTGTTGTCGAAATCAGAGGATTATTGTTCATGGCTAGACTCAAGTCATTTTGGAGGAAATCAATAAGTGGACGAGCATCTTCACGGGAAAAATTGACGTTGAAGTCTCCACTTAAAATTATCGGTAACTTGTCTTCTCCTCTACCAAAATATTCTCCTCCAGCTGTTGTATATGGCCATAATATTCTTTTCAGGAAATGAATAATGTCGTTCATTTTTGGATTTGGAGTATTGTAAATTACCATCAAAACAATTTTGTTGCCATCTTCCATTTTGCATTCAGCTGCACAAAACTCATCAACTGATGTCACTGTTGAACTTGACAATTCCGCCTGTCTTACAGTCATATCAATGTTTGGAGTAATGATATTAGTAGTGTCGTGCAAATTCTGATAAATGGCAACTCCTCCAGCTCGAACGTTCGATCGCTTATATTGTATTATGCAATTAAAATTTGGTATACTAATCGACTCATCGTTGGCTAACCATGTTTCATTTAAAAGTAAAACATTAGATTTTTGCATAATTGGATCAATGAGATCAATGGAATGAGCACGAAGACTTTGACAGTTAAAAGTAGATATTGCCAACCCTCTCCTTCGATTAATAAAATCTAACAGGTCATTGGTGGTAGTTTGTAAGCGATTAAGCGAGAGTCTACGGAATTCTTCTTGAAGACTATTTATAGCTGTGGATGCTCTTCGGCTATGATAGAAAGTTTTATCATTATCTTTTGTTGTAATGTACAAACCTTGAAGACTAGTCACCCGCGTCAATGCAACATACACTAATGACAGTTGATGTGTTTTATTATATTCATAAACAATTTCAGGATATGTACTTCCTTGAGATTTATGAATCGTAGTTGTGCAAGCGCAAACTAAAGGTAGATGCGATCGTTTAACATTTATCGTTTTGTTGTTATTAAGCGGAATAGTTGCAGATCTTCTTCCTATCGGTACAGCAGTTGTACTAATTTGATGAGAAGCTACATGTCCAGCAACATTTTTCTTTATTTTTTGACCAACTTTTGGTAGGTTTGGGAAATCAAGCCATACAATATTCACATCTCCTTCATCATTAAATTCAAGATGAACTAATTTTCCAACAGCTCCATTTGCTAAGCCATCTGACACATCGATGTTTCTTGTAATCATATAAAAAACATTCGGCACAAATACGGTTTCATAAGGCAACCCTCCAGTATCAATGAGCGAAATTTTATATAATTTTTGACGTACAAAAGCTGTTTGTTCTGCTGAAGTACAACCAACAAATACGTCTTTAGCAATTGAAGTAGTTTTATTTTCAGCAGCACTCAAAATTTGGTTATTATATTTTGTAACAGCCTCGTTTGTATTGAATAATCGGATTCCATGGGGATATTCTACTTCGGCTTCTTAAGTTGTTATAAATCGTGATTCCAATAAAATTAATTCGCGATCGTCGAGTTGTTGACCATTCCCAATTTTTGTCAATATTGAAGAAAACTCTACGTTTGCCTGCCGCATAACTTGATCTAATTCATAAAATTTGAATCCACGCCATAAAATAGGTCCAACAATTTTCTGCTTCTGCTGTTTGTAAATTGAAGTAGCTCATACTGGTGGTAACTGGCGTAGATCTCCAATCAAAATAACATCTAAACCACCAAAATTAGTTTTGAAATCTCCAGTAATCTGCTTCAATCTAGAGTCAATCTGAAGAAGTAATTCAGCACCAATCATACTTATTTCATCAACAATTAACACTTTCACGTATTTGAATAGAGCTCTGTATTGATGTGCTACTTCAGTGCTTAGCGGAAGTAATCTCGATAAAGATATTTTTAGGGCAGTATGTACGGTAGTTCCGTCAATGGCAACAGCAGCTTTGCCTGTTGAAGCACAGGCGATGTACGAGTTACAGCAACCATCATTCTCATTATATCGATTATAAATTTCCATGATAAGTTTTATGACGAAAGTCTTACCACATCCAGCAGGACCTGTAAAAAATATTTGGAATGGACTACGGTTTGGAGTTAATAGATTTGAAATGACATGTAGCAAGAGCTCTGTTTGCTTATCATTTGCCATTCTCATTAATTCGTAAAATTCCATATTTGGCATTAAATTTTCTCGTTTTTTAGCGATAGGTCCAAGTTTATTAAGTACAGCTAAACGAAGATCACTATTTATATCGGAAAGAGGATTATTATATAAATTTTGAAAAGGATTTGGTTCAGATGTGACGTTAACAACATCGTTTACTTCATCATTGAAACCATCTTCTCGGCATAAATTTCGAGAAATTTCAATTACTTTCTGTATATCCAAATTAGATTCAAATTCTTTTTGATTATTTAAAATTTCATTTTCATTCCTATTATATATATCGATAAATTTCATTTCAGCGAGTATTTCCGCATCTTAATTTCGGAAAGGAATATGTAACGTAACCATTTCACGTTTATATTCATTAAGATCTTGTCCCATATCAAAATTTCGGTATCGGATAACACGTGGCACTTTTCTTTTTGTATAAGTACCATCTGCTTTAATGGTCTAATTAGCAACAAACTGGGTAAGAGTAATATTTTCCAAATCTTCGTGTCGGCGTTCATATTTGTCAAACCAATTCTTTCCAAATATTTGTTGAATCTTCTCCTACGCCTATTGCGTCTAATTGTTTTTGTGTTTTTCTTATACGTTGACGATCACATGGCCACATAGTAGGAATAGTGGTGACAACAGTAGAACACTTTGACATCGGTTCTCGCAAGAGATACCAAGCCGCCTCTTGACTTGTTATCTCAACACTATTAAGCATATTTACACCTATTTTCCTTGTAATTTTAACGATATCAAATTCTGGATGTTCATTCATAGTTTCAATAATCAGTCGCTGAAGATGACTAATGCCTCTGTTAGTTTTATTTACATACTCTGCGACATAACTAGCACATGAATATTCTTCGGTAATAAACTGGATATCCATATTGGATTTAACAATATTAAATATAAAGGGGTTAAACGGATTATGCCATTTTTCACATGGTTGACGCTTGACAAAAACTCGTGGCCTCTTAATTCCAGCTCGAAGTATATTGTGATAATCATCATCTGAATTAATATTGTTACTTGTATAAAAAGAATCAATATCATGATGATCATTATTTTCCAAATTAATCCGGATATCTTTGTAACGTTTAGCATAATTCTTGAAACCAGGGTCGTCTTTCTGCATAGGTAATAAAATTGTTGTAGATCGGCAGGGCATAAAAGGTGCTTCAAATCTGCAATGTTGAGGTTGATTCGCCACGATTTTCTTATAACATGTGAATGTATGTTTATGTCTTTGTAATTTAATGTTACCGGATGCTTCTCGAGATGAAACAGATATCAAGGAATCAATTAATGCGATAGAATCCAACCTATTTTTATCAAGTGCACCCATTGGAGCATTAGCTAGCCACAATAGCATATGTGCATGTGGACTACCACGATGCTGGAACTCAATACGTTTAAAATAATGAACAACATAATATTTGCCAAATGGACTGAATTTTGGTGATTGTAAAAGATTCATTAATACATTAACCAATTTGTTAAAATATACAGCACAAGTAACTGCGTCCTCATTGACAAGAGTTGTTTTTTCAAGATAATGGAGAAGCTCGGCCATTTCTTCTGAAATAGTTTCACCGTTGTGTTTGAATTTGTAAAGCTTTTGAAGCAGATCGACCCATCCAATTTCATTGGCACTGACAGTAAGAAATATAGTCGGTTTTCCAAACTGCCTGATCAGAGCAAAAAGATCTTTTTTGCGATCCATCCAATACCATGTTGAATTTGGAATTGCTCTTAGAAACGCAAGATTGGTTTCAATACTATTATGAATGTACTGATCATCTTCTATTTGTTTCCGAGTAATTTTGGTATCTTTACCAACGTGTTTGAACGCAACTGTGAGAGAATCACGAACTCGCATCCCCATAATCTTCATCGCCATATATAATAAATGATACGGTGTAACTGCACGACGATCAGATCGTCTCAGCTCACTAGTAGCCATCATGAAAGGGGTTACTTTAACACCATCCCTAAAATTACGGAACTGACCCAAATAAATTGCGGGAAAGGAAAGTTCCTCTGCATGTTCATCAAATAATAAACTTTCGGGTACATTGTCTTCACCCGGTGCAATACGTAAGTATTGTTCTTCATTCCACAATAATGTCTGCTGTTGAGCTGTAAAACTTTCTTCTATAGGAATATGTTCGCTGAAATCATCTTGCTGTATTTCATCGTGAATTTGATTATCATTAAAGAATGACTCATCAACTTTAATATCGTACATAGTATACCATGGTGATGGAATTAAAACTTGTAGCCAACTTTTAATAGTGCGCTTATTAACAATACCTTGTAAGTAGCTGGATCGATGAATTTTCTTACGTTTGATATGTACATTTATACAATAATCGTCATAACCATTTCTTGGATGTGATTTAACCATATTATTAACTGAAACAGGAACATTAATTATTTGACCGAAAATACCGTACTGACCATTAACATGCCTCAATCTTCTGATTTGCATGAACGGAATACGAGGTGAAATTAGTCTTTCAGAAACAAGATCTAAAGGTGGTAGATGTTGAAGTATATCTGGATATTTAAAACCATTGAATGTGGACATTAAAGGAATATTCTTCATATTTAACGCTTGTACGCATGTGTTACAAAGCTTCGTATTTTTCGCTGGTATTTTAGGTATAATTTTATTAGAATTTCCTTATGTTCAGGCAACGGTCTTTTCAAGTCATCTTGAAACCACAACCTGTCACATACTGAACATGGATATCCAAAAGAATTGTCTAGAAACTTTATTTTGAATTCCTGATGAGCTCTTTTTAATTTTCGAAAATTATTATACGGCAAAGAAGTACGTTCTACGTTTATTTCTATTTGTTCATCAATGGGAATATTAATAAACTGTTCCGGAGAATTGGAATGAATGGCTTGTTCGTTTGGTGGAGGTAATTCCTTGTCCGAAATCGTGTCTTGATTTAATAAATCATGCTCTTGATCGCGTACAATGTCTTGAGTGGATAAAGTATGTACATTCGGGGCATCAGCTAATTGATGAATAGTTTCTTGAGCTTGAAGTAGTAGGTTTTGCTCCATGTCTGCTAATGGAGTATTTTCTGATGTACTGTGATCATACAGCACAGGAGAATTAGCCATATGCACTTCAGCTTGTACAATTATAGAGTTGCGATTGTCGTGTGTTGGAGTAGATAAAAAGGAATCATGTAAATTATCACCTGATCATGATCAGCAATATCATGATCGGCAATACCAGTACTGGACACCGTTGAGATATCTGGTCGATTTGTACTAGCACTGGTGGTAGCTAATTGAAATGATGGTTCAAAAGTCGTTATTCGTGAATTTGAAGTTGACGGGATAGATGAAATCTTAGTCACGGATGACTCGTTTATCTGTGAAAGCATAATTTTTCGCAGCCTATAAGCACGAGTACGTTCTGCTCCTGTTTTTTTTATTGGCTTTTTTACTGACAAGCCTTGTCGAATTTTTTCACCTTCCTCGGCAGCTTTTTTTCGATTGTAATAGTTTTTACAGTATTCCGCATTTGTTTTGCCCATCTTAAAAACAGGAACAGAAATTGAATCGTACCATTAATAGTCATCGAATCATCAAGTTATCAAAAATGAAATTTAGAGAATAATAAATGGATAGGACATAATTTGTACTAAATATTTTGAGATTCTAAATTTTAAATGTTAGTTATTGATTATTTAATATTCTTAAAGTAAATAAATAAATTTAATAATAAATTAAAAAATTGAATTTAAGTTTATTCATTTTTTAAATATTTTTATTATTTTCTTTATCTAATATTCACTTTTCATGTTTATCAAAAAGCTTTCATTAAATTTGTTCCTTTATTTTTTAAAGTATTTATTATTTATTCAATTTAATAATAAATATTAAAAATTAATTTAATTTTAATATTTTAATTTGATGTTGAATTTTAATTTGTATCACAAATGTTTTATTAAATTTATTTCTTTATTTTGTAAATATTAAATAACCAATAACAAATATTCAACGTTAATAATTTCATGATATTTAGTATTAATTATTATATTAAATAATGATATTTTAATTTATATCAATAAATAATACATACCAATAGTTAACCTCAATTATAATAGAGCACTTGAAAAAGTATATAAGCACAATTTTTTTCACTAATATTTATTTTTAAAAAGTAAATAATAATAATCAACACAATATTTCATTTAAATCACTAGTGAATATAATTTATTAGCACATATATAATTCGCACTTGTATGAAATTGAAACACGTGAATGTTCAAACCAAAAACATGTGGATGAATATTATAAAAAAAATATATATATTATGAAATCATAAGAATATGTAGGTAATAATTTAAAATATTCTTTATTACAAATAATCTTAAATTATAACTAGTATGTATCATGACCTAAAATAACATTTAATATAATTACATATTCGTGGCCTTTAAAGCAAATTTTAAAAGGAAATAGTAGCATTATGGGTGCAATTATGTACTTTTATAATATAACTATTGAGTAATAAAACCTTAGAAATTAAAATGTAACTCATTAATTATGTATTAAAATATACGTCATATTATACTTTACAAAAGTTCAATGCGGCACGATTTCCACTGTTGTGTCAGAATGAACTCAAGTGCCTCAGTCAAGAACGTTCGTTTACCGCGCGCCATTCATAACAAGTACTACTAGTACCATCTAGCTGTCAATGTCGACACGACTTGTTATCGTCATACAGTTTCGTAAAGCAGCAACAGATGGCGCTAGTCACTATAACAACATGGGAAAATTTACAATATATGGTACAGCCATCCTAGAAGTAATTACTCAATTCCCACACAAATTAAAATATTTTTATTAAAATTATATCATTCACCTCAAATCTGATGTTGAATCTTAAAATATCGCAAATTGCCATCAACCCATTAGGTTTATAAGTGGACATTTAAGAGTTAGACAAGAGTTTAACGACTGGCGGGGTTATCAGTTGTCAGTCGGTTGTCCGCGTGGTTTAAATTAGCACCATTAGAAAATGATCTCATCGGGTCATTACTCATTGGCCGTCAAGTAAACTGGCCTAATGAAATTCGATGCGTACAATCAGTAATAACGTATTGCCTTTGCGGCACATGAGGTAATGTATTTTGAACTTAATACAGTTGTTATTAAAGTTGGTTTTTATATCTAATTGATTGTACAGTGTTCTAAATGTGGGTGTTATTGTTAAACTGATGGCTACTTAAAATAAATATGAAAATAGTTATCAGAGACGACGAACGTGCCAACATACGCGACTAAGCATAACTACATAGGTCAACTAAATTACCTGTAGCTTCAATATGTTCCTTAATTTGATTCTGAGAAGATTCATATTTTTACTTATTGAATGCAATGCAGAAGTTAATTGAGAGATTTCCTCATGCAAGTTTTGGGTGTCTCGCTCATACATTGACCTTGGGATTCAGCCTAGCCTGAAGTCCGATTCCTAGGCGCTTGCGCAAGTTCTCAACGCTGCACTTTGCGAGCATGCAGCTCCAGATCAGAAGGTTGCGTGTTCAGATTACGTCGGGATCACCAGTGTAGCGACGGGTTTTTTTAAGTTCACCTTAATTAATAGTCAGGCGTAGATAACCACTTAAAACTATTGTTCTTAAATAATACACTCATTACTATTGTAATAGTTTATTTACTTCGTACAATACAGCGTCTTGTAAGGCTATAATAAGTGCGGAAGCTAAACACAGTACAAGCATTCGGAAAGCGGTATCGAAACGTAAGCAGGCGTCGGGTGCGCGAGGCAAAGCGGCGTGCGTTCAATGCGAGAGCGGGAATAGGACAGGTGACTGGTACGGCCGGCTGCGGGTGCGCACGTCGTGGAACCTCATAGCGGTTGACCTAGTTTCTTATACAATGAATATTAAATTATTATTGTGCAGTAAATGTTTGGTATGCGGTTTATGTACTGTGTGGCTGTTTAGTATGTATAATAACAAATGTAAATATATAATTCGTATTAATATATGATAAACATAAATATTACCCAAAATATTATGTGGCTCCGCCACAACCTACTCCCAATCATTTTCCTATTATAAACACTCAATTTTTAAATTATTTATGAGCGTTCAATTGTAAATCCTTTATTTTCTTTGCAGAAAACTTGTTCTTTATGAGATTATTACATTTTTTAATTAATTTCTTAACCATCATATACTTTTTAATTTTTTATGACTTTAAAAGTATATGGGGTGCACAAAACTTGACTCATATTTTGTTAAATCAATTATAGTAGAATTAACATCTATGAAATTTGATTCAGTAGGTTGTGAGTTTACGAAGTACCTTATCGCACGTTATGAAAGGGGGCTAGACGATAAAAATTCTTACCAAAAGTTTGCACGACATGTTTTGCTATCTCTCTGTCGCTTATAGAAAGCAAGCGAGATATTTTCATTTCTATCATTATTATTTTTTTGTATTATATTAAATTGCTTAGTAGTTCTTTATTATTTATTTGATATTGGAGTTTGTTCTTTTAGAATCAATTTGCAAATAAGACAGTTTAAATTAAAATACGAGGAGGGGTCAAAAAGTTCGCGGAATGAGGGGTATGGAGGGGAAAAAGGCAACTTTTTACTACCTGCACTAGTTGTGACACTCATTAAGAGTATAAATACTAAGTTTCAAAACAATTAGGTCATAATTCACTGAGCTACACGTCAATCAACAAGTCAATCCGGAAGAATTTTTGCAACATGGAGAAAAGCAGCAGCGAGTTGAGTGTTGTCGCGAGTTTTTGGCGCTCTGTGGTGATCAAAAGGATGAAGTTTTGAAACGAATTGTGACTGGCGATGAAACTTGGGTTCATCATTATGAGCCTGAGTCTAAACAAGACTCCATGCAGTGGCACAAAAAGGGCACACCACCCCCGAAGAAATTTAAAGTGGAAAACTCATGGCTTCTGTTTTCTGGGATTCAGAAGGAATCCTCCTTATTGCTTAGAAAGAAAAGGGTGTTTCTATAACTGGAAAGTACTACGCTACATTATTAGAACGTCTGCGAGTTGCTGTGAGGGAGAAAAGAAGGGGAAAATTGACCCAAGGTGTGGTCCTTTTCCACGACAATGCACCTGTGCACAAGGCGCAAGTTGCGATGGCTGCTGTTCAAAGAATGGGCTTCGTAATCTTGGAACATCCTCCCTATAGCCCAGATCTAGCCCCTAGTGATTTTTAATTGTTCCCAAAAATGAAAAAAGAGCTTCGAGGGAAGAAATTTTCCAGTGATGAAGAAGTATAAAATAAAAAAATATAAATAGGCTTGAAAAGATTCTATTTTTTTTTTTCAAAGTTAAAATTAAAACATTGAGTATATTTGAGCCGTTCAAAAGCCATCACATTGCGCGCGCCTTGCGTGACGTCAAATGACACGTCAATGTTTACTATGAACTTTTTATTTACTTTAATCATATTTTAAGTGCTTTACAAGTCATGGAAGAAGATAAAAACCGTCTTACAAGTATTTTATAGTACCGGAGTGCAAAAATAGTGTTAGTAAAACACCCGATAAAGTGTTTATTATATTCCAAGAGATGCGAAAATACAAAAATAATGGTCTATGGTAATTAAAAGGGATAATATATGTCTTGAATTGTGTTTATATTGTTGTGAAGATCAATTTAACGTAAGTATACTTTATTTTTAATAAGTATTATTTAATAGCTTCAATTTATAGCAAGTTGCATTAGCTATTGAACATTAGAAAATTTGAGTTTAAAATTAACCTAACCTAGTTTACAAAAGATCAGTATAACTTTCTATAAAAACCGTATTCTTTCTTTGGTTTTACGAAATTTTTATGGCTGTCGATTTATTTCAGGTTAAGGAAGATACAGCAAGGAGAAAAATGTAATCTAAGTTTGAAGAAAGGAGTTTTACCCCATATATTTTTGTGGCAAATACACCAGCTGAGAGAATGAGAATGAGAATGAGATTGACATCGGTTAATGAAGCCTTTTCAGAGTTAGCTATCAAAAGTAGTGTTTAAAAAAATTGGTGACCTTTACAAAGAAGTGATACTAAGTAACTCCTAGTACTAGCCCATAGAAATGTCTGTGATATTAATCAGGCAAGACAATATTAAATGTGATCACAAGGCAGAGCCTTGCTTTTCCCATATTAAAGATAAATTACCAAGTAACTAAGCTGTGCAAGTTAATATTAAACCGAAGTACAGAAGTAAAGGTTTCAATGTAAATATACCTGCTGAAAAACAAAATGTTTATTGTTACCATTTCCTCATTCAACACACAATACTTTTACTTTACCAGTAAAACTTACTATTCTACATATTTTTACGTTACCAGTAAAACTATGTTTTAAAAAGAAAATTGTTTACTGAAAACACAGCTGATAATACTTCTATAGGCATCTTATATCTTCTATATCTGCTGATTATCAACAAAGTTATTTATCTGAGTCAAGTGAAGTGACAAATTATTACCTAAACAATCGTATCATTTAATAAAACCTTTAATAAAGTACTAAAATATAGGAATAAATTATTAATTTTTCTCAGTAACACTAATACCACAGTATGAACTTCGACGCAGATAATTTGAATTGCGTGTCATATGATGTCACATTTCCTTTCGACCAATGGTGGCGCGTTTTGGAAGTTTGAATTTCGCTTCCTTAATTTACACTTTTCACAAATTATTTTATGGCCTTAAATGATTAGTAAATAAAAAAAAATGTTTTTATTATAATAAGATGATAATAAGTATTCGAAAAAAAGTATTTGAGACCATTTTAAATTTTATGCATAGGGAATATGCATAAAATTTAAATAATTAATCGAAAGGAACTTCGTTCCATCCGGGTGTCCCTTCACACCTCTTAGTTTTTATTTATAATATCTTTAATTTCCTCTTCACTGTCCTTTCGTTCCTTCTTGCACAAATCTTTAGAAGATTTTTTTTTTTTTAACTTTTGCTCTAACTCCTTTGCAGAGGCCAATTTTAACTCTTGCTCCAACTCCTTTGCAAAGGCCTTGCGAGTTGCAATTACTCTTTTCATTGTTGAACATGGGTACAAATTATCTTTTACATGCAAATGAGACAGTATGAAAAGGCTTGTTTTATTTATTTATTATTTTTTATTTATTTATGTACCAAAATCAGTTACTAAAATTCTAATAATAACAAAGACATAGCATGAACTTATCTCTTCAAAGAGATCTCTTCCAGCTACCCAAGAGTGTTGGAGACGTGGTTATAGAGGGCAGAGAAAGGTACATAGACATTATATTTTATAAACATAGTAATATAAATGGTAAATAAAATACTTATATGTATAATAAAATAAATACAAAAATTCATATAATTACAATAGATAAAAATACATACAAATACATACATCTATATCCATACATATAATAAAATCGTCACTGAGCCATTCCTGTACATGGAATCAAAACAAAAAAAAACATCATAGGGGCGCTTTATAAGAGCAAGAGAACCCAAAACAATGATTTTTCAGTTTGTCTGTTTGTCTGTATGTCTGTATGTCTGTATGTTTGTGCACTCTAATCTCAGAAAGGGCTTAACCAATTTGAATGCGGTTTTCGGGAATATATTATTACAGTCTTCACTTAACATTTAGTGTTTATTTCATCTAAATCGGTTAAGAAATAAAAAGTTATGACTATTTATGTCAATCACGTAATAGGTACCATGAAAATCTTATTTTATACATGTAATAAATCTGTAGAGAAGTAGTCTTTGTACATTAAAAATATTTAAAAAGATATACCAGGATGTAAAGTAATAACTAACAGAATCCATTATCAGCATTTTTAAAACCTTTGCCTGTTTATCTGTTTGTCTTTTTGTTTGCGCTTACAATGCAAACGCTGGTTGAACTCCACGAGATAGATCAAAATAATGTACTAAGTATTGTATACCTTAAAAAGTTCTAGAAGACAATCTGCGATGGTATATGTTTATCTCTTAGGGATAACCCACAATAGCAAATTTTTGTCCTTTACTTTTTACGAAAAATAATAGGTAATTTACGAAGCGATTTTAAGAAATACAGCTTTAATCCGTATCTAATTAAGTAACTTAAATACATTTTACATTTAATATGGAACAATATAGCCTCTTACATCATATAATTTTAATGAATATTTTCGAAGCTATTACAGATTTAAAATATAGGGTCTTCGCGTTTGCGGCCATACGGTCTACCGGCGCACTCTGGTATGGAACCGTGCAGACCGTCTCAAAAATGGCTTTTGTGAATGTTCAGTATTGAAAAATTGTTAATGCATATAGCTAATTAAACGTTTATCATTTAAAATAGATTTTTTAAAATAAAACTAGACCTGCAAGTTGATGGTGAAAATAACTTCGATTGTGTAGCTCAGAATTTTTCAAGTTTACATGGTAATATTTTGATTATGTTCAATGAAAATCTGTAAGTGTGATATATGGTTAGAATGGTTATTAAGTATTCTGTTTAAGAAGTATTTAAATGGGCTTTTTAGTAAAAACAAGAGAGGTATAAAAATAATTACAGTACCTAATATTGTATTCTTATTAAAAATTTTAAATATACTTTTGACAGTGAGCGATGTCTGCCGATGTCGTAATTTTGATTGTTTCACTTAAAATTAGTCATATAGAAGCCAATTCAAAAAAAGGGAAGTGGGAATTGTTTTACTACGAATTTAAGGCGTGCGAAGTCGCGGGCAAAAGCTAGTAATAATAATAAATATGACTTACAATAGCGTACAATGACGCATGGACGTGTTTTTAATAATTACTAAGTGATGAATCACGGCTAACATAATGACGTCGAACGTAATTAAATGTACAAGTTGTAATATTGTTATTTGCGAACTATTGGCATTCGTTCAAAATAACACTTTATTTTGAATAAAGACGTGATGGACGAAGAAAGTATTGTAAGACTGTGTGTTTTGTTAGGAGCTAGGGCTAAACAAGGAAAGCGGGTTACCTGCGGTCTAGTGCTGGTTCCCTGCGCGGATAACGCGCCGCCGGTGTGCAAGATGTTGGTGGCCACCAAATGAATCTGTTTAGGCTCCTTCTCGTTGCAAATGTTGATTACTGGATTCGAATATACTCGAGAACCCGTGTGCTTAACGGCTGCCGCTATAGATACACTTCCGGGATTTAGCAATCGACCGAACTCGGGTGCGGCGGAGCAGCAAGAGAGAGAATCTTTCCTTAAGACTCTTACATTAAGATATTATTTTTTAGGTACCCGCTTTTAGGATGTTAAGGAAAAGTTGGAAAAGGATGCGTTCAAGTTAAAACTAATTAAACTAAACCTAACATAACCGCCCTCCAAAGAGCTACTAAGCTCTTTAGATAAGTCTTAATAAAGTTAAAGATAAACAAAAAAAATGGTCAAAGTTCTATTTCTAAGCTGATTTTCTAAATATGATTTTCCGAAGTTGATTTTTTTTTGAAGATGATTTACCGAGGATGATTTGCTAAAGATGATTTACCGAAGTTGATTTTCCAAAGATGATTTTCTGATGATGATTTTTAAAGCTGGTTTCCATTAAGACAGCCTTAATGCAATTTTGTGAACCCAAGTAAGATGCAAATAAAAAATTTAAAACAATAATAATGATAAATGAATTATGAAACCTAAAGTAGATTATTGGATTGATGCGGCAGGTAGCATAATTTCCTAAGTGGTCTAAGACATGATCCACCATTTATTTTTAGGTCTACCACACGGACGATGCCATCAGCACCGGGGTGCAATGCCGATACTCGACCCATTTTCCACTTAAGCGGGGGCAAGTTGTCATCCTTGATCAACACAAGGTCTCCAACCTTGATGTTGGGTGTTTTCTTGCACCACTTAGAGCGTTGTTGGAGAGTATTCAAATATTCTAAATGCCATCTCTGCCAGAAATGTTGAGACAAATGTTGCACTAACTTCCAACGTTTCAATGGTGAAATAGGCGTGTGATCGAAGTCGTATTCAGGCAAAGCGGTTAATGGCTGACCTATCAGAAAATGACCAGGCGTGAGAACGTCAATATTTGAAACGTCGTCTGAAATAGGACACAATGGTCTTGAGTTAAGAACTGCTTCTACCCTAGCGAAAACAGTCGCAAGTTCTTCGTATGTCAGTACTTGTTCACCTATTTGCCGTCTGAGTAATTGTTTAGCAGACTTGACGGCCGATTCCCAAAGACCACCCATATGCGGTGCATAAGGAGGATTCATATGCCAGTTTATTCCCATTTTTGAAAGGTTGTTGTCTAAATTTCTATTATTAATTTTGAAAAAAGATTCTATCTCATGGAGACGACGTTTAGCGCCTTGAAAATTCGTCCCACAATCCGAATAAACATCCGAAACTAGACCCCTACGTGAGACAAACCGCTGAAGGCTAGCAATGAATGCTTCTGTCGTTAGATCAGAGGTGACCTCTAAATGCACAGCCTTTACAGCCAAGCAGATAAACACACATAGGTAAGCCTTACTCCGCTGTGCACTACGTGTGGTTGAAGATTTAACCAGGAAAGGACCTGCGAAATCTAAACCTACTCTTTGAAAAGGACGAGCTTCCCGAACCCGACTTGGCGGCAAGTTACCCATAAAAGGCTCTAAAACCTTAGCCTTTAATTTGTAGCATTTAATACATTGAAATACTCTGCGCCGAACCGTTGATCGTGCGGAAATAATCCAAAATTTTTGTCGAAGAATGTTGACAAGTGAACTAGGCCCTACATGAAGATACTTAAGATGATAATAATCTATGATAATATTAGTCAAATGATGATTCTTGGGCAATAAAATGGGGTGCATAACATTATATGGTAAATTTGAGTGCCTTAGTCTACCACCTACTCGTATTAGACCATCAGAGCCAATAAAAGGATCCAGTTGAGCCAAACCCTTCTTCACCGTTAAATCGCCTTGGTTAGTTCCGATTTGATTATGAAACGCCACACGTTGAATGACTCTAACTGCTATGTGTAATGCTGTAGTAAGCTCAAATACCGAGAGAGTTTTAGAAAAATTGGGCTTTCGTGTGCGAAGATTATGACAGAAACGCAGAACCCATGCCAAAATGTTTTGAAGCCTGGACATAGAACCAGTGCGTAAAATAAGATTTTCGATAGCGTTGTAAACTTGCTGAGAAAGAGCTGACATAGACGTAGTCGCAATAGCCTTTAAGCCCGGCAAGTCCTCAATTCCTTTCGGTGAATCCACTGGCCATGTGGATGGATCCTCCTTCAACCAAGAGGGAGACCACCACAGGCTGTGGTTTAGGATTTCTGGAGCGATAATACCCCTGCTAGCGCAATCCGCCGGATTGAGCGCAGAGGGGACGTAACGCCAGTTGACGGTAGGTATGAGGCCTTGGACCTGCGAAACTCGATTGCCTTCGAAAATATTTAGTCTATGTGGTGGGGTAACTAGCCACGCAAGTACTATGTTGGAATCACACCACGCTGTTGTCTTTTCGATCTTTACTCTCCTAGAAAGTACGTTACTAACGTGACTCATAAGACGAGCCAGTAAAACAGCGCCGCATAACTCAAGCCGAGGAATGGTCAATCTCTGCTTGAGAGGAGCAACTCTTGATTTTGAAAGTAGAAGATGAACTGCAATGCCGGAACAATCTTGAACCCGAAGATATACAACCGCAGCGTAACCTTTCTCAGAAGCGTCGCAAAATCCCATGAGTTGACAAACGAAATTATCAGTACTTAATATAAAGCGTGAAATTTTTTGTAATTTTAAAAGCCGTAAACCTTCGACAAAAGAATCCCATGATTTGGAGAATTCTTCTGGAAGTGACTCATCCCACGATACTTCCAAACTCCATAATTTTTGCATAATTATCTTTGCATAAAAAGTGACAGGTGTCAAATAACCGCATGGATCATAGATTCGTGCAATATTTGATAGTATTTGTCTTTTCGTAGTACAACGAAGAAAATCAGAGACTTGAAACAAAAATGAATCGCATTGAGAGTTCCACTCTACTCCCAAAATTTTGTAGACATTATCACCGGATTCCTCGAAGCGGAATGGTTTTTCTAAATGGTCTGTTGGATAACCCAGAAGAAGCTCATCGCTATTGCTTACCCACTTACGAACCTCAAAGCCTCCCTGACCTAGCACATCAATCACCTGTTGTTGCAGCAATTTGACAGACGGAATACTAGCGCCACCGCTGATGATGTCGTCGACAAAGGTATCTTCCCTGAGAACCCTAGCAGCCTCAGGAAATGAGATCTCATTTAAAGTAGAAAGTTCCTTAATGACCCGCATGGCTAAGTAAGCAGCGCTGGAAACACCATACGTAACCGTAGTAAGCTCAAATTGCTGAATGGGTTGATCCGTTGATTCGCGCCAAAATATAGTCTGGTACTTGCAATCGTCTTCATGTAGACGCACCTGCCGATACATTTTTTTGATGTCACAAGTAAACACAATAGCATGAGTTCTAAATCGCAGGATAATGTCCTCAATATTTTGTTGCAATTTAGGACCTGATAACAAAACTTGATTTAAAGAAACCCCATTACTGCTTAAAGCTGAAGCATCAAAAACAGCGCGCAGTTTAGTAGTGCTGCTACTTTCCTTCAGAACACCATGATGAGGTATGTAATATCTATGAGAGGACATAAGAGATGATATGGGTTGCATATGTCCGGCAGACAAATAATCAGACATGAATTTTATATATAAATCCTTGAGTACAGGATTTTGATGAAGTTTCCTTTCTAAATTATTAAATCTCTTCAAAGCATTTTCAAATGTTGAACCTAAAGGCTTATGTGCTGTCTTGAACGGCAAGCGAACAACAAACCTTCCAGTAACATCCCGATTGTGTGATTCCACAAAATGCTTCTCGCATTGTAAATGCTCTGGGTCTAGAACAACCGCAGCAGGCGCCTCTTCAATTTCCCAAAACCTAGAAATTATTCGGTCTAGCTCGACCGTACCTTGTATAGTTAAACTAGAAAAGCATCGATTATGCATAATAGTTACTGGAGCTGGACCCATCAAGACCCAACCAAAAATCGAAGCATGGGCAGTAGGCAATCCGTCACCTAACTGCATCCTTCTACCATCCAAGACTTGATTATAAAGATCTACACCAATCAGCATGTCAATAGGACCAGGCACAGAAAATTTTGTATCTGCAAGTGTAATGTTCCTGCATCGTTCAATCACCTCAGGAGCTACTGTGACACTAGGTAAAGAGCCTGATATATGGTTGAGTATAACTGCCAAAGTCCGCAATGAAGGCTTAGACCTATTTGTAAATGACAATACCGAGCACTCCACACTACCAAAGGTTCGCTGGGCATTGGACTCACCCAAACCATATAGAAAAGTTGAGTTTGATCGTGGAAGCTTCAATTTTTGTGCTAAATTTTCAGTAATAATTGTTACTTGTGATCCACTATCAAGTAACGCCCTGACGGCATGAACCTGGCCTTTGTAATCCAATACACCAACAATAGCAGTTCCTAGTAGCATAGTGCATCCAGTGTTACCATTAATATAGTTAACGAAAGAACCATGTGTTGTGACACCTTGTTCTCTAATTGCTGGTTGAGCAAGGGATCCCTGAGTGAAATCAATGTGCAATTTTGTATGGTGCCTTTTATGGCAAATTTGACAATAGCCTTGTGATTGGCATTTATTCACTGAGTGTGAGCGCAAACAATTATAACATAGTTTATTTTTTATGACAAAGTCTTTGCGGCATATAGGAGTCATTAAGTTAAATGTTTCACAATTATAAATATTATGGTTACCCTTACAACAAGTACAGGACATAAGTCCCTTAATTACAAGAGATTTAGTTGAATTTGTGTGTATACCACTACTTGAATACACACTTTTAGTACCCATAACTGAGTCCATAACCTTAAGTTGAGTTTCTAAAAAGTTTAATAAATCTACAAAAGTTGGAATGTCACTGATATTATAAGTTGATCTACAATGTTCCATTTCAAATTTACTCCTAAGGTCAACCGGCAACTTTCTTAATACTATATGAAGCAATATAAAACTCCATGAATCAGTATCAAAGCCTAAAGCTGACAAAGCTTGAATATTTTCTTTCAATATATTAACTAATTTCCTAAGATTTGAATGTAATTGATTTGTGTTAAATGAATTTAATGTTAATATTGACTCTAAATGTTTATCTGCTATAATTCTTTTATTTTCATATCTATCAGTTAAAATGTTATAAGCTATTTGATAATTACACTCTGACAGTTCTAAATGTTTGATAAGGTTTAATGGTTCCTTATCTAAAACTGACAATAAATAATGCATCTTTTGTACACTGCTAATGTCCATGTTGTGAATTAAGCTAGTAAACATTGCATTGAAATGTGGCCATTCAGTATAGATACCTGAGAAGCGTGGAAGTGTAATTTTTGGTAGATTAAATTGCTTTGATTTATTTGAATTTTGAGATGCTAATCCTTTGCTTGAATTAATGTTATGATTTGTAGATAAAATGTTTTCACTCATAACTTGTGTAGAATAATACATATCATAAAACTCATTATGCTGTTTTTCTAACTCTCCACTTAAGTTCACATCAATACATTTAGCCATTAAATAATTAAATGCCTGTTGAAAACCATCTTTATAATTGTCAATTTCTTTAAATCTTACTCTAAAAGAAGCTGTTATAGTTGAATTACTTTCAGATTGTGAGTTTATTTGATTTGCTAAATTATACAACGATTGCATAAAATTGCCATTAACTTGCATGCTTATTCTGTTGATTTCAAATTTAGGATCATCCTTAGAAACAACTTTTAGTTGTTTTTCCATTGTATAGATAAAAGCTAACCGGTAAAACAATAATAGAAATATAACTTTAACCTTAATCTCAATATGTCAAAATCGACTGACAATTGAGAAATTGACAAGTGAGAAATGACTGACTACGTGGAACGATTAAAGATGGCGATATTATTCGGATACACAATATTATATTACAAACTATTATTATTACAAACTAATCTAATGGCTTATATTATTTAAATTTTAAATATAAACCTTTTAATAAACTATAACTTATATGACGGTAAAGAACGAACGATAGAAAAATATTAAACTGTTACGGATGAGGACACGTAGAATACAGGATATGAAAGGATATATCCGGCTCGAAGGACCAAAATGTTTTGTTAGGAGCTAGGGCTAAACAAGGAAAGCGGGTTACCTGCGGTCTAGTGCTGGTTCCCTGCGCGGATAACGCGCCGCCGGTGTGCAAGATGTTGGTGGCCACCAAATGAATCTGTTTAGGCTCCTTCTCGTTGCAAATGTTGATTACTGGATTCGAATATACTCGAGAACCCGTGTGCTTAACGGCTGCCGCTATAGATACACTTCCGGGATTTAGCAATCGACCGAACTCGGGCGCGGCGGAGCAGCAAGAGAGAGAATCTTTCCTTAAGACTCTTACATTAAGATATTATTTTTTAGGTACCCGCTTTTAGGATGTTAAGGAAAAGTTGGAAAAGGATGCGTTCAAGTTAAAACTAATTAAACTAAACCTAACACTGTGTACGACATCCTTTTCAGAATAATGTATTGAGTCAGCAAAAAATCTGCTTTTTGACTCAATGACCCGAAAACATCGAAATATTAAAATAAAGAAGAGTGGGAAGGCGCAGCGTGCGCGTATTTGTATGACGTGCTATCAATTTTTAAGCAAGTCGATTCAGAAGATCTACCAATTTTTGTGGCGAGAGAATTACAGTAGTACAAAATGAAATTAAAAGTATGAAGTTATCTTTTGTGACTAGAGAGGAATTGAAAGAAGTGAAACTTAGGTGAAAATACAGTAATTACGCCATCTTAGTCGCTCCAGTGTAATCATGAAGTTGAAAAGGCGACAACAAACAACCGGTTACGATGACCGCTCCGATACGCGAGAGTACATTACTAAGCCCGACAAATAGCCGTTGGTCCTAGACAGAGACATTTTCCGAAATCGTCCGAGATAAAAAATAATTTATAACATGTGACGTAACGGAGGAATGGAAAATGATAGAACGGAAAAGATTAACAAATAGACTGGTTGGATTGGAGGGAAAAGCAATCATACAATCAAATGAAAAATTTCGGGCAGCAAAAATCACTACTGCCCTATTTATTAATAATGTGAACAAAAATGCTACGGAAAAGGACATCCTGGATTATATTAAACAAAAAACTAACGTTCTCAATATAACATTAAAAAAGATCCAGATGCAAAAAACGCGACCTTATAATGCTGAAATAAAACTATTTTTACGGATTTAACATGCATATATTGAATTAAATTTTAAATTTACATTTTAAATCTAACCCGACGTTTGGAATGCTTTGCAGCAATCGTGTTCACGGAAAGACGAGATGGAGGTGTCTGTCAGTAAGTCAGTTAATTAGTCATCTACCTCCAACGGTTTCTAAGCTTCCGGGCATACAGTTCAGGATTCACACAAAACGCACTAACAGTATCTTGAGGTCTTACAGTGCGGTCACAGACATGGGATTTTATATTTTTCAAAAGTGGGTCCCAGGAGTTAGATAATCCCCAACCATCTTCTCTATTAAAATTAGGATGTTTTTTAATTTCAATAGCCTCACGAACCATTCTTGGAATGTAACGTTGTTCTTTAGCGAGGATTTTAGGTTTATCAAATCTTATATAATGATTGGGCTTGTCTATGGTATGTTCACACACTGCAGACTTCGATGTACGCCTATGCTTGATATCCGATATATGTTCCTTAACTCTTTTACCGATGCTCCTCTTTGTTTGACCTATGTATAACAAGCCACAATCGCAGTCAAGTTTATATACTCCAGCATATTGTAAAGGAATATTACTTTTGATAGGTCTCAAGAATTGGCTCACTTTCCTAACTATTTATTTTAAAAAGTCGTAGAACAAATGTTGTTAGGATTGATGTAGAGGGGCTGCCTGCAAAAGGTGCTCAACTAATTACAAATAACCCTGTATACATTTGAGCTACTTAATAAGTTAGATCGCCTTCAAAACTTGTGTATCCGGTTTGTTTTCGCACTACGCAAATTTGACCACATTGCAGAATTCCGTCGTCAACTTAAGAGGCTCCCTATCTGCCTACGCCGGAATATGCACATCCTTACCTTGCTAGATAACGTCTTCTCTCATTTAGCCCCCTCTTATTTGCATGAGCGTTTCCAAATTTCATTACCCAGTAACCGCCCTAAACGTTCCTGCGTCTTCGCGGAAACTTCACTCAGACAATCCGTAAATTCTACAATGTTATTCTCGTCTGGCGTATTCGTAGGCAAATACACACTGAACACCAATATTGATGTATCTTTAAGTTCTATCTTAATAGCCGTTAATCGAACTGCGGTATTTCGATGCCTGAAATCCGCATCACTAACAAAGAGGTATGGAGAACATTGTGTCGTTTAGATGTGAATAAAGCCAGTGGTCCTGATGGTATACCAGCTATTCTGCTCAAGACATGTGCAGCTGAGTTGTCTCCTGTACTGACACGTCTGTATCGCCTCTCTTTCAAGACTGGAATAGTGCCGAAATCCTGGAAGCTTGCCAACGTGCAACCCGTGCCCAAAAAAGGCAGCCGTGCTGATCCTGTCAACTACAGACC
Source organism: Napeogenes sylphis (assembly GCA_959347405.1). Taxonomy (NCBI): domain Eukaryota; kingdom Metazoa; phylum Arthropoda; class Insecta; order Lepidoptera; family Nymphalidae; genus Napeogenes; species Napeogenes sylphis. The sequence continues at coordinate 32,723,759 of OY365786.1, forward strand.
GATTTCAATCACCTCCATACTCTGCAAGATTATGGAGCGTGTATTGAACTCGCGCCTTCTAGCATACCTAGAAGGTAACGATCTCCTCAGTGACCGACAGTACGGGTTTCGCCGTAATAGGTCTACTGGGGACCTCCTAGTGTATGCTACACACATTCTAGGCGAGGCCATCGAGAAGAACGGAGAAGTGGTCGCCGTCTCTCTGGACGTCTCGAGGGCATTTGACAGGGTCTGGCATGCGAGCCTTATAAGCAAGCTTTCAGCGTACGGTATATCTCCTGGTCTGATCGGCTGGGTAACGGACTTTCTGAGCCAGAGATCTCTCCGAGTAGTTGTCGACGGGTGTTCCTCGGAATCCTTGACAATAAATGCCGGAGTGCCTCAGGGGTCCGTTCTTTCTGCAACTCTTTTTCTGCTGCACATTAACGATCTGTTGAAGCCCGGTATCTATGGGTACGCAGACGACAGCACAGTTGTAGAAAGATATCTGCCGAGTACTCGGGCTAGTCGAGATCAAGTACAGTCTGAAAGAGAAGCCATGGTGCAGCGTTTGAATGACAAACTTCAGGCAGTCTCCGCATGGAGCAAAGCCAATCTTGTCAAATTCAACGCCACCAAAACGCAGACGTGTCTGTTCACCGCCAAAAGGAGCCCTTTCACCTTGGCTCCTACTTTCCAGAATGTATCCTTGGAATACAGTGACCGGCTTCAGTTGTTAGGCTTAGAGATTTCCTCGAACCTCAACTTTGGTCGGTTCATTGAGTCCAGAGCAAGAGCAGCAGCAGCAAAGCTTGCCGTTCTTGCGAAGGTTCGGCAGTACTTTACACCGGGACAGCGTCTTGTTTTATACAAAGCACAGATCCGGTCGTGTGTAGAGTACTGTGGTCACTATTTGCTGGTGCCGCAACGTCTCATCTTGCGGTTCTGGACTCAATTGAGAGGCGAGCAAAGAGGCTTATCGGCGATCCCGAATTGGTCGAAGCCAACCTCCAAAGACTTGAACACAGGCGTACAATTGCTAGCCTCTCAGTATTCTATAGGATACATTTTGGTGAGTGTGCGCAGGAACTACACGACTTAGTTCCCCCGTCCCCCTTCCATCACCGGACGTCCCGACGCACGGCAGGTATCCATCCTTTTGTTGTGGACATTCCACCTGTCCGAACGAAGCGCTTGGCTATACCACATACCATACCATACCAGTACCCGTGTCTACTGCAGACTTCCCGGTGTACTGAAAGTCTGGATCGATGCTTCCCAAAAATGGTATTTCTTGAGGAAGCAGCCATGTCTCCTGCAAGGCTATTATATCAGATGATTTTCATAAACCTCTCACATAGTCAACTGATCTAGTAACAGACCGGCAATTAAATGTTGTCATGATAGTGTATTCACTCATTGAGACTTGTTTGCTTTCATGTCTTCACTGTGCTTGTAGTTGTTCCTATTAAAAGAAATAAATCGACGATATCTAATTCCCTTCGGCCATAAGTCGTTATTTAAAAACATCTAAGCCTTAGTGTGTGGTACAAAAATTTTATAAGCATTATTTTATATTATTTAAATTAACTAGTAATAGTCTGGCAACACATACCTCAGTTGTCAATCTGTCAAAACAAAATTTGGATAAACCAACCGTTGAGATACTAGAAAAAGGCTGAAATTTTGCACCAGCTCCAACTAAAATACCGTTAAAATATAAAATACCGAATATACCGTTAAAATACCGAAGACATTATTTGCAACGTTGAGGAGTGTCTTTATAATAATAGAATCACGAAAGAGGAATCTGAAGCAATCCGCCAGGATATTTCTTGTGTTCTGCGCCGGAGCAAATTGCCGAAGAATAATATCTCCCGTGACGAACATCTTGCTCTAAAACACCTACGCAGCAATGAAGACCTTACCATCCTCCGTGCAGATAAGGGGAACGCGACTGTGATAATGGATACGAGTGATTATAATAGTAAAATATCAGAAATACTCGCGGACAATAACACTTACAAAAAGGTTGAAAAAGATCCTACCGATAAAGTTTTAAAACAAACCGCCGGTCTAATACAAAAATACAGTCCTAAATTAAATTTAGACATAAAATCACTCGTACCATCATGTGCAAAACCACCAAAATTGTATGGGTTACCCAAAATACATAAACAGAATGTCCCACTACGTCCCATAGTCAGCCAGATTGATACACCAACATATAAACTGGCTAAACACGTTGCAAGGATACTGACACCTCTCCGGGGACATACACAAACTTATGTCAAGGATTCTTACCAGTTTGTTAATGATATCCAACAAGTGAAATTAAATAACAACGACATTATGGTTAGTTTCGATGTACAGTCACTATTTACCAGCCTTCCAGTGATTGACTGCATTGAAATTGTCAAGAGAAAGCTGGAGGATAACAACATGCCTGTAGAATATGCAGAATTACTGAAGCATTGCTTAACATCTGGCTATTTGATGTGGAAGGATGAATTCTATGTACAAGTTGATGGAGTGGCAATGGGTTCCCCGGTCTCCCCCGTTGTTGCCGATATCTACATGGAGCACTTCGAGGCGAGGGCCCTGTCCTCTGCACCTGCTATACCGAACATCTTTAAACGGTACGTAGATGACACCTTCACAATACTACCTATGAATCAAACATCTGCTTTTCTAGAACAAATTTAACATTTAATTCAATATACGCGAGTTAAATTTTAAATTTACATTTTAAATATAACCCGACGTTTCGAATGCTTTGCAGCAATCGTGTTCACGGAAAGACGAGATGGAGGTGTCTGTCAGTAAGTCAGTTAATTAGTCATCTACCTCCAACGGTTTCTAAGCTTCCGGGCATACAGTTCAGGATTCACACAAAACGCACTAACAGTATCTTGAGGTCTTACAGTGCGGTCACAGACATGGGATTTTATATTTTTCAAAAGTGGGTCCCAGGAGTTAGATAATCCCCAACCATCTTCTCTAATAAAATTAGGATGTTTTTTAATTTCAATAGCCTCACGAACCATTCTTGGAATGTAACGTTGTTCTTTAGCGAGGATTTTAGGTTTATCAAATCTTATATAATGATTGGGCTTGTCTACGGTATGTTCACACACTGCAGACTTCGAAGTACGCCTATGTTTGATATCCGATATATGTTCCTTAACTCTTTTACCGATGCTCCTCTTTGTTTGACCTATGTATAACAAGCCACAATCGCAGTCAAGTTTATATACTCCAGCACATTGTAAAGGAATATTACTTTTGATAGGTCTCAAGAATTGGCTCACTTTCCTTTGAGGTTTGTAGATAGTTTTAATAGAAACCTTTTTTAAGATGTTGCCGATTCTGTCAGTAACTCCTTTCACATATGGTATTAGGGCCGGTTGACGCTCAACTGTGGGTGGCTTGATGTGGTTTCTGCGACGCTGGCGAGGTACGGGCAGGTGGTTGTTGAACAAGACATGCTTGACATGCTGCAACTCGTCCTCTAGGTGTTCAGCGTCACAGATGTGTTGTGCTCTCTGAAACAAAGATTTGCCAACGGTAGCTAACTGGCTAGGGTGGTGGTGTGATTTACCATTGAGATACCTATCTGTATGTGTGGGTTTCCTATAAACAGTGTGTCCCAATGTATTGTCAGGATTTTTGATAATAAGAATATCAAGGAAAGCTAAAGTATTATTTGATTGCAATTCCATTGTAAATTGTATTTTGTTGTTAATGGAATTAAGGTGTTCTAGAAAAGCAGATGTTTGATTCATAGGTAGTATTGTGAAGGTGTCATCTACGTACCGTTTAAAGATGTTCGGTATAGCAGGTGCAGAGGACAGGGCCCTCGCCTCGAAGTGCTCCATGTAGATATCGGCAACAACGGGGGAGACCGGGGAACCCATTGCCACTCCATCAACTTGTACATAGAATTCATCCTTCCACATCAAATAGCCAGATGTTAAGCAATGCTTCAGTAATTCTGCATATTCTACAGGCATGTTGTTATCCTCCAGCTTTCTCTTGACAATTTCAATGCAGTCAATCACTGGAAGGCTGGTAAATAGTGACTGTACATCGAAACTAACCATAATGTCGTTGTTATTTAATTTCACTTGTTGGATATCATTAACAAACTGGTAAGAATCCTTGACATAAGTTTGTGTATGTCCCCGGAGAGGTGTCAGTATCCTTGCAACGTGTTTAGCCAGTTTATATGTTGGTGTATCAATCTGGCTGACTATGGGACGTAGTGGGACATTCTGTTTATGTATTTTGGGTAACCCATACAATTTTGGTGGTTTTGCACATGATGGTACGAGTGATTTTATGTCTAAATTTAATTTAGGACTGTATTTTTGTATTAGATCGGCGGTTTGTTTTAAAACTTTATCGGTAGGATCTTTTTCAACCTTTTTGTAAGTGTTATTGTCCGCGAGTATTTCTGATATTTTACTATTATAATCACTCGTATCCATTATCACAGTCGCGTTCCCCTTATTTGCACGGAGGATGGTAAGGTCTTCATTGCTGCGTAGGTGTTTTAGAGCAAGATGTTCGTCACGGGAGATATTATTCTTCGGCAATTTGCTCCGGCGCAGAACACAAGAAATATCCTGGCGGATTGCTTCAGATTCCTCTTTCGTGATTCTATTATTATAAAGACACTCCTCAACGTTGCAAATAATGTCTTCGGTATTTTAACGGTATATTCGGTATTTTATATTTTAACGGTATTTTAGTTGGAGCTGGTGCAAAATTTCAGCCTTTTTCTAGTATCTCAACGGTTGGTTTATCCAAATTTTGATTTGACAGATTGACAACTGAGGTATGTGTTGCCAGACTATTACTAGTTAATTTAAATAATATAAAATAATGCTTATAAAATTTTTGTACCACACACTAAGGCTTAGATGTTTTTAAATAACGACTTATGGCCGAAGGGAATTAGATATCGTCGATTTATTTCTTTTAATAGGAACAACTACAAGCACAGTGAAGACATGAAAGCAAACAAGTCTCAATGAGTGAATACACTATCATGACAACATTTAATTGCCGGTCTGTTACTAGATCAGTTGACTGTGTGAGAGGTTTATGAAAATCATCTGATATAATAGCCTTGCAGGAGACATGGCTGCTTCCTCAAGAAATACCATTTTTGGGAAGCATCGATCCAGACTTTCAGTACACCGGGAAGTCTGCAGTAGACACAGGTATAAAACAAGAAGCTGTCCCGGTGTAAAGTACTGCCGAACCTTCGCAAGAACGGCAAGCTTTGCTGCTGCTGCTCTTTTTTTTTTTTTTTTTTTTTTTTTGTTTCCGCGGGGAAAATGCTTTGCGCACCGTACCCCTCGCGGGGGAAGCGAGGGGCGTGTGTGGGACTCCCGAAAACGGTGTACCCACTAAAAACCCCGCGGCGCTCCTTCCTCGCCTTATTGGCGGAGTCGTGGGTACTGCTAGCCCTTCATCCACGACCCCGCCGGCTGCTGCTGCTGCTCTTGCTCTGGACTCAATGAACCGACCAAAGTTGAGGTTCGAGGAAATCTCTAAGCCTAACAACTGAAGCCGGTCACTGTATTACAAGGATACATTCTGGAAAGTAGGAGCCAAGGTGAAAGGGCTCCTTTTGGCGGTGAACAGACACGTCTGCGTTTTGGTGGCGTTGAATTTGACAAGATTGGCATTGCTCCATGCGGAGACTGCCTGAAGTTTGTCATTCAAACGCTGCACCATGGCTTCTCTTTCAGACTGTACTTGATCTCGACTAGCCCGAGTACTCGGCAGATATCTTTCTACAACTGTGCTGTCGTCTGCGTACCCATAGATACCGGGCTTCAACAGATCGTTAATGTGCAGCAGAAAAAGAGTTGCAGAAAGAACGGACCCCTGAGGCACTCCGGCATTTATTGTCAAGGATTCCGAGGAACACCCATCGACAACTACTCGGAGAGATCTCTGGCTCAGAAAGTCCGTTACCCAGCCGATCAGACCAGGAGATATACCGTACGCTGAAAGCTTGCTTATAAGGCTCGCATGCCAGACCCTGTCAAATGCCCTCGAGACGTCCAGAGAGACAGCGACCGCTTCTCCGTTCTTCTCGATGGCCTCGCCTAGAATGTGTGTAGCATACACTAGGAGGTCCCCAGTAGACCTATTACGGCGAAACCCGTACTGTCGGTCACTGAGGAGATCGTTACCTTCTAGGTATGCTAGAAGGCGCGAGTTCAATACACGCTCCATAATCTTGCAGAGTATGGAGGTGATTGAAATCGGTCTGTAGTTGACAGGATCAGCACGGCTGCCTTTTTTGGGCACGGGTTGCACGTTGGCAAGCTTCCAGGATTTCGGCACTATTCCAGTCTTGAAAGAGAGGCGATACAGACGTGTCAGTACAGGAGACAACTCAGCTGCACATGTCTTGAGCAGAATGGCTGGTATACCATCAGGACCACTGGCTTTATTCACATCTAAACGACACAATGTTCTCCATACCTCTTTGTTAGTGATGCGGATTTCAGGCATCGAAATACCGCAGTTCGATTAACGGCTATTAAGATAGAACTTAAAGATACATCAATATTGGTGTTCAGTGTGTATTTGCCTACGAATACGCCAGACGAGAATAACATTGTAGAATTTACGGATTGTCTGAGTGAAGTTTCCGCGAAGACGCAGGAACGTTTACAGGGCGGTTACTGGGTAATGAAATTTGGAAACGCTCATGCAAATAAGAGGGGGCTAAATGAGAGAAGACGTTATCTAGCAAGGTAAGGATGTGCATATTCCGGCGTAGGCGGATAGGGAGCCTCTTAAGTTGACGACTGAATTCTGCAATGTGGTCAAATTTGCGTAGTCCGAAAACAAACCGGATACACAAGTTTTGAAGGCGATCTAACTTATTAAGTAGCTCAAATGTATACAGGGTTATTTGTAATTAGTTGAGCACCTTTTGCAGGCAGCCCCTCTACATCAATCCTAACAACATTTGTTCTACGACTTTTTAAAATAAATAGTTTTAAAAATTTAGTTTTTCCCATACAAAATTTATTTATTGCCTCTGAACGTGCATTAAACTTGAGCAAAGAGAGGCCACGCAACTTGTCAAAATATGTGCCAAGGCCATGTGCATCGGGGAGCGGGGTGGCGGGGTGACGCAGCGGCGGCTATGCACGTTAGAACTTGATCATTTTCTAAGGTGTAATAAAAAATAGCATCGTTTTCCACTTTTATTTATTAAAATATTTTCTACAATAATCGAAACACATATTGTCTAACTGTTTAAGAATTTAATGAAAAAACAATATCTCCAATAGAAGTTGTCCACAAGTTGAATGTTTCAATATTTTTATTTGGTTTATGAAATAAGGGCACTGTAACGAAACCAAATAAATATTATTTTTACAAAACAATAACTTCTCTTTAACTTACTTTATACATATCATATTATCTCGTTTGTTAATATTTATATCATGACAATAAAACAATAAGTTACTTACGAATTTCTTTACGAAGTTCCTAGAAATTGCAGTCAGTCACAAATAGAAGCGTCGGTATACAGAAACAATCCAGGTAGTTAATATAAAATATCAGTAATACTACACACTTTCATCACCATAAATCTCAAGAGACAAATGAAATAACAATAATAATAATACCAAATTACAAATTACTTGACATTTGGTTGGTATTGACACCAACTGTTGGTGTTACCATTAATTAAAAACATCACCGTAAAATAGTATCAGTATTTAAAATAGCTCCATCTTGTGATCCCAATCATAAACTTCATTCAGATATCCGACAAAATAAAATATTAAGAAACACCAGGAATATATATATATATATATATATAAAGCCAATGTTTTCTGTCTTCAACTCTACTTCCAATTAGTCAAGTAAAGAGAGTCAATAACGGTGCCAGAGTGTGTAGATTGACGTAACTCACTATATAATGAGTAATTGGTAGTGTTTAAACCCACGAAAAGCTCGAACAAATTATACACGGTAATCGAAGCGAGAAAAAACTACTTTAATCATAAAGTTGCTATTCATTACATCGGTTAATATCTTAACACCGCGATGCAGAATATCACACATTTTGAACAACGCCATCTAGTGTTTTTAATATAAACTAATAAAACTTAAATATAACATGTACATTTTACATACCGCCAGCCATGAACAGAATGTTCATAACCACATCAAATGTAACAATTAAAGAGCAACAATTCAAAATATGAACAGTAATACATTTAACAACTGTATACAAAAATAAACACTTATCACAGCTTGAACAAACTGGTGTTTAACAAAATTACTAGCTGACAAAAAAAAACAATTATTAGATGAAAATATGTAAAACAAAAATAAACCTAAAGTGGTACAAATAAACATTATTGTGTAATTGGCAAGATAATTAATTTTAAGGTGGGTCGTTTCAGAATCGTCCCTTTACATTTTGAAGAAACAACTCTCGTGATATTATCCGGCCCAACGTGTTTTTGTGTGATAATACCATGTAACCAATTTTGCTGGTGGAAGACCATCTTCCTTCACCAAAACCACAACCCCGATGTTTGGTTCGGGAACCTTGTGCGTCCATCTGTACCGGTGATGAAATCTTGTCAAATATTCATCTGACCATCTACGCCAGAAACCTTGAACCAAGCGTTGAGTGAGTTGCCATCTTTTTAATGTCGTTATATTCGACGTTTCGTAGTTACACTCTGGTATTAACTTTATGGGCTCTCCAATCAAAAAATGACCAGGTGTTAACGGATTTGAATCTTCGGGGTTGACGCTAATCGGCATTATGGGCCGGGAATTTAGACAAGCCTCAATTTGTGTAAGAACAGTCACTAACTCTTCGAATGTAAGAGTGTGATTTCCTACTAATCTTTTGAGATGCTTTTTGGTGGACTTTATGCCAGCTTCCCATAGCCCTCCAAAGTTTGGAGAGTGAGGTGGAATAAAGTGCCAGTCCGTACCGTTGGTCCCTAACCATTCAGCAATATCCGCTGGGTATTCAGTTCTTTTTTTAGTGAGTAACGATTTTAATTCTTTATTTACCCCCACAAACGTCGTGCCATTATCGCTCCATAAGTTAGCGCAATGTCCTCTTCTAGCTGTGAACCGTTTAAATGCAGCTATAAAACTTTGTGATGTCATATCGCTAACAACCTCGAGATGAACAGCGCGAGTTGCCATGCAAATAAACAGACAAATGTATCCTTTCGTAGAGTGATATCCACGACCCTTGTGTGGCCTGACAGCAATTGGCCCAGCGTAATCAAGCCCGCTGTGAAAGAAAGGCCTATTTATTGTCACCCTAGCTTTAGGCAATTGTCCCATCAATTGCTGGGTGGCTTGAGCTGAATAGCGGAGACAAATGACACATCTTCGGTAATGATATCGAATCAGGCTTTTGGCATTAATTATCCAATATTTGGTCTTTAAATAATTAAGCATTAATTGTGGTCCCCCGTGTAATGTACGCATGTCCCCATGTGCATCAGCCACGAGAAGGTTCGTAAAATGTGACTTATGAGGTAAAATAATAGGGTATTTTACATTTTCGTGAAATTCAGCCTTTTGGAGCCGGCCGCCAACTCGCAAGATGTTATTACTATCTAGGTAAGGATTCAAACAGGTAAGTTTACTTCCTTTTTTTACTATTCCTTCACTCTTTAAATATTCTATATCTTCCTTGAAATATTCAGTTTGACATATTTTTATGCAGGTATGTAAAGCACCGTCAATCTCTGTAAAGGTAAGCCAATTCTTATTAATGTAATTTTTTTTATAGTAAATAAAACTTTTGCAGTAACCAATCACTCTTGTAAGTTTCCGTTACGACGAGAATTTTGCAATTATTGACTCATTAATATTTTCTGTCACTATATTGCATGAAATACTTTGTTTTCTTTCTTCCAAATTAGTTTCTTCATATTTATTTTTATTATAATTTATATTTTCATTTTCTAACCATTTAGGTCCCTTTTTCCACAGAATACTTCTGGAGCATTCAACAGAACTTATACCCCTAGATGCGCAGTCCGCAGGATTATCTTTAGAAATAACATGAGACCAATGAGTGCTGTCCATAATTGTAAGTATTTCGGATACTCGATTGCCAATAAATGTCTTCCACCTGCTAGGATAGCTCTTCAACCAAGCTAAGACAACGGTGGAATCTGTCCACGCGTGAACGTTTTCCATAGGAATGTTAAGAGTATTAGCAGCTTCGTTAAGAAGCTTTGCTAATAAGACGGCACCACACAACTCCAAGCGAGAGATAGATACCTGTTTAATTGGAGATACTTTAGTTTTTGAAGTTATAAGGTTCACATGAATCTTTATGTGTCTGTCAACGGATCTTAAATAAACTACAGCTGCATATGCATCATTGGAAGCATCGCAAAAACCTTGAAGTTCGCGTAATTGATCACTATGAGTTGTATTGATCCATCTTGGAATTCTAAAATCAACTAGACCTTCGAGATTTTTTCGATACGTCATCCATTCTTGAAATAAGACTTGTGGCTATTCATCGTCCCAACCGATACCTGACAGCCAACGTTTTTGTATGGAAATCTTGCCTGTTATTATCACAGGTGCAACCAACCTAGAGGATCGTACAAATGAGAAATGTCTGATATTACCTTTCGCTTAGTAACCGGCATAGTCAGCAGAGGGAGTTGGACTGTATATTGAAATTCATCTTTATACCGGTTCCAAGTTGTGCCCAATATTTTGGTTACTGTATCATCTATTTTTAAATCTAAATGATCTTTTCTTTCATCAACTTGTGTTAAGAGTTTCATAATTTCTGGATTACTGCTAGTCCCCTTCTGAAGTTGAAATCCACCACGACTGAGTATTTCGTTCATTTCCTTATAATTCTTAACACCTTCCTCAACTGATTCACAACCTGTAATTAAGTCATCTACATAAAAATCAGTTAAAATGCGATTGGAAACAAAAGGAAAATCATTTCCTTCATCATAAGCAAGTTGCTGTAAACATCTTACGGCAAGATAAGGTGCTGATGATGTGCCAAAGGTTACACGTAACAATCTAAAATGCTGTAGAGGAGAATATCTATCATCTCGCCAATAAATTCGTTGAAAATCAATGTCTTCGTCAGCAACCTTAACTTGTCTATACATTTTTATTATATCCGCAATCAAGCAGATCGGCTGACAACGCCAGCGCATTATAATTTGACGTAGCTCAGGCTGCAGAGTTGGGCCGACCATCAAGTCATTATTCAAAGATACTCCATTTATCCCTTTACAAGATGCGTTGAATACCGTGCGCACTATCGTAGTTATTTTGTCGTTTCTTACGACAGCATGGTGAGGTAGATAGACAACACTAGGTTTGTCTATTTCTGAAATCGGAATAGCCTCCATGTGATTTAAGTCAAGGTATTCCTTTATAACCGCAGCATATTGTGACTTAAAATCTGGATTTTGTTAGAATCTCTGTTCCAACTTCAAAAATCTTCTAAGGGCAATAAGTTTTGACTCCCCATACTTACTAAGGGGATCGTCCTCTCGAAAAGGTAATTTGACAATATATCGACTTGAAGCGTCTCTTTTAGTTGTCTTAGAAAACAGATTCTCACATTTTTCTTCCTCTTCTGTAAGTAGTCCTTTACCTTCAGATACAAGTTCTTCTAACTCCCAGAATTTTTTCAAAGTTTCATTATCACTTAATTTGACGTGCATACTCATAACAATATTTTTAGTTGAATCTGAATTATGGCCATTTGGGTTACATACATCACCAGATACAATCCGACCGAGTCGTGTCTTTTGCGCTATATGAGACCCCTTCGGACCTTTGAGAATACCTTCTAATAATATTTGAGAGTATACTCCTACACCTAAGACAATATCAATCTTATTTGGTGTATCAAATGATGGGTCAGCCAACTCCATAACAGAAAGTGTTGGTAAACTATAAACAACCTTCCTTTCAGGTAGAAAGGATGTGAGCTTTTTCAAAACATAAGCCTTGATTTCTAATATAAATGAAGGATCTAGACGTGATTGTATTCTAACTAATACCATTGCACTACAAGATACACTATCGCCGTCGCCTAGCGTTGATATATCTACTTTAATTGGTATTTTCTTCAAACCCAGCAACTGAACTGCTGACTCCGTAATAAACGACGCCTGAGAGCCCTGATCCAACAGAGCTCTTAGGAGAACAAATCCAGTTTTAGATTTGGCCTTAATAATGGCTGTAGCCAACAAAGCCTGACTTCGGGTGTCTGAAAAGCAAGAAACAACCTTAGTAGTTTCCACTTCTGAAGGTGTGGTTGCGACACTCACCACATGCTTGTCATCTCCACCATTCAATCGATTGGATTGCGGTTTGGTAGCAGGATGCAATAAGGAATGATGTCCTTTTTTACAAATACGACATCTTGTAGATTGACGACAGGAGAATGCAGAATGATTCTCCCCTAAGCAATTAAAACACAGCGCACCGGTCCGGACAAAATCACGACGAGCTTCAATACTTAATTGAATAAATTTCTTACAATTATAAATCTTGTGACTGTCCCTACAATAAACACACTGTGATTCAAAAGAATTAACGACCTTTTGACAGTTATAGCTACGAGTAAAATTTTGTTTAGCAGTTTTGTTATCTAAAAATTCAAGTGACCGAAAGCGATGTTCTAAAAATTCTTTAAAATTATTAAGAGTCGGTAAATTACTAGTAGTGTTTTCACTTACTTTTGCTTCCCATTGTTTTCGACTATCTGTATCTAATCTTTGACTTACTATGTAAATAACAATAACATCCCATGTACCTGTATCTATTTCTAGATTTGATGAGCCATTTAACATATCATTTGTTCCATCCAACAATTGCTTAATAGAACCAGCACATTCTGTTGTTACATTTTTTAATGCAAAAAATCTTTTTAAAATACATTTGGCCAAATATTGTTTATTATTGAATCTACTTTCTAATAAATTCCAACATTGTAAGTAATTGTCATTATTTATAGGTATATGACGTACAAGTTGTTCTGCACTACCAGTGAGATGCCCTTTTAGGTAGTGAAGTTTTTGAACATTATCTATAGATTCATTATTATGAATAAGTGATTTAAAAAGATCACGAAAGCTTAATCACTCACTGTACAAGCCAGAAAACATGGGAATATTTATTCATTAAATAAGGACCGTTATTTCATTAAAAATAATAGAGAATTTTAATTTTGAACAACATGATGCAATAATGTCGCGAACTACCGTAGGAAAGTTATACCATTTAAGCGCGAACATCATTAGTTCATGTCGTACCGACCCAAAGGCGTTTTCTAAGTATATCCAACAAACCGTAATTTGTCTCTCGCTAGTTCTAGCACCTTTAAGGCTTTCCGATATTAAAGTATTATGTTCCAGGCATCCAGAAATTCCGGGCAAAAACCCTTTATGGTGATTAGGCCTGAAATATCTATTGTTAATCATGAATTGCGTCATTTTTGTTTGTAAGAAAGAGAAAAAAATTTTGGAAATTGTATTTGTTAGAGCTATCGGTCTAGTATCCCTGGGATTATTGACATTGTCGTTTTTCGGAATGAGGATAAAAAGGGCTTTTCCGAATGATACCGGTATTTGCTTTCTTGACCAGATTTTACCGAATATATTTAAAAGATGTTTATGGAGCGATGGACATTTTTTGTAAACTATATAAGGGATACCATCCGGACCTGGTGCTGACTTAGATGGTTTCATTTTAATTATTTTATTGATTTCCTCCAAAGTTGGTGGGTTGGCTTGAAAATCTTCAGTAGGAGTCTCAGGTTTGTGTTCGTTTGGATCCCCATATAGTCTTTGGTTTTCTGGCACTTCGTATGTGTTTTATAATGATCGAAAATTTGCTCGTTGGTCAAGAGAAGCTTACCTTTTTGATCTTTGAAAATGTTTTTTGAGTATTTAAAAGGATTTTTATCAGAGTCTACTTCATGTTTTGCCCGATCAAAGCTATCACGATTTTTCGTTATTTGATTTGTTATGCCTTGGATAAGTTTAAGAATTGATCGCAATGCCCTAGACAGTTGGTGACTAAGTTGATTATCGCCTAAGGCTTTGGCTATACGAAGTTTCTTTATAAGGTCCTTTTTTTCCTCCTCATTTTCAATTTAAAACCGTTTTCTTTATTTTTGTGAGCATAACGATTCGTAGGTGGATAGTGCTTATTAAAGTAGTCATAAATAGTATTTCAGATTATATAATTTTAAATGTAGATTGCATACATACTTGTTTTGTCTGTCCATATAAGTTAATAAATATTGAATTGTACACATTCCAAATTCCCAATTACTCTTGTTATATAACTGTAACAGCTTTCCATATTTTTAACAATTTCCCTTTTCTTAACGGACCAACCATCTCCATGTAGTAATAGTGCAAGAGTATTTGCAGGAAATTCAACGTTAATAATTTTATCTACATTTTGCTAGTAATCGACTCCAGGCCATATTTTTAACCATACATTATGTAATTCCTGGAATTTCTTATTTCTGAAAAATCAACATGTGTTCTTAAATTTCAATACTTACATATTTTATTTTCCATTCTATTAATTTATAAAAGAAACAATTCATAACAGCACGTTTTACAATATTGAAAATAGTGTAAAATATTAAGATTTAGGTTAAAAAAACCCTTATTTAGAAACAAGTCAGTTTAATCGGTGAAAGAAAAATAAATATCCTTGTATTCTGTGCACTTTTGAATTATTCATTCTTTAACAATCATGTGATCTTCGTTTTACAATATAGTTGTATGCCGCATTGCTCTTTGAACTTTTAGAGTCTACTGTTTTTAAATATGGTAATCAAAGTATTAGTTATATTATTGCCATTGTTTATATTGAACAGTATTTTCTATTTGTTATATATAGATATCATAATACACTTTATTATAATTACTAATTAGAAGTTATAATAGTCATTACTAGCTTCAGTCAACAAGAGCGTGCCAGACCTGGAAAAAAATAAATCAGAATTAGCTTTAAATTTCTTTTTAATATTGGTAATAATAATAAATGTGTTGCTTACAGTCATTGCCTCGCTGGTGAGCACAAGCAGTGTGCGCATCTTACAACGAAAGGTGCGGGAGCGCGGCAGCAGCAGTGCAGCCAGCGCAGGAGCATCGTTTTGGAGACTTGCGATTTGTCTTACGCTGCGCACCGTTAACATATTTACATGCGGAGAACCATACCCTGCTGGGCTGCAAAATTTGAATTAAAAAAAAACAAAATAAGTCATTTCATAAAATTACATGGCGCGCACACACACACATGACACAAGTATAGTAGTGTTCTCACTGTAACTTTTGCCACCTGAGAAATGTTATATTTGAGAACTGATATTTTAATAGTAAATATTACCCCTTTATATTGACTATAATCGTGTTGAAATAAAACTATTTTTACGGATTTAACTCGCGTATATCGCGTATATTATTTTATTCTTTATTGCACTTTATAAAAAAAAACAATACAAACATGGTTTTTAAAAAATGTTGGCAAAGGCGAACTTATCTCTATAAGAGATTTCTGCCAGTCAACCCCATGGTAGAGAGAAACATGGTATTGCGGGTCATATTAGTGCAAAAATGAAAAAGCAGTAAGGAAAAATATAGTACTTAAATTTATAAATGCGATAAAAAAAAAACATTAAATGAAAATACCTAATCATACACATACATAAACATATACATATATAAAAATAATAAAAAAAAAACATATATATCTGTATCTTTTACATATATATATATATATATATATATATATATATATATATATATATATATATATATATATATATATATGTAAAAGATACAGATATATATATAAATAAACATACATACATAAAATGAGCAGTTATTAGAGGTTTGTCACTTCGGAGTAAAGATAATTTCTAAGCTTGTCCTTGAAAGCATAAATTGAAGTGCTTTCCTGGACCGCTTTCGGTAATCGATTCCAAAGCTTTGCAGCACGTATTGTAAAGGAGTGGAGTAGGAAATGGGTATTGTGTCTTGGGATTTCAAGCATCGAAGTGATGCAAGATCTCTTAGAGCGTGTAGGAGTGGGAAGATGATGGAAACGAGACTGTAGGTAGATAGGAGAATTTTTGTTTTAGAGTATGTTAAAGAGAAAAGAAAGGATGTTCATATCACGGCGAAGGTGGATAGGGAGCCATTTTAGTTGAGTACGAAATTGGGATATGTGATCATATTTACGTAAGCCGAAGATGAAGCGTATCGCAAGATTTTGTAGACGCTCTAGTTTGTTAAGTAGCTCCTTCGTCACATCTAAATAGCACACATCTGCATAGTCGAGGATAGGTAGAAGAAGTGATTGCGCAAGCAGAATTTTGGTTTTAAATGGAAGAAAGTATTGAAAACGTTTAAGATAATGGAAGGTGCAGTGCATCTTTCTGCTTACTTCGGTGACGTGAGGTATCCAAGATAAGTTTTTATCCAAAATTAAGCCTAGATTTCTCACTTTATCGTAGTAAGGTATCGGTGTTCCACAGTACAAGATAGGAGGTACAGTTTCCCAGACAACGCGGCTTCTTAGACGGCTACTACCGATAATGATTGCCTGCGATTTAACAGGGTTAATAATAATTCCAAACGATTTGGACCATGCGTGGATTGCAGCAAGATCTTTGTTAAGGAGGTCGATAGTCTCATGCAGCTCAGTCAGCCCAAAATGACGATATATTTGTAAATCATCTGCATACAGGTGAAAGGGAGAAGATATAGCACTTGAGATATTGTTAATGAAAATAGAGAAGAGTAACGGAGAAAGTACGCCACCTTGGGGGAAACCAGCAGTAAGAGTCAACCAATTCGATGAGTCATAATCGGTCTTTACTGACTGCTGACGTCCGGAAACATATGAGAGAAACCAGTCAATGCAAGTAGGTGAGACGTTAACTGCACGAAGAGTACCAAGAAGTATGTCATGGTCTACCAAGTTGAAAGCGCTACTGAAGTCCAACAAAATCATTGCAGTGAGCTTGGTGTTCTCCATAGCAGACCGAATATCCTCCGTCACATTCAATAGCGCTCCAACAGTGCTGTGGGAAGGGCGGAAACCGGATTGGTAAGGGCATAGGAGAGAGGAAGAAATGAGGTAAGAATAAAGTTGTTGGTGAACTATAGATTCAAGCACTTTGAATAAAATGGGAAGGATAGATATAGGGTGATATTGAGTAGGACAGGAGGGATTCGAGGTTTTAGGCAGTGGTATCACAACTGCTTTCTTCCAGAGCGATGGAAAAACATTGCATGACAGTGAGAAGTTAGTGATGTGTGTGATCACAGATGCAATGTCGTCCAGCACTGGAAGTATCATTTGAAGGCTGACATTATCACTACCAATGGCCTTGGTGGAGATAGAACGGACACACTTCTTTACCACATCTACATTTACTGATTTGAAGAAGAAATAAGGTAGGTTAGATGGAGTCTGACTGTTTAAAATAGAAAGAGTTGAAGTTTTAACAAGGTGTCTAAGATAAGAGGTGGAGAAGTAAAATGAAAATTTAGAATATTAGGATTTATTGAGCTTTGAGAAGCATCAGAGGGTTTACCGATTCCTAGCGACCGTAAGAATCGCCAAACTTGCGCTTGGGTAAGATTCTGTATGGAATTGTGAATGTAGCTACGTTTGGCATCCCTACACAACCTGTTACAGAGGTTACGCAGAGTTTTGTACATAAGCTATGAACTGATCGAAAATTTTTACTTGCTGTTTTAGCCCTGTCACGCTTGGCCATGGTCTTTGGTCAATGGCAGGAGTCAACCACGGAGCTGGCGCCCGTTTCATTCGTACTGGTCTAAGGGGAGCGTGTACGTCATAAATCTTTATCAGCTCAGTAGTGAAAGTTTCAACCATGGTATTGATGTCGTTTGCATTGTATACAAATGACCAGTCGAGGTTTCTCACATCCTCTCTTAAACGTTCCAGATTCATCTGCTTAAAATTGCGTTGAAGAATAATTTTGCCTCTAATTTTGGGAGGTCGCACTTTGTACGTTAGGAAGATTAGGTCGTGATAGGAGAACGGGGATGTCATTTGTCCATGAGCCGGAACAAAACTGGGGTTAGAGGCAAAAGCTAAGTCAATAAAGGATGGTCTACAATTAGGGAAGTGGTGAGTAGGATTAGTTATCGGCAAGAGGTGGAGATCGACGGATGAGGTAAGTGAAAGTAATGTTTGTGCTCTGCTATCGTTTTTTAGAAGGCAGGTGTTAAGATCACCCAGGCAGATAACGTGGTCATAATCAGGAACTAAAGTCTCAAGAATATCCTCCAGGTTGTTAAAGTAATTAACTTTGTCATTTGGACTATAAAGAACCCCCAAAAGAAGTTTTGTATGATTCATTATAATTTCTAAAAACAAATATTCAAGAGAACCTGATGAGTGCGAAGGTGACCAACCAACGACAAAATTAATAAAAATATATATATATATATATATATATATATATATGTATATATATATAAAGAGGCAGTAATAAATAATAGAGTAGTGTGTTAATTAGAAAACAAGATCGTATGATATTTGCAATTCAAAAGCGATTCGTCACAAGCGTGGAGCACAAGAGCCGTCTTGAAAACCAAATGTGTCAAGATGGCTGCCTTCACTACCATCGACCATGACGCTTCGCTAGGTTGACAGCTAAAACTCAACCTGATGTATGACATTAACGGATGCGCCGTCATATATATATATATATATATATATATATATATATATATATATATATATATATATATATATATATATATATTTTATACTATTATACAAATAATAGAATATTATTTTTTTGAATTTTTTGAATTTTGAATATGTAAAAATAACAAAAAAATGTTCACAAACCAGGTACAGTATAATTGCACAAACACTAATTGTCCTCTGCTTGCGATTGGAAACTTTTTGGATGCTTCTTAACTAATTGTTTCAGGTCAAAAGCCGATGTTAACTTAGCTCGTGATTTATCAGGCAGCAAAACAATTATGATGCCGTCTGCTGTCCAACAATTTCTCAGATCAAAATGACTGCGAGCTGATGCAAATATATCTTGTCGGGAGTTATCACAGCATAAGCAGTGATTCCCGCTTACGTCGATTGCATCATTCTCCTGAGTCGGCATTTACTATTGTTTGTAATTAGAATTAATTATTATAATTAAAATCAGTCTTGTAATAGATTTAATCCAGTAAACTTGTATTTTTAATAAATAAATATTTTTTTAATAACTTCGTTGTCTGCCAATACATAACTGGCGCAGTCGGTAGGATTACGGCGTTTCGTAATAGTTTTGGAATCAAAGTCTTCCATACTCTGACAAACGGCGATTCCCAAGTCGCATTCCCGTAATCCAGAACCTAACGGCGGTCAAGCGAAGGCTACACGAGGATATTCTGGAGAATTGGACGTCCCCGTGTACTACTCAAGACTCGACGGGAGATGCAGATACTGGTGTGGTGAGTACTCTCGCTAATAAACCAAGTTCCTGCTCTATTTCCTGTCTTAGTATATATATATATTATTAATGTTAAAGAGTGTTTAAAGCTAAAATCGCGATAAACCTAGTTTAGTTTAAAAGTTTGTCTATTTCTAAAATCGAACGGGCATTCTTTAGTTTAGTATACCATATATTTTGGTAATATAAAGTGTTTAAAGCTAAAATCGCGATAAACTTAGTTAATTTCGTAATTTCAATCAAATTAAATCTAATTAAAATCCAACGCGCATTCTTTAGGTTTAGAATTTCATTCATTGTTTCTTTAATAATTACTTATTATCAGTGGAACGCGGTATAACTGCAACCAGATACTTCAATTGTCTTTATTAGTGTGCAAAGTTAATTATTTAATTTTATAATTTTTATTAAAAAAATTTTTTTTTTTCTTTCTTTTAATTTTGAATATATAAAATATCAGTATGTCCGTAATAGATTCACCCCATTTTAAACTCGTCGTAGATTTAATTCCGCGATATGACGGCAATAAAAAATTACTTAATTTTTATATAAGAGAGGTTGAAAATGTCCTTAGCCAATTGGAAGCACAGGGTAGTAGCCACCCCACATTATTAAGTGTTATTAAAAGTAAATTAAGTGGTGCAGCTATAGAAGCGATAGCATACGAAGAAAACTTAGAATCGTGGCTTAAAATAAAAAATGCATTATTAAGACGTTTAGGAGAACCCCGAAACGAGATACAAGTGATACAAGAGCTCATAAGAACCCGAAAATTAAAATTTGAAAATTCAGAGTCATTTGGCAAGCGATTACGCGAGTTGCTTGATACCTTGTATTCCGTTGGTAGACATGGAAATAAAAGTTATTATGAGGAGATGGTTATTGAGCAGTATACTAATAACTTAGATTTCCACGTGTGTAGAATAGCAAGACCGGAAACATTAGAGATGGCCATAGTCGCGGCTAGACAGGAGGAAGCAAGGCTAGCTATTAATAAACCAGGCTCTTTATCGTTACAACAGGGTAATATGTTTAAGCATAAGGAATTTAATTATGTTCAAAACCAACTCAATAACAGATTACCTATTCCCCAACGACCATTTTACCCACAACAGCAATTTAGGCCCCAAAATTACGTGCCTCAACCTAACAACATGACTCCTGAGCAACGGGAGCAACTAGTTATGTCATTACTACCATGGAAAAACCAACCCCCAGGTAGGAGCTCTGGTAACTACCGGAAGTATTTTAATATACCCCAACAGATTAACCCACCACAGAAAAATTCAGACATTACTATGAGATCAGTTTCAAAGCCGAATAAACCACAGTTTGCAGTGGAGGAACTATTTTGTACCCAGAATAACTCACAAAATCAACAGCCTGAATATGAGGACGAGTACTTTAGTTTTTATGATAGTCAACAAAATGAAGGTGAGTATCAAACAGAGTACAGTCAAGAAACGGATTTTGAGGAACCTCAGGATTTTATGGAGGTTCAGGAACACAGGAACCCGAGATAGTCGAAATCAACGTGCAGGAGAGGGAGCACCTGCCGTACATTGAGTTGCCGGAATTAGGAGGTAAGTACTTAATTGATACTGGAGCGAGTCGTAGCGTTGTTGCATCGGATGTTATTTTTAATACTATTTTTTAATTACTTGTTGAACATGAACCGTTTCAAATCGCTACCGCGCATAATGTGTCACGTCACAACCATGTAGTTTATCTCCCGTTACCACCAATTTTTAATGCAGATTTAACTCATAAATTTTTAATTTTTGATTTTGACCCCAAGTACAAAGGATTAATAGGATTTGATTTATTAAGATGTCTTAAAAGTAATATCGATCTAAACAGTAACATGTTACGCGAAACAAACGCTAATATTCCGATTTTTTTTAATCACCCATTACACAAGATAAAAATTGAACCCAAGTGTGAGAAAGTTGTAAGTTTTAGAACAAACTATACTGACGGACAATATATACATAATACACGATACTGGTCAGAAGGTTTAGAATCCCCTACAGCTTTTGTAACAGTCAAATCTGGTTCATTTAAAACTACTGTTATAAATTATACTAATGAAAATAAATATATCCCCAATAAAATCCCGATACAACTAGAGACTTATTCTGGAAGTGAAAACGAGATTGTAGATTTAAATTCAATAGACATGAATATTAACATTAATAAAGAACTGTGTGACAACTTAAATAAAATTCGAACAAGTCACATGAACGAGGAGGAAAGGCGTGAAATAACTAAGCTTTGTTATAATTACCGTGAAATATTTCACTCTGAAAATATACCATTAACATTTACACACGCGGTTAAACACCAGTTAAGATTATCGAACGAAACACCAATATATGTTCGTAGTTACAGACAGCCTCCAAAACATCGCGCTGAAATTCGTAATCAAGTCGATAACTTACTCAAGCAGGGTATCATTAGAGAAAGTATATCCCCTTGGTCGTGTCCTGTTCATATAGTACCCAAAAAACCGGACGCATCGGGAAATGTTAAATGGAGACTTGTAATAGATTACAGAAGTTTAAACGATAGGATTGTCGAAGACAAGTACCCACTTCCGAACATTCATGACATACTAGACAGACTGGGACGCGCACAGTATTTTACAACCCTCGACCTCGCGAGCGGCTACCACCAGGTGGAAATGCACCCAGAAAACGTAGAGAAAACCGCATTCACTACAGAGAGAGGCCATTATGAATTTTTACGCATGCCATTCGGTCTAAAGAACGCACCGAGTACTTTCCAACGTTTAATGGATCATATCCTTAGAGGCTTACCTAACGTTTATACATACCTTGATGACGTCATAATCATCGGTACTTCTCTACAAGAACACGTAGAAAGATTACGTCAAGTGTTTGAAAGGTTTAAAACCCATAATCTAAAAGTTCAACTTGATAAATCTGAATTTCTTCAGAAACACGTTAACTTCCTTGGACATGAACTCACGGACGAAGGTCTTAAACCCAATAGAGACAAAATAAAAGCTGTACTTGATTTCCCCTTGCCTCAAAATCAGAAACAAATAAAGTCATTTTTAGGTCTCGTAGGATATTACCGAAAATTTATCAAAGACTTTGCAAAGTTAACTAAACCCATGACGTTATGTTTAAAGAAAGGCGGTAAAGTTATTCACACAAAAGATTTTTTAGAATCATTCCATAAGTGTAAGCAAATATTAACTAACGACCCCATATTACAGTACCCTGATTTTGACGAGTCGTTCATACTAACTACAGACGCATCAGACTATGCGTTAGGCGCGGTTTTGTCCCAAGGAAATGTAGGATCTGACAAACCCGTAGCGTACGCGTCGCGTACTTTATCAGATTCCGAGTCACGCTATTCCACAATAGAAAAAGAGCTTTTAGCCATTGTATGGGCTATAAAGTATTTCCGACCTTATTTGTATGGACGTAAGTTCACTATTTACACTGACCACAGGCCTTTAACATGGCTGATGTCACTGAAAGACCCTAACTCGAAACTGACTCGTTGGCGGTTGAAGTTAGCCGAACATGACTTTAAAGTTGTATATAAGAAAGGACGACATAACACAAATGCAGACGCGTTATCCCGAGCTAAAATATTTCATCACAGTATGGATTCACTCGCGGTTAATTTTGACGATATTGAAGACGATGACTTAATTAATCGAATATTTAATCACGCCCCTACTGAAAATAACGATGGTCAGGAAGCAGGCCCTAGCAACCAAAATTTAAACATAGACAATGACGGACAGACAAATTCACAACCCCCTGAAAATACTGAATCCGATAGTATGACAGTTGTCACAATAGACGAACAACAGTTAGTTAGCACGAATCATACTCAGCCTGACAACGAAAACAACAGCATTCCCATATTATCTGACGCTATTGACAGACAACTAAAACAATTCCACATAAGATCAACCCCAGGCTCCACTTACAGAGTAGATAATAGATCAACGAATCAACGTACAGTCATAAAAGACGTATTTATCCCTATTAACAACACAGAACAAGAAATAATTAGATTCCTTAGAGATCACACAATAGCAAATCGCATTTTTCACTGTTACTTTTATAACGATGAACTATATTTAGCATTCTGTAGAGTTTATACAACGGTGTTTAATGATAGAGGTCCAAAACTCATAAGATGTACTACGCGTGTCATATCAGTCGAAAACCAGGCCGAACAATTAGAACTAATTAAAAAATATCATGAAGGGAAGACTGTGCACCGCGGTATTCAAGAAACACATAAACAATTGCATAGAAACTACCATTGGCCCAATATGCTACTCACTATTCAAGGTTACATAAATCAATGTGACACTTGTCTCAAAGCCAAGTACGAACGCAACCCCTTAAGACCCCCTTTAGCACTAACTGAAACACCCCGTAAACCTATGGAACATTTATTTATGGACTTATATTCGACTGGAGGAGGTACTTTTCTAACTATCATAGATAATTTTTCTAAATTCGCGCAAGCAGTTGCATTAAACGCATCTAGTAGTGTACATGTAGCTGAAGCATTGTTACAAGTAATTTCTGTTTTAGGACTTCCCCACAAAATTACGACAGACTCTGACAATAAGTTTAACAATGAGGTTATTAAAGAAATATGTGCTTTACATGACATAAATATACATTTCACAACCCCGTACAATCCTAGCTCGAATTCACCTATAGAGCGATTTCATTCGACCATAGGCGAAATTATTAGAATACAGAGAATGACAAATAAAGATGACCCCATTCAGTTAATAATGAAATACGCAATCATAGCGTACAACAACGCTATCCACTCTGCAACAGGTTATTCGCCTCATGAACTTCTTTTTGGTCATACATCATCACATAATCCATTAGAGCTACATTTTCCAAAAGAATTCTATCAAGATTACGTCTTAAAACATAAAGGAAATGCTGAATCAATACAGGTATGTATAACAGCTCTTATATCTAAGAACAAGGAACAGGTAATAGCAAAACGCAACAAAGAAGCAGAAGAAACAACATTCAAGGTAGGTGAAACAGTCTACAAACAAGTGGCAAAGACAGCGAGAAACGACAAAACAAAGCCGGTATTTAAAGGACCATATAAGATCATTCACTTGCACCCTAATAATGTTGCAGAAATAATAGGAAATCATCCAAATTCAAAGTCTATAAGAGTTCATTATAAACTACTAAGAAGGCCTCACCTTGTCCCAGGACCCTCATCACAGGAGCAATCATGCTCCACGCAACAGCAGACATAACATTTAATCCCGCTAATAACGAACAGGGAATCCTTTTGCTTAAGCAAGGCCAAATAATTAAACAAAAGAATATTTTTAATTTAGTATGTTTTTATAATGTAACATATTTAAAATTAACAATGGTTATATTACTGCATTATATTCAAGTATTAAAGCTTCCGAAACGTCTACCACGCATTCAGAATGTATTCAAAATTCTTATCGTAATCAAATATAGTATAACTTTAGTAAATAATATATCTTTAGTAAACAAGATATAATCAATATTTAGATGTTTATGTTCAAATAGATTTTAGTTTACAGATCATTTTAGATAAGTTATTGATTTTAGATGATGCTATAACATTTTTCCAATTAGGTGTTATGCATCCCAGTATAATTAGTCCCCAAAATTTGGTATTAGAATTAAGACAACTTAAAACTAAGTTTAATCTAGTACCAGTGATAGATATAAATTTAAATAATATAAGAATTTTAGAAAGGTCAATTAAAGTTAAAGCTTACAGTACGGAACACTCGTTAACATTTATATTAGAAATCCCTAACACCGACCCAAATATATATGACCTTATCCACCTTTATTCTATCCCTGATACAAAATATTTTACTATAGTCCCAAAATCCAAATACCTTACACTTGGTAGCGATGAGTACGCATACCTAGAAGATAGTTGCAGGCAGTTAACCGAGAACTCTCATCTCTGAGAGATAATAAACACCAAGAACATTAGGACATCGCAAGATTGTATAATAAACCTCGTTCAACATAGGGACGCCAACTGCACCCGCGCTAAAATGGTATTTACAGAAGACAAGATACAGAAGACACGAGACAACACTTGGCTGGTTATCCTTAGAAAAGAAGAAATAGTACGAGTTCGATGTGGAACCAAAACCTCGTACAGACGCACTTCGGGAATTCATCTCGTAACACTCACTGAGGATTGTCGTGTTGACGTCATTAACATAACCCTACAGACTCACACGATAACAACAAACATAGATGAAATCATACCGCTGCCGTTGAAACAGAACGTACCCGTGGAAGCTGTAAAATATCAACTCAAAATAGAGGACCTAGAACTGGACAACATACACAAACTTCTGGAGCGAGCTGAAGATATCAACGAAGATGACATCGCAGACTGGCCAACACTTATGTCAACCCCAAGCTGGACGACTATCATCCTGTATCTGTTCCTGATCGGCGCAGCATCATGGAAGCTGTATCAATATATAACAGCTACCAGAAAAAAGAAACATCCGCAGGCGACACCAACTAGTGAGGACACTAGTGGAAGCTGTAAGATCAGCTTCTCTCTGAAGGACGGAGGAGTTATCACAGCATAAGCAGTGATTCCCGCTTACGTCGATTGCATCATTCTCCTGAGTCGGCATTTACTATTGTTTGTAATTAGAATTAATTATTATAATTAAAATCAGTCTTGTAGTAGATTTAATCCAGTAAACTTGTATTTTTAATAAATAAATATTTTTTTAATAACTTCGTTGTCTGCCAATACATAACTCGGGCTTTGGTGAGAAAGTTTGAAAGTTTGATATATTTTTTGAAAGTTTGGCTTTGGTGAGTTTGATCTTCGTGCCCTTCAGCATGGTCTTCGCTCTCCAAACACTGGCACGATATTGCACAGAGGAAAAACGCACAAGAATTGGCCGTGCAGTGTCTTTCTTTGAACCTAACCTATGGCAGGCTTCAAAGGAACCTGAGTTTACACCCGTCAGCTTCATTCGATCAACTAGCACCTCAAGAATTTTATTCACTACATCTTCACGAGGGCCTTCTCTGACTCCAAGCAGAAGTAAGACCTTTCTACGAGTGTGTGTCTCCACGCGATCAAGGCCAAGGACTAACAGTTCGACTTGGGCCTTCAATATACTCAAAGCTTTCCACGCAAATGTTTTAAATGTGAAAAACTCCGTACTCACTGATTTTACAGTGGGGTTAGATGGTGCTGAAGCAGAGATAAGTTTTTCAAACTCATCCATCCGACTATTTATAGACGAAGAGAGCTCTTCCATATTTTTAGGAACATGTTCAACTGATGAATCCATTTTGTTTAGTATGTGAAGTGATAGTCAACTAAAGCAAGGAACAGTTATTATATCATGAATAACTAAAACTAACTTTAAAATTTGATAATAATTGAGGAGCACTTAAAAAAACGTCTTGACAGTTTTAAAATCTACCCGCCAAAATGGTACTTCTAGATAAAGGTCAATACTTGCGTCGCCACGATAAGGTGTTAGAAATTATACGAGAAGCGTAGTAGCAATATATCAGTATATCAGTAGCAAGAGCGCGGAAGGGTATAACAACCACCAAACGATCTGTAGAATTCGTAAAAGAAGGCTCATCCAAAAAATCAAAAGCGAAGCCTTATTCAATATTAGGCGTGGCTCCTGATTGGATTCTCATAATGGACACGTATGAAAAGCATTACAAAATCCCTGGGGATGTTGGTGTTTCGTCATCCAGACCGGACTTATACCTGTATTCGAAACATCTGAGGCGCGTGATACTTGTGGAGCTTACTGTTCCTTGGGAAACAAACATCCCAAGAGATCACACATTCAAGCTCAATAAGTATTACGACCTGACCAACGAACTGATCGGGAATAAATTTATAGTTAGTTTGTACGCGGTAGAAGTGGGAGCGAGAGGTAGAACAGCAAAATCTCTCCCTAGCCTACTTAAAGACCTTGGCCTTTCTAGAACAAGCATCGGTTCATTTCTAGAACGTATTTCAATGGCGCAATTAGTAGTAGTTCTTTCCAAATTTGGTTAGGTAGGGAGAGGAGTGTAGAGGGTGAAAGGTCGCGTTTTTGCGCATAATAAAGGGGCCTCTTAAACCTACTCCCGGGTCGCAAGTTCCAGGCACTGCTTGCACTCTTCTCCTTGCAACGCGATGGGCCTGGCACCCGCACGGTGAACCATGGAATGCTAAGAAGCTTCGTTTCTAAATTGTAAATTTACATTTTACATCTAACCCGACGTTTGAAAACCGTTGGAGGTAGATGACTAATTAACTGACTTGCTGACCGACACCTCCATCTCGTCTTACCGTGAACACGATTGCTGCAAAGCATTCGAAACGTCGGGTTAGATTTAAAATCTAAATTTAAAATTTAATTCAATATACGCGAGTTAAATTTAAAAATAGTTTTATTTCAATGTTTAGTACTCGTGAAAACCTTAGAAAACACTATAATCGTGTTTATTGTAATTATTAATGTTATGCTAATGTTTAGATAATGAAAAATAAATAAAACCATAAAAAATATTTAGAACTACATTATGGTATACTCTTTGTGTATTATTAGTATTAGGTTTCAATTGACGCACGTAAAACAATAAAAAAAATTAAAGAACTAATATTTTCTTTTATATACAGGCAGGTCTCGAATGGAACACTCGAATCAACTAGACCTCTCTCTATTACTCTTTCTTGCATTATTTTTTAAATATAAAATTAGTATGTTACGTTGCAAAATAGTCATCATCCACCGTCGGCCATAAGTAATGAGGTGGCAGCAAGGGCACTTTCAACGGTGACTGCCTTGGGATGTGCAACAGTGGACGCAGCCCCACTACCGACATGCAAACAGTCCCCGACGCGGTGCTCACCCATACACAACCACCCCTAACAACAACAAATAAATCCACAGTACTAATTTTGACATTATCCTTAACAAATTTGATTAATTAAAATGTTTGTTATACCTGGGATGCAAAACAAATCCGTGGATTTGAGCAAAAAGATTGCAGATGTCAGCTGGTGGAGTGCACAGTGCTCTGACTGCTTGTTCCTCGGGTGTCACATCGAAAGCGGTGGGTCGCATGGCACGCTCGCGACGCAGCTGCACTCGCTCAGCCAGGGCGTCGCACACGTGTACTTGCGGTAGCACTAGCACATCCGGTAACCCCCATGCTGCTACAGCCTGTGCCTCACCTCTCTCACCTCCTGCTGCCCCGCAAGCTGCTATCAATAGCCGCGACTTCTTTTCCGTCTTAACACGTTTCTGCATATTATATATATTTTTCTTATTTATTGTTGAAGCATGGTTGTTGTTATTTTAATCTTTTATGATACGGCATAAAATATTATATTACGAACCGGTCGTAGTGCACGATAGTAAGAAGCGGTTGGCTCGCAGTTTATTTGGTCGATTCCTTTATTTATATCTTTCTCTAAAGACGTTATCTCATGATTTGGAATTTCTACTGTCAAGAAATGTCTGAAATGATATAAGTTAGTCATATTTAAATAACATTTTCTTTTATACACAACTAACTACAAGGTAAGGGAAAAAATCGTACGATATATGCGTGGCGGATTCATTGAAAATGCGTAGCAATGGCGATGTCACACCTGTGTGTTCTGATTGTATTTCCTGAAACCACATAAAGTAACTGTACAATAAAAAATTGCATTTTAGCAAGTGGTGCTTGTCTACAGCTAATGTACCTGTGATGCAGCGGTGAGCCATACGGTAGTAAATGCGAGAGCGGGCCCTATTAATCGCAGTTGCAGGGTCAGGAACATGTCGTCGTCTACCCAACAACCGCCACCAGGCCCACACGCACAGCGACACAATATTGTTTTATGCCATCCTACTGTACTCAATTTGAATTAAAAGATATAACTACATAAATCCTAACCTGTAAATCTGCAAATATTGTATAATTATTGTGTAGATATCAAGTTCCAATAAGTAATAATTGTAATAATTGTCACTGATCCATTTCTATACATGGAAAATATTTAAAAAAAACATCATAGGGAGCCTTTATAGGAGAAAGACAATGGTTTTTCAGTTTGTCTATATGTCTGTACGTCTGTATCTCTGTATGTTTTTGCACGCTAATCTCAGAAACAGCTTAACCTTAACGAAAAAAATATATAGCTAATGAAAACTTTCATACATAGAAATTGAGAGTCACTCTGGATAACATTTAGTTTTTAACGTTACATTACACACTCTTCAATCTATCAAAAGATGTATGTGTCTAAAGTGCTCCAGAAACCTATCTTTATACATATAATAAAACTGTAAGTGATCGCTGTCTGTACTTATAAAATATTTTTAAAAATTTATTCAACCTGCAAGGGAACCCAAAACATTGATTTTTCATTTTGTCTCTTTATCTGTATGCTTGTGCACGCCAATCTCAGAAACGGGATTAATCGATTTGGATTCAGTTTTCGGGAATATATAGTCATCGGATTCACTTTACATTCAGTTTTTTTTTTAACAATCAGTTAACAAATGAAGAAGTTAATAATTTCTTATTTTAATTTTTTCTTATTTTCATCATTCACTGCTTCTGACCCGTGATTAAACATTAAAAAAAATATACGCAAATAAACTAGAAATACTCCTTCACGCAAAAACTACTCGAGTGAGTTTGATGAAAATGAAAACAATGTGTTTGTTTACGACTTCGCAATAGAAATCTTGAAGTTATCAGTGGTTCTCTAATATATTAAGCATATTATTATACATATAAACCTTATTTTTAAATCACTCTATCTATTTAAAAAAACCTCTATCAAAATCCGTTGTGTAATTTAAAGATTTAAGCATACATACAGATATAGGGACAGACGCGGGAAGTGACTTTGCTTTATACTATGTAATGATTGTAATCCAAAAAAAAAATACAATAAAAAAATTACATAGACAATTTGTTATATCCCCATAGACCGTGGGATCGCTAAATAGACATTTGTTATATGCCCATGCATCACGGGAACCGCTTAGCAAGCGATGGTGCAATATGTACATTCCATTGTATCAGAATCCAGGAATTATAACAATCAAAAAGCTAAATCTGCACTTCATACAAATGTATTATTTAATTATAATTTTATAACAATCCTTTAGCTGAATCTGCACTTCACATAAATGTATTTCATTATAATTAATTTTAAATATAATTGTCACTCTTGTTTTCTAATATCGGCCAAGCAGTCGCCATTTTAGTTATAATGTAATTGTAATTTTAAATAAAGTATTTTTATAATTTTGGGTTTTTTTGGATCCTCGGCTGCCACCGTACTTAATTAATTACATATGTTGTACACAGACGGCCTAATAATATCGAAAAAGGCCGTTTATATATAAAATACGACAGCGCTCGTAGCATGTAGACGTAAACTTTTGAATGTAGAAACTACATTAGGAGATATTTTGGTGTAAGACTTATAAAAAAATTATAAGTTATTCTATTAATAAGGCTTGGATAAATTGTATCGACATTATTGAATCTCTCGATCAGAAATGCCAAAGTGAATACAGGAACATCCAGTTGTGAAGTGAATTTTATCACTCAGAACGGCATTAGCTAAGTGACCATGACAGCGGGAGCCTAGCGTGCAGATAAGGAGGCGGCTGCTGATTGCGTTTTCCGCGGCCACGCTTCGCGTACTTTACTCTACTCCAAGGTCTAATATTTACTCTTGGTTTAAGGACCTGGAGTAGCTCTACGTGTCCTACGGGCTTCTTATGCTCCAATGCACAAGTTGTTGGAGGCTTAGGTGAAATAAGCCGAAGATGATGATTAGCATTATACTCGGTATCTGCAGATCGTGCTTGCACTCGTAGCGGTGATGTTAGCGGTATTTGTGTCTGCCACCGATGTCGAGCCTGTGATGC
Organism: Napeogenes sylphis; assembly: GCA_959347405.1. Classification (NCBI taxonomy): domain Eukaryota; kingdom Metazoa; phylum Arthropoda; class Insecta; order Lepidoptera; family Nymphalidae; genus Napeogenes; species Napeogenes sylphis. The sequence goes on from OY365786.1 coordinate 32,755,270, forward strand.
GCTTCAAAGGTATGCAGAGCTGATGAATTTCTGCGGTCGTGTCCTTATCGGAGCTTTTCGGTAGACTACCTCAAACAAGTCGATCAGTTATGCGATACAATTTATAAACATGCTGATCTAATAAATTTTATTACATATCTAACTTTAACGCCAATATTACCAACATTGAAATCTCCTGTAAGTGGAAGTATACTGATTAGTAAAGGTCAGGTTAGGCCAAGCTGCAGAGTTATTTTACAAAATTATTCAATAAATCCTGCTGAATGCTTTTTATTATTATTGTACCTTGAGTATGTTATTAAAAATTCAGTCAACAGCTAAACTAGATCCCGGTATGCTAAGGTCCTTATCGCGTTGTAAGAAACTTAGCAAATGTACAATTTAAGGTTCCAAAAAAATATAGTTATTGGTTATTCATATCTTTACTTATATCCTATAAAATAATATATCGATACCTCGGGGTAGAAAGGTCGTAAAGACCACTTTTGGCGAAAATGAGTTAATGATACAGTTTTGTATAGAATTTCAAGCTCTATCGATCTGTTTTCACAAAATTTTATTATTTAAGAATGTGTGAAATGTGTTATACGACCCATATTTTTTTATACCTTAAACCAGTTTTTTAAGTAAATAATGGTGTATATACCAATTGCATGGGATCATAAAGTTGTTTTGGTTGTATCACTGTCACTAATGTAAAATATTTGGGCGTAAAAGCCAATATAATAAGTATTTGTCTTTTACGCTATATTGACCTTTGAAAAATTACAACAATGATTTTATAAATTGGTAAGAAATTGTCTTAAAAACTTTCACTAAAGAAACTCTTAAAAAAAGGACAGTTCAAAACTATTCGAATTGCTACCTTCAAAAAGAAAACACCTAATCAAATTTGTATTAAATACTCCACCAATAAAGAAACCATTGCAGGAAAAGTTAGTTTATTTGAAGAAGCTAGAAAAGAGCGGGATACTTATACAAAAATAAAGGGAAAAGAGAAGGGAAAGAGTAACAAAATTACTGAAAAAGAGGATGTCAAAGATGAAGGAATCCAGAATACAGATTTTGCATTACGTAATTTAGATAAAGCCAGGTAATCGGGGAATTTCAATTGCCAAATTTAATTATTTGAAACGTCTTTGTGATAGCGAAATAATACATAAAGCATACCACCAGGAATATCTGCAATTGCCTCATAATAAGATACTTAAAAATAAACTTATTGCCTATGATACCGCAGATGAAACTGATTATAATAATGATTTAAGTAAGGTTTTTAACGTACAGTATATCTCCTGGTATGATCGGCTGGATAACGGACTTTCTGAGCTCTCTGACCTCTTCGAGTAGTTATCGACGGGTGTTCCTCGGAACCCTTGACAATAAATGCCGGAGTTTCTCAGGGGTCCGTTCTTTCTGTAACTCTTTTTCTGTTACAAATTAACGATCTGTTGAAGCCCGATATCTATGGGTATGCAGACGACAACACACTTGTAGAAAGATATCTGCCGAGTACTCGGGCTAGTAGAGATCAAGTACAGTCTGTAAGAGAAGCTATGGTGCAATGTTTGAGTGACAAACTTCAGGCAGTCTCCGCATGGAGCAATGCCAATCTTGTAAAATTCAACGCCACCAAAACGCAGACGTGTCTGTTCACCGCCAAAAGGAGCACTTTCACCTTGGCTCCTACTTTCCAGAATGTATCCTTGGAATAAAGTGACCGACTTCAGTTCTTAGGCTTAGAGATTTCCTCGAACCTCAACTTTGGTCGGTTCATTGAGTCCAAACCAAGAGCAGCAGCAGCAGAGCTTGCCGTTCTTGCGAAGTTCCGGCAGTACTTTACACCGTGACAGCTTCTTGTTTTATACAAAGCACAGATCCGGTCGTGTGTTGAGCAGTGTGGTCACATATTTGCTGGTGCCGCAAAGTCTCATCTTGCTGTTCTGGACTCAATTGAGAGGCGAGCAAAGAGGCTTATAGGCGATCCCGAAATGGTCGAAGCCTTCCTCCACAGCCTTGAACACAGGCGTAGAATTGCTAGCCTCTCAGTATTCTATAGGATACATTTTGGTGAGTGTGCGCAGGAATTACAAGACATAATTCCCCCGCCGCCATACCATCACCGGACGTCCCGACGCACGGCAGGTATCCATCCTTTTGATGTGAATATTCCATGTGTCCAAACGAAGTGCTTTGCTTGGCCTTTTTTACTTCGTACAGCGAAGGATTGGAACAGATTGCCTGCGTCGGTGATTCATTATGACTGATTATTAGTTTTCCTTTCTTTAATCATAATGTTTGAAACTTTGTTATTATCTGCCTAACTATCTACTGATTCATAACGCCTAAACTGCGGACCTGCAATGATTTAAAGTAAATTTTATATGAGAATAGTTTAAAGTTAGGGATGGTAAGTAAGGTAAATACTCGTATAACGAAATTATAATTGTACTAAAGTACAATATATTGATTAGATTAAATTGGGTTTTAAGCCCAATCCGCTAAGAGTGTCAAGATAAATGTAGTTACGCCATATTGTGTGCTTTCTGAATAGACGTATCCACCATTTTATTCAAATTTTTACGTCGTAACTCCATGCTAAGTTAAAACCTATGAGGTTTGTTCAAATGCAGGCTGTGTGGCGTTAAAATTTATTTAAAACAAAAGATTTAGCAGTTTTTCATTCAATCATACGTATAAAAACAAAAAAGTTATGAGCAATAACTTTTTTTTGTTACGTTTTTTGCGTCTCCTGTAAAGTTACAATTTTGGTGTTTACGACCTTTCTACCCCGAGGTATCGATATATGTATTCATTATTTTAGATACGAATAGTTTATTCCGGATGTATAAAATGTATTTTATTTGTTTTTTTTGACGTTTCAAAAATGACAAACTAATAAAAATAAAAACTTGATTTGGCGCGACTATAAAATATTAGAAAATGAATGTAATGTTACATAGAAATTTCATTTCTGAAGATAATTAAATATTTATGATTTTAATATTATCGATTCCTCATTATCTGTCAAATTCGTAGACAAAGTAAATTATTTATCTGTTGACAGCTAATTGCAATATCTTAATTAGTCTGTGACATTTCTTTTTGTTTAAAATATTGAATGTTGCCAGCTTAAGCTAACTTTATAGTCCCCAAAATGTTATTGAAAATATAAACATTTTATTAATAATTACTATTCTAAATTTCATTTATTAATCATTATTATAGCTAGATATTTATTTAAAAGTAGCTATCATATTGTTTCAGAAGTTTAGTTGCAGCCAACGTGGTTTTATTGTTATATTTATTAGTATAACAATTTGTTATAAATTTATTACACTCGTTTCTTCCTTTAGATAATTAGGGCAGTGTTCTTAAATTATTTAAATATTGGTCTTCTTCCGATTAATATCAATTTTACCTACATTTCGTGTAGCTCGGCGTGTGCATAGCCGCATTGTTTGCTTATTATGCATATTTTGATTATAAAATTCAATGCCGTGACCTTTAGAGTTTTTCTTTCGGAAGCACTTCCGAATTCAATATCTTATTAGCCTTCGGTGAGTGTTTTAGTTATTTGTGGTCTTATTAACGCATTTGAAGCGTTGTTTCTTAAATTCGTTAGCGTGTTTAATTGCAGGGCTAATTTATTAATATGGAATAATTATAATTTCTATTGCCGGCACTTCCCGGGCAGTTTCAAAGTTTGCTGGAACAATATTTCGTAATTTGAATCCTTATTCTAAATTAGGAGATGTTTCTTAGGTTTTGAGACTTTATTTAATGTTATTACGTGGTAATATTCCAGTATTTGTCCTGATTCGACCCTCGGAGTCGACATAGGCTAATATTATTGCTTGCGAGGCCTTTTTCCTCCATAAGGTATTATAATTTATTGTTATTTGAATTGATCAACGTGAGATTAGTGTTATTATGTAGTTTAACCTGTAATTTAATCATTACAGGAGGTTTTTTGTTTGTACCCTAGAAGATACGGGTAAATTTATAATTGGTTCGCGGGGGTAGACGTGAATCTTCGGAGCATCGTCCTGTTGGTCCTGTATCCTGCTTCCTGACTAGCTGAGTTTAAGAAGCTCGTCTTTATTGTAATCGCGATATAATGGTGATGTACAAAATTCATTTTTACCATTAATCAACACTTCAATTTTTGAAAGTTTTATAAAGAACGAGTGTTTGACTGTGATTCTCCAGTACTGACAAGCAGGAGGATCATGCATATGTCTTCGCTTATTATTTGTCAGTGGCGCCTAGGATTTCTAATTTAGTAATTTTTATATATATAATTTAATATTAATGTGTTATCTCAAGTAACCCACCGCTGAGTCAAGCTGGCATTATTTTTAACATTATTTTGGCAGTATTTTATTGTGCAATATTATATCATTATTTAAGACATTCCTGTATTTGTATAACTATATCAATTATAAGGTTAAATGTTCTACTGTTATACATCTGTATACATAACCAATAAAATTTAATTTAAAACACAAACCCACTTTTGTTATTTCTTGTAACAGTAAAGAAAAAGAAGCTCGAAATTTCATTTTATTTAGTATAATTATTTATTTATTTATTTATTTATATCTTTTCCACTTAGAATCATAATCAGTGATCACTTGTGTACGTCAACATGGAAGTGTCAGGAGGGCCTATTACGATACTAGATTTATCGTAATAAGCCCTTCTGTAAAAGCACTTTCCATCTTAGTATTAAAGCTATGAGGGTTCCAAACGCGTCCTGAGAAGAACCACACAACAAACTCAGCCGGATATATTTTTTGTTATTGTGATCACTGTTTCACAAACGTCAATCTTAAATGCAATTTTGGAACAACTAGAACCGTCGCAATCAATCGGAAAAGAAGCCTAATGATTTCAGGCAACGAAAATGAAATAATAATAACAGTAAAAATTATATATATGTCACCGCAAGCTTATTTCCTATGAAAATAAATAAGACAATTACTAATTTGTCATATTGTAATTGAAAAAAATTAATCATTATAACTGTAAATAATTTTAATTACTTTAAGATATTGATATTGATATGTTATTATTGTTCTTGAGTTACTAGTGCGGGGTTCTTTTTGGATGTAATTCAATAACATTAAAAGTGAATAATGTGATGGGAAGTTTTGTTATTTCGAATAGTCAAATAAGGAGCTTTTAACTTTAAGCAACTGTTAAAGGAAAGTTTGTCTGTTTTAATTCTACAAATGTTTATTTATTTATTTATGTTTATTTATGGATGACATTTTGATAACGGTTTAATTTAAGAATTTAAATAGATTTTGTTTATGATTACTTTTATAATTGTTTAAACTAAAATGTGGGTAAACGTAAATTACTCTCTCACCCCACCCGACTTAGGCGGGTGGGGTAAGTGTATTTAAACCGCTGCAGCCAAGTCTTTGACACACTTGAGCTCCAGCGGTCGTTCGGTAAGTGAACTTATAAATATTCGTGTCTTTAAAATATTTTCAATACCATATTTTAGTTATTTATTTTTATTTATTACTTTGTGTTTTTGATAGATAATAATTACATTAATAAATTGTTTATAGATAATTATTTCTTGTTTCCATTTAAATTTATTATTATGGAAAAAACCAATACCGGTACTAATGACCCTAATGAGGTCATTGGTACTGGTCTTTTTAAAAATTTAATTTCCAGTCTAAATCCCACATCAGAAGTGGGATCGCCCCAGCGATCCCTATCTGCCGGTCCTAGTATTTTTACAGATCCTGTTATAGCTCCAGAAATTGCTCTGCCGAGCACCTCGCGCATCGAAGAACCATCAACAATACCAATATTACAAACCAATAACACTCAAGGCACTGCAATGGCAGGACAGTCGTCGTTTTCTGGTAATGTTATGTTAATGTTACCTCCCCAATTTTTTATGCAGATGATGACAATGATGCAGAATATGAGTGATCGTCTGCTTCAAAAACCAAGTGATGAGGTAAAAATAACCGATATATTTTTACCCTCCTTTGATCCTGATGGTACTGTGGGTGTTCGCGAATGGTGCAACCACATCTCTACTGCGGTAAGTACATACCAACTCAGTGATTATGATGTCCGAATGAAAGTTAGCAGCCTTTTAAAAGGTCGAGCTCGAATGTGGGCAGATAATTGGCTAGTTACAACATCCACTTGGGAGGAGCTACGCGAAACTATAATAACAACATTTGAGCCAGAAACTCGTTACTCTCGTGATATTCTTAAATTTAGAGAACACATTTATAATTCTAACAAAGATATTGCAGATTTTCTATCACAAGGATGGCTGTTGTGGAGGCGAATTACTAAGGACAAATTGGACAACTGTGACGCAGTCGAAGCAGTTATTGGGATGGTAGATGACGAACGCCTAAGGATCGAATTAATGAATGTTAAAGCTAAAACCGTACCCAAACTTATTTCAGTTGCTTCATCAATCAGGACCAAGCGCCCTTACCAAGGACAGCCAATTCAAAACGGTCCTCCTCCAAAACGAGGTAAATTAAGAACTGACTATAGATATACTCCTAATTGTAATATTTGTAACAGGTATGGGCATTTCTCCCAGCAGTGCTACTTCAGAAACAACGCTCGTGCTCAGCCAAAAAGTAACCTTACTCCTAACATCGCATCAACTACACCTACTACAAGTACAAGTAAGTAGATATTGTTCTTTTTGTTCTAAGCCAGGTCACACATTCGAATCATGTTTTCGGCGAGAAAAAGAGATTACATCGAATGTCAATTCAATATCCACCGGTAAGTGTACTCTAAACATAATGCATGTGCGTATTGGCAAAATAAACCTGGAAGCAGTATTTGTCAGTGGTGCAGAGTGCTCTGTAATACGTGAGACAATTGCAAATAGAATTCCTGGGCGTAGAAATTTAATTGTAAACTATTTGCGTGGTTTGGGTGCAGTCCCTGTTATTTCAACAAGTACTTTAACAGCTGTTTGCGTTATAAACAACATAAATATGAAAATACTATTCTATATAGTTCCGGATTTTGAAACAACTACTAATGTCTTAAAAGGTGCAGATTTACTGCATAAAACCGGTCTTAGCGTAAATGTAACCCAAGATAGCGCAAATTTAGTTTCCTTTCCACAAGAGATGCACATACGGTCGGATCACTCTGCTTTCGATAGTTTGACTAATGAAAACGAAATCAATCAATTACTTGCGTTACTTACTCGGTTTTCATTTCTTTTCACTCAAGGTTTTGCTAAAACTCGCATAAATACTGGAAAACTTGAAATTCGCCTCAAAAATCCAGATAAATATGTCGAACGTAGGCCTTACCGATTAACGCCTGTCGAACGTGAAAAAGTTAAAAACGTTATTTCTGAATTAATTGAGAATAACATAATTAGGGAAAGTAAATCTCCGTATTCTTCCCCAATCATTTTAGTAAAAAAAAAAACGGTGATGATAGGCTGTACGTGGATTATAGGGAGTTGAATTCGAACACTGTGCGTGATCATTATCCATTGCCTTTGATTGGAGACCAAATAGACCAGCTAGCTGGTGGAAAATATTTTACTACCCTCGATATGGCTTCTGGTTTCCACCAAATACCTATTTCTCCTGAGTCAATTGAAAAGACTGCATTCGTTACCCAAGATGGTTTGTACGAATATCTTACTATGCCGTTTGGGCTATGCAATGCACCTGCAATATATCAGAGATGTATTAACCGCGCTTTAGGGCCCCTTCTGCGCCCAGGTAGCGCTGGCAATGGTAGCAATGACAGCGTTGCTCAGGTGTATATCGATGACGTTATCAGTAAAAGCCATGAATTCTCATCTGGTCTTTCACAATTGGAAAGGATATTGATTTCTTAACGTGATTCAGGTTTCTCTATTAATATCGAAAAATGTTCATTTTTTAAGAGGTCTATAGAATATCTTGGTAACGTCATCTAAGAAGGCCAAGTTCTTCTCCGTCTTCAAGAAGTTTTCTTGGTGGTAGACCATAACATCGGGTCGCCGGCAAAGTTACCACCCACAGGGCAAAGTCGTGCCGCAATGCGACCTAGTCGTGTTCCGGCACGTTGCTCGATGAAGCCGTTTATGGGAAATGGGTCTGAACAGCTGCGGTACGTTGGCGAACCGGTTGACGTCGAGTTGGTGTTTGTTTTGTCGGGTGTCTAGTCGAGGAGGGTAGCGGGATCCGAAGCGACGGCTTTCCGCTGGCCGCCCGCAGATAGTTGGGGGCCCAATTAGTGGGTTAGCCACCCACGAAAGGCTGCCCCGCCAGCTGCGAAAAATCCCAGGGTGGCTCCATCGTGCTGGTTGACGACCAGACGAGGAGGCCCGATGGCGATCCCTGGGTTCGGGCGTCCCCGCAGTCTCCAGGCTAGCCTCCCAGTGTCATAACTTAACCAACTTCGACACCGGGTTCGATACGTAATTTAATGCCTGTCATCAGGACTGGCTGTTCCCGTACCAGAAGACCGACCATGCTGGAAGAGAAGCGCGGAACTTTGCGTTGTCCTTGGACCTCTTTCAGCTGGTGAGGCAAGCGACAAGGGTACCAGATGTGGTAGGACATACGGCCAATTGCCTGGACCTTTTGCTGACAACTGATCCACACTGACAGATACCGTGTAGAGGTCACGTCCCCCTTGGGAACCTCCGATCACTAACTGGTGAAATCTGTATTTACATATTCCCCACCAGCTTTCGAACCACATGGTGTTAGGCGAGTATGGAAATACAAGTCAGCAGATTGGGATGAGATGCGGCACTTTTTTGCGTCTTATCCTTGGCGGCAGGTCTGCTTCTCTTCTTTGGATCCGTCGAGTTGGGCGGATGCTATAACCGATGTGGTGCATCAGGCAATGGAGTATTTTATTCCTTTTGCTGACGTACCCATCGGTGGCAAAGCTCGCCCATGGTTTAATGCCGAATGTCGTCATGCACATGACCGAAAACATTCGGCATACCTCATTTGAGCTGATGCTCGAAGCCCTAAGACTCCGGATGTAAGTACAAAGAGAAGAGCCTTTAACCAAGCTGCCAAGTCCTACAAAAAGGCATTGCGGAAGGCTCGTCTCGATCGAATTGCTAAGAATGGCGAAAAGCTCTCTGTCAGACCAACTGGCAGTCGAGCTTTCTGGTCTCTTGCCAAAGCGATCGAGTCGAATTTCTGCCAACCTTCACTGCCTGCTCTGCTAAAGCCGGATGGATCCCTGGCCCACACAGCAACAGAGAAAGCGAATGTACTTGCTTCTCTGTTTGCTGATAAATCGCATCTAGACACTAGCAATGCTTCTCCAGCACATCTTCCTCACTGCGGTATTTCGATGCCTGAAATCCGCATCACTAACAAAGAGGTATGGAGAACATTGTGTCGTTTAGATGTGAATAAAGTGGTCCTGATGGTATACCAGCCATTCTACTCAAGACATGCGCAGCTGAGTTGTCTCCTGTACTGACACGTCTGTATCGCCTCTCTTTCATGACTGGAATAGTGCCGAAATCCTGGAAGCTTGCTAATGTGCAACCCGTGCCCAAAAAAGGCAGCCGTGCCGACCCTGTCAATTACAGACCGATTTCAATCACCTCCATACTCTGCAAGATTATGGAGCGTGTATTGAACTCGCGCCTAATAGCATACCTAGAAGGTAACGATCTCCTCAGTAACCGACAGTACGGGTTTCGCCGTAATAGGTCTACTGGGGACCTCCTAGTGTATGCTACTCACATTTTAGGCGAGGCCATCGAGAAGAACGGAGAAGCGGTCGCCGTCTCTCTGGACGTCTCGAGGGCATTTGACAGGGTCTGGCATGCGAGCCTTATAAGCAAGCTTTCAGCGTACGGTATATCTCCTGGTCTGATCGGCTGGGTAACGGACTTTCTGAGCCACAGATCTCTCCGAGTAGTTGTCGACGGGTGTTCCTCGGAACCCTTGACAATAAATGCCGGAGTGCTTCAGGGGTCCGTTCTTTCTGCAACTCTGTTTCTGCTGCACATTAATGATCTGTTGAAGCCCGGTATCTATGGGTATGCAGACGACAGCACAGTTGTAGAAAGATATCTGCCGAGTACTCGGGCTAGTCGAGATCAAGTACAGTCTGAAAGAGAAGCCATGGTGCAACGTTTGAATGACAAACTTCAGGCAGTCTCCGCATGGAGCAATGCCTATCTTGTCAAGTTCAACGCCACCAAAACGCAGACGTGTCTGTTCACCGCCAAAAAAAGCCCTTTCACCTTGGCTCCTACTTTCCGGAATGTATCCTTGGAATACAGTGACCGGCTTCAGTTGTTAGGTTTAGAGATTTCCTCTAACCTCAACTTTGGTCGGTTCATTGAGTCCAGAGCAAGAGCAGCAGCAGCAAAGCTTGCCGTTCTTGCGAAGGTTCGGCATTACTTTACACCGGGACAGCTTTTTGTTCTATACAAAGCACAGATCCAGTCGTGTGTAGAGTACTGTAGTCACATATTTGCTGGTGCTGCAAAGTCTCATCTTGCTGTTCTGGACTCAATTGAGAAGCGAGCAAAGAGGCTTATCGGCGATCCCGAATTGGTCGAAGCCGACCTCCAAAGCCTTGAACACAGGCGTAAAATTGCTAGCCTCTCAGTATTCTATAGGATACATTTTGGTGAGTGTGCGCAGGAACTACACGACTTAGTTCCCCCGTCCCCCTTCCATCACCGGACGTCCCGACGCACGGCAGGTATCCATCCTTTTGTTGTGGACATTCCACCTGTCCGAACGAAGCGCTTTGCTTCCTCATTTTTAGTACGTACAGCGAAGGACTGGAACAATTTGCCTGCGTCGGTATTTCCGGCCAAATATAATGTGGGTGTCTTCAAGAGAAGAGTGAATAGGTTGCTAGGGTAATGCGACTTACCATCTAAGACTACATTCCACTTACCATCAGGTGGAATGTAGTCAAGCATTGCCCTAGATCATATAAAAAAAAAAAAAAAAAAAAGTTCGTCCCAGTCCTAAAAAGGTTGAAGCCCTTTTTAAATCTCCTATTCCAACCTCTGTAAAGCAAGTTCGACAATTTAACGGTCTTGCAGGTTATTTCAGACGCTTTATTCCAAATTTTGCTCGATTAATGGTTCCACTATACAATTTAACCAAACAAGGTATTAAGTGGTCTTGGACCAATAACCATGAAGAAGTACGTCAAAAGGTCATCCATTATTTAACATCTAGTCCTGTACTAACCATATATAGAGAAGCCAAGCATGTAGAACTTCACACCGACGCCAGCAGTCTAGGATTTGGAGCAGTACTTGTGCAGAAGATTAACGGGCGACAACACGTAGTTGCCTACTTTAGCATGCGGACTACGGACACGGAAAGCAGATACCATTCGTACGAACTGGAGACTTTAGCTGTCGTCAGGGCAATCAAACACTTTAGACATTATTTGTATGGACGAAAGTTTACAGTTGTTACAGATTGCAACGCGCTAAAGGCTTCGGAACATAAACGATATCTGTTACCCCGAATACATCGTTGGTGGGCGTATCTACAAAACTTCCAATTTAATATCGAATACAGAAAAGGTGAACGATAGCAGCACGCAGACTTTTTTAGCCGAAACCCAAGCTCTCTTGCAGTAAATATATTGACAAAGGAATTGGAGTGGATCAAGGTGGAACAACATCGTGATCAACAACTTAGACCAATTATAGACGCCCTTCGGAACGATGACACCATACGAACGGGATACATACTGGAAGACAACATACTGAAGCATGAAAGGCTGGATCCTATGCTGGGTCGCCTTAAACTTATTGTGGTTCCCAGATCTTTTCAGTGGAGTCTAATAAATCATTTTCATACGTCTCTAAAACATCCAGGATGGGAGAAAACTTTAAGTAGAATAAAGGAGACTTATTACTTTGAGAAGATGAACACCAATATACGCGAATTTATCGACAATTGTGTGGTATGTAGAACATCAAAGCAGTCTTCGGGAGCAACAAATTCAGTTACACCCTATACCAAAACCAACAGTTCCATTTGAAGTAATTCACATGGACATAACTGGTAAGCTCGGTTCTCCACAGGAACAAGAATATGTCGTCGTTACGGTTGACGCCTACAGCAAGTATGTTTTGCTTCGCTACACTAATAATAAGAACCAGCAAAGCACTCTAGGAGCCTTGAAGCAGGTTATTCACTTATTTGGCACTCCAAGGCAAGTAGTGGTAGATGGTGGTCGAGAATTCTTCGGTGAGTTTAAAAACTATTGTGAAAATTTTGGTATTGAAATACACTCAATTGCCCCTGGCATCAGTCGAGCAAATGGGCAAGTTGAACGGGTGATGGCTACGTTAAAAAATGGACTTGTAATGATAAAAAATTACGAAATTCTAGAATGGCCTAAAGCTTTGGACAGTTTACAATTGGCTTTCAATTGTTCTATCCAAAACGACCGGTGTGGCACCGTTGACACTGCTGACACGTCGACGAAGTTGTGTACCTCCTGAACTACTAAATCTAATAAACTTTGACAACCAGTCCGTCGATTTCGAAGCGATCGATAAACACATCCAAAACAGGATGATCGAGGTGGCAGAAAAAAACAAGATTAGATTTGAGAAAGGAAGAGCCAAGATCAATAGATTTTTAAAAGGAGATTTCGTATTGATAAAAAATAATCCTAGAAATCAGACGTCCCTAGATCTAAAATTTAGTGAACCCTATGAAATCCAAAAAATACTTGATAATGATCGGTACCTTGTGAAGAAAGTGATCGGACACCGTGGACGCCTTCGTAAAGTGGCACATGATCAGTTACGAAAAGCTCCACAAGCAAAGTTTAGTGAAAGCAACCAACCAGTCGTGTCGCCATCAAACACTCAAGAAGATGGACTTTCCGTAACAGTACAACAGCGTAGCGGAGATTCGGAGTTGTCAGATGGACAACAGGCTGGACCATCGGGAATCAATCAAAATCAAGATCTGTCATAAAACAGATGACAACTCTTCAAGTAGCTAATAATTTGGTGAGCATTTTTCAATCTGTTTAATTTTGCTATTTAAAATTAACTTTGATTCAAACAATATAGATGACCTAACATGTTTTTTATCTATTTGACGTTGAGTTTTTACTACAACTAAAAGATGCATTTGGCGTGCGGATCCGAACCATAACAAGAATAAAAAGATTAAAAAAAAAAAAAAATAATAATAATAAATAAATAAATAAATAATAATAATAAAAAGAATATAAAATTATTAAAAATAATATGTTGAAGACGGATGGAGACGTCTTTTAACAATGGTAATAAATTAGTAAATGTTATAGGCGGGTGGAGACGTCCTATGACTTAAAATCTGTAATGAGTGTTCGAATGATGCCCCAAAGCCATAAATGTTGTTATTACTTCAGGTTAACTCACACCCACAATATTTACATAGACGTGATATTATGACTTCTTCATTTTTGATTAGTTATAATAAACAACGTCAATATCATAACTCCAACTAACCTAATGACCAGAACAAATAATTTTAGGTTTACTGTGGAAGTACCTAAAAACTACATAAGTGCCTTATTTCTTACAGTAAACAAAAACGATGCAGAGCACGCATCGCATATCAGTATGGCCGTGTCGCCGCAAGCTTATTTCCTATGAAAATAAATAAGACAATTACTAATTTGTCATATTATAATTGAACAAAATTAATCATTATAACTGTAAATAATTTTAATTACTTTAAGATATTGATATTGATATGTTATTATTGTTATTGAGTTACTAGTGCGGGGTTCTTTTTGGATGTAATTCAATAACATTAAAAGTGAATAATGTGATGGGAAGTTTTGTTATTTCGAATAGTCAAATAAGGAGCTTTTAACTTTAAGCAACTGTTAAAGGAAAGTTTGTCTGTTTTAATTCTACAAATGTTTATTTATTTATTTATGTTTATTTATGGATGACATTTTGATAACGGTTTAATTTAAGAATTTAAATAGATTTTGTTTATGATTACTTTTATAATTGTTTAAACTAAAATGTGGGTAAACGTAAATTACTCTCTCATCCCACCCGACTTAGGCGGGTGGGATAAGTGTATTTAAACCGCTGCAGCCAAGTCTTTGACACACTTGAGCTCCAGCGGTCGTTCGGTAAGTGAACTTATAAATATTCGTGTCTTTAAAATATTTTCAATACCATATTTTAGTTATTTATTTTTATTTATTACTTTGTGTTTTTGATAGATAATAATTACATTAATAAATTGTTTATAGATAATTATTTCTTGTTTCCATTTAAATTTATTATTATGGAAAAAACCAATACCGGTACTAATGACCCTAATGAGGTCATTGGTACTGGTCTTTTTAAAAATTTAATTTCCAGTCTAAATATAAAACCTAACCTATATATATAAAAATCTTCGGCCTGCCACACAACCAGTCACCGCAAGCAGCACCCGTTCACGAGCATAACACAAGAGCCAGTCATCAACCCCTTCGCCATATTTGAGGGAGGAAGGCAACCCGACTCCCGATGCTACCGCAAGTAGTGACTTCTAAGTAATATAATTTACAATAAAAAACAAATTGCGGAGATTACTAGCTATTCGCAATAAAATACAATTCATTCCCAGGCCATGCAGTTGTTGATGTAATCCTTTACACTATAGTAGGATTTTTTTGTCAAATTATTTTTAACATATAATTTAAATTTATTTAATGATAGGCTTAAGGCTTCATTTGGGAGCTTATTATAAAAACGTATACAATTACCCTTAAAGGATTTACCTATTTTATGGAGCCTAGTGCCGGGCATAGCGAGTTTATTTTATGTCTTGTATTAATTTTATGTAAATCACAATTTTTCTTGAACTTTGAAATATTTTTATGAACGTAAATTAAATTTTCATAAATGTATTGATTATAAACAGTCATAATTTTAAATTCTTTAAATTTGTTTCTTAAACAGTCTCTTGGTCTTATATTATATATTGCTCGAACAGCCTTTTTCTGCAATGTAAATATGGTATCAATGTCAGCCGCATTGCCCCATAAGAGTATACCGTATGACATTCAGCTATGAAAGTAACTAAAGTAAACTAATCGAGCAGTTTCCATATTTGTTAATCGACGTATTTTTTTAACGGCGTATGCAGCAGAACTAAGTCTGCTTGACAAATCAAATATATGAGGACCCCATTGCAGTTTTTCATCTAAAGTAATGCCCAAGAAAGTAGTAGATTTGACCAAGTCCAATTCCTCATCATTTAATTGTACATTGGTTCTAACATTTTTAACATTTGGTAAACTAAATTTGACACATTTCGTCTTTTTTTTATTGAGTAACAAATTATTGGCGTTAAACCATTGTACAACATCTGAGAGAGCATTGTTTACATCTTCAGTAACAGATTGCCGTCTATTAACTTTAAAAGTAAGAGGACTATCATCAGCAAACAACACTATCCCATGTTTTTCCCTCACTAGGTGAGGTAAGTCATTTATGTAAATGAGGAACAAGAAAGGCCCTAAGATAGAGCCCTATGGCACACCTATTTTTACCAAAGAACCAGGAGAACGTTTTCCATTTACATCAACTTTTTGAATTCTATCATTAAGATATGAACTAATCAAATCTAGGGACTTATTTTTAACTCCATAATGTTCCAACTTTTTTATAAGAATTTCATGTTAAACGCAGTCGAACGCCTTAGATAGATCACAAAAAATGCCAAGTGCATCCTGTGATCCTTCCCAAGCTTCCAATATGTTTAGTAATAGCTCAACACCAGCATCTGTTGTAGAGCGACAGGCAGTGAAACCAAACTGGTTTTTGTGTAAGAGATTGTTTTTACTAAAATATGCAACAAATTGATTAAGAATTATTTTCTCAAAAATCTTACCAAATGTGGGTAAGACTGAAATAGGTCTATAGTTACTAGGATCTAATGAACAGCCAGATTTCAATAATGGAGTTATTTTACTTTGTTTCATTAGATCAGGAAATATACCGTATTTTAAACAATTATTAAATATTAATGCTAAGTCTGGCGCTACAATGTCAATTATGGACTTAAGTATGTTAACAGAAAATCCCCAAAGATCACTAGTCTTTTTTTTAATGCTAATTGATCTAAAAACTTTGATTACTTCTTGAGCATTCACATTTTCAAAATTAAAACTGCTAACATATTGCTCTACATTCTCTCTAAGTAAACCCATTAAAAGACCTTTTCTTTGTAAAATATACTAAACTGTAATCTTTCCTTTTAAAGACTTATTCTGCACGTAATTGCAACATGTATAAAATTGATGCAGCCAGGTGCTACAAGAATATTGTTTTTATTTAAAAATCCAAAACATTCAAACCTTTATTAAATACTCATAAATAAAGTACCTACATATTTCAAAATAAGTGTTAAGACATTTTTTTTTTGAAAATGGAAAAGCCACACTTGGTTGCAAATAAGACAATAGTTGATTATTTGATTTTTAATGTTTGTCTTTCTGGTCGGGTTTGTAAGAATCTAACATATGTTAATAATACAAGTGGAGAGTTTTAAGCATACGAAACTATATTGGTGCGTACTAGAGATGGATAATTGTAGAACGCCACATCACCCAGTTTGTAGCCGCAACAATGCAGTTTTAAAGCGATTAAAATCTGCATAAAAATAAATGATGAGTAAGGAAAGTAGTAAATAGAAAAATAAGGAATGAATTACCTTTGTTATCGTATGTAAAGTTCGTCAACTTTTTGTTGTTCGAAGTAATAATACTACTATATTCTCGAAGGTCTGTCAGTTGGGTCTATTTAAAGCAATAAACTCAACGTCGGGTATACTATCAATATTAAAAGTATTTTTTAACCAATACACTCACTGTTGAAATTCATTAGTTTTCTCTTTAAAGGTATCTTGTTGAGAGTGCCTCTATAATTTTAAGTAAATTAAATAATATACATTCTTACATATTTGATAAAATCCTAAAAACGAATAAAATCAATGGCTATGATAAAATACTACTTACGAAACTTAAACGGCAACTCTTTTTCTAACGTTCATATTCGCTTTAAATTACGCACGAGAGTTTGACAAAAGTGACAATTTCTTCTTCGTTTCGTGTTTTGGGAATAGCAAATTACGAAAACCGTTGTCGCAGCATCGAACGACATCTCGATTTCGATCGCGAAGTAAGTTCGGTATATGAATAGGACGAAACCAAGTAACGTTCGGAATAGACATCCAGGCACCTTTCCCGGCGACTGGAAGATTGAAAAGATCATACCTATCTATAAATCAGGTGACAAGAATTCTGTAAAAAACTAAGAGGGGTCAAGGGACACCCGGATGGAACGAAGTTCCTTTCGATTAATTATTGAAGGAATTGTAATAAAAAAATATTAAATTGTTAATATAAGCTAACATGTTTATGAATAATATTTGTATACTACTTTTGTATGATATTTCGCCAATAATTTATAATAAATGTAAATAAAATGAATATCTAAATTAAAAAGTGTTAATCAATAAACCCATGAGTTATTGTCCCGCCACCTAGCGGTTTCACTTTGTACTGATATGTTTATATAACAGATGTAGTTATGTTTCCCTAAGGTATAAATAGATGGCGTTACAAAACATTACTAGTATATTTGATCACAAATTTGTATTATTATTTTCATTTACACTGTCTTATTTGCAGATTGATTCTAAAAGAACAAGCTCCAATATCTACTACAACTACACAATTTCATATAATACACTAAATAATAATGACAGAAATGAAAATACCTTGCTTGCTTTCTATAAGAGAGAGAGAGATAGCAAAACATGTCGTGCCAACTTTTCGTAAGAATTTTTACCGTCTAGCCCCCTTTCACAACGCGCGATAAAGAACTACGTTCCAAAAAATATCGGCCTATTTCAATGCTGTCGACAATGGCGAAAGTATTTGAATCAGTTGTTTGTCCCTTAATTGGCAGCCACTTTCAACAATATATTAGTGATCACCAGCATAGTTTTCTAAAATCTAAATCAACCTGCACGAATCTGGTCAGCTTTGTTGGAGGCAAGATAACCGAACTGTTGAGCCGAAGAATTACCAAAAGACAATCATCGGAAAATCTAAAGATGAAACTTGAAGATGTTACTTCTCTCCCAAAAGATAAAGTTGCCTCGGAGCTCGACTCACGACTTCAATTTCATAAAAAAATTATGATAGGTGCTAAAACGAATAAAATAGGGTAGATAATCAAGTAGGAAATATCGAGACGAAGATAAAATCTTTTATTCGACAAGACGAAAACGATAACTACCAACTGCACGCAATGAGCCTAGGAATTCAAAACAAATGGGTGACCATAGGAGATTTTTGTATTCCACTAGCTTTGAAGTGGCGCACCTTGCTTTATGATTGGTACCCGAAATTATTAAAATTTATTTTAATGCATTCCAAATCATTCTCCCAGTTCAAAGTAATTTAGTAAGATGGGTCAAAGCCACCGAAAAGCCTTGCAACATCTGTGGGGAAGCAGTAGGAACCGCGAAACACCTATTGGTAGGGTGTAGGGTATTGGAAACCATATGGGAAGTGGTTAGTCTTTCAGTACCAAGAGCGAGAGAGGGTATAGCAACCACAAAAAGATCTGTAAAATTCGTAAAAAATAGCTCCTCCTAAAAATCAAAACCGATGCCTTAATTAATTTTAGGCGCAGCTCCTAATTGGACTCTCATCATGGACACGTATGAAAAGCATTACAAAATCCCTGGGGATGTTGGTGTTTCCTCATCCAGACCGGATTTATTCCTGTATTCTAAACATCTAAGTCGCGTTGATACCTGTGCAGCTTAATGTTCCCTGGGAAACAAATATCCCCAGGGATCACACATTAAAGCTTAATAAGTATTATGAACTGATCGTGTTCGCGCATAATAAAGGGGCTCCTTAAACCTACACTTGGGTCGCAAGTCCCAGGCACTGTTTGCACTCCTCTCCATGCAATGCGATGGGCCCGGCACCCGCACCGTGAATCCATGGAATGCTAAGTAGCTTCGTCGTCGTCTAATTGTAAAAAAGATAACCTTTCTATAAAGTGTTAAATTTTTTTGTATATAATTAAAATTTATATTCATAATAAATAAATTATACATAATTTAGAACAAATATATATAAAATAAATTGTATGAAAATATTTACAATCGTTAGGTTAAATTAATGGTCAATAACTAAATTTAGTTTCATAAATACCGTTAAAGTAATTAAACTTTAAGATCCTCAACTTTTAAAATGTTCATTTCATTTCCATACGATAGTATAAAATAAACATTGTTTCAATAAGATGACAGCACACAATTTAAATTTACATATTTTCTTCATTACATAGTATAAAGCAAAGTCGCTGCCCGCATCTGTCCCTATGTCCCTTGTATGCTTAGATCTTTAAAACTACTCAACAGATTTTGATGCAGTTTTTTTAATAGATAGAGTGATGCAAGAGGAAGGTATAATAACATACTAAATATATTAAGGAACCACTGATAATTTCAAAATTTCTAATGCGAAGTCGTACACAAACACATTGTTTTGCGCTTATATTGCAAACGCTGGCTGAACTCTACGAGATAGATCAAAATAATGTACTAATTATTGTATACCTTTAAATGATCTACAAGAAAGTCCGTAATGCTATATGTTTATCTCTTAGGGAGAACCCACAATAGCCAGTTTTTATCCTTTACTTTTTACGAGAAATAATGGCTTTTATAATAAATAATGGATTTTAAGCAATACAGCATTAATCCTTATCTAATTAAGTGCCTTAAATACATTTTAAGTTTAATATTAAACAGCCCTTTACAGCATATAATAACTGAATATTTTCGAAGAAATTACAGATTTAAAATATAGGCTCATCGCGTTTGCGCCGGGACGATCGGCCGGCGCACTATGGTATGGAACCGTGCAAATGGTCTCAAAATGGCTTTTGCTTTTGATAATGTTCAGTATTGAATACTTTGTTAATGTATATAGCTAAATATATGTCTAATACATATTATTTAGTATTTAAAATCTTTTTTTTTTTATAAAACCAGACCTGCAAGTTGATGGTCAAAATAAAGTCGATTGTATAGCTTAGAGTTCCTCAAGTTACAGTTCCTCAGGGATACAACTTAAGAAAGGTTTAAAGCTGTGTTACATCAAGGCACGAGTAAAAATCCTTATGAAAACGAAACAATCGTAGTTCATTGACTTTTTTCTAGGTTGTGTAACAACCCTTTATGGTCCCCTCGATCTGTGCCGCAGGGTGAACTGCTAGTTTTGTTAGTCCTTGAAATATTGACAATCTGATGTGCTTTTTGACTTTCTTAGACGTGATTTATGTGCTAATAAAATAGGTTAGTGTACAAGATTGTTTTAATTATTGCAAGATATAAACTTTATATTAAGATTGAAAATGTAATTTTATCAATTAATAAATGTTATCATTGTTAGTGTTCATTGCACTTTTTTTTTTGTATCAAATCAAATACCATTGAATTCTATGACGAGTACTTCGCTGCGGTCGGTAAACGCTAAGCAACCGATTAACAGCAAACGACGGGTGCGCGGCGCCCACTGTGCATGTGTCACACTGCACCAAGATGTGCTTGCGGACCCGTTCCAACGAAGGCTCCATTCGGATTTCTTCTGCAAATTTTCCGAGATACTGTTTTTCGTATTTTCCCAAACCTGGAATATAATATTTTAATTTGTTATTTCACTTAATTATACATATATATAAAAGCAGATATATCTATATAATATTGTCAAACCGAAAGATGGGACGTTTCGTAATCGCGCTACAAACCTATGTTATGTCACAGATAAAACCACGTACAAAAGTTAGTATTTCTATAGCCTATGTTTTATTTTGGTACATAAGATAGAATATTGCTAAGTTTCATCAAAATCCGTTTAGTAGTTTTGGTGTGATTGAGTAACAAACATTGATACATTCAAACAATCGCACTTATATATATAAGCAGATTCACAAATATGTATTATTATTATTTTTTCATCTAATATATATCATTATTATTTTTTCATCTAATAGTTATTGTTATATAATGATGCTAATAGATAATAACTGATTAATTTTAATTTACACTTTATAATTAAAATAATCGAAATGCATGTAACCTAATTCTATTTTAATTATATACAAGATATTCATACATACAATAAGTTGAACATCTTCATCGAGTATTGCAAGATACGGGAAAGAGGGGTGTAGCGCAGCACATAGAAGAGGTGCGGAATGAGTACCCGGAACGATGAGTTGCGAGTGTCGACGCCACTTTACATTAGAGCGATAATACTCTTTACGCCACCGGCATTGTGCGACATCTAAGAAATTTAAAATAAATTATTATTTGTTAAATTTAATTATTATTTGTTAAATTTAATAAAATACAACAATAAAAAATAAGGTACCATTATCATGAAACGTATTAGTAACCGTTAAGAGACGTAAAAGTTGCGGCGTGGCATTGGGCACCAAGAGACGACGCCAGAGCGCGTCATCGTCTGCGACGCGACGCCACGTGTGGCTTACGCTGCCGCAGAGCCACAACTCGCGAGCCGGGAGCAGTGCGAAAACACACCTCAGGACCACCCTGGCGCTAGCCTCTTTATCGTCTTTACCTTGCCAAGGTTCCCAAACAGTAACTACTTCTGACAATGATTGTGTTTGCTTATTGATAGTTTTTTTACGCACGTGCTCCTTGTTCATCTTATAGTTTCTTAAATGTTATCTAACGAACTAAGAATTTTCAGTTTTCTATTTTAAGAAGTGTCTATCGCGCGCCGTGCGGTTTTATTTTTGTCTGACACTAATGACCTCACATTCAGAACTATGTTGGCTTCCGACGTTGTAAGCTATAATTGTATCAGACTTATCATATATTTCTTTTCTGAGTACAAGATTTTTTCTAATTTCAATTGTTATTAAAGTTTATAGTCAAAATAATTAAAGACATAAATTTATGATTTCATTAAGGTACGGTTCATAAGTGCCAAATCTAGATTTTCTTATTAAAACTAATACTTTAAATATAAATACAGACTAATGGTCGTTACTAGACCGAAATTAAGGTTTTCAATTAAAATTTTAAGTTTGATTGTGTATGAGATCGGTATTGTTATTTTTAAGCCCCGACTAAAAAGAGGGGTGTTATAAGTTTGACCTGTCGATCTGTGTATCTGTGTATTTGAATGTGGAAAATTTGCGGCCAAACGCGTAGACGGATTTGAATGCGTTTTTTTTTAATCGAAAGCTATGCTCGTCGAGATGGTTCTTATCCATGTTTGATTGAAATAGAAATAGTTGTCTCAAAGATATTGACGTTTTATTCGTGCGGGAGAGAGGTTTTTATGCAATAATTAGCTGTTCCCAGTGGCTTTGCCCGCGCTAAATAGGAAAAAAAGCCTTGTTATGGGCCAAAAGGTTTTTACACTTACTCAGGTAAAGTACTTTATTAAGGATAGCTGATGCCCGTGCATGCGTCCACGTAGACTGCAAAAAATATAGTTATTAAATTAAATATATGTATAAGTTAAAAATATATATAAGTTAAAAAGCATTTATTAGCCATAACATCAACCGACGAGATTAATAGTGTCATGGTCCTGTATCTCATCGACTGTCTCATAAATCCCCTTACCTATTTAATCAACTTTTCCTTGTCCTCAGGTACTTTTCCAAGTCTGTGGCGTAAAGCTCTCGACCTACCATTACCAAAAACATCCAATCCATTATCACCATCTCACTACCGTCTTATCTCAATGTTGCCATTTTTCACAAAGATCATTGAATCCATTGTCCATTTTCAAATTTCCCAATTTCTTACTAAACACGATCTCCTGGATCCATTACAATCTGGCTTCCGTACTGTGCCATAGCACTACTACAGCACTTTTAAAAGTTACGGAAGACATCAGGGAAGGTAACCAAAAGGTGACCATTCTTGTTCTGGTTGATTTCAGTAACGCATTCAAAGCTGTCGACCATGACATTTTTCTCGCTATGCTATTGCGGTACAATGCTAACAGGTGGTTCTCCTCATATCTTCGGGGTCGCCAACAAGCCGTTCGCACTGATGAGGGCCTCTCTGATTGGTGTAATACGATTGCTGGCGTCCCACAAGACGGTATTTTATCTCCCTTATTATTTTCAATTTTTATCATTCAATATCATCTTTACGCCGATGACTTGCAGCTTTATGTACATTCCAATGTTAACCTGATTAATCCAGCTATAAATACTTTAAATGTTACCCTTGAGCGAATACTAACCTGGTCATCGGAATTTGGTATCATAGTCAACCCAAATAAATGTCAAGCGATTATTGTAGGCAGTTCTCGCCAGCTAGCTAAAATTAACTTTATTACTTTACCGAACGTGATTTTTGACGGCAACACGATACCTTTCTCTTCACATGTAAAAAAAATTAGGCATATTTATTGACAGTTCTCTTAGTTGGAATTATTATTATTTATTATATTCTTTATTGCACTTTATAAAAAAAAACAATACAAACATGGTTTTAAAAAATGTTGGCAAGGGCGAGCTTATCTCTATAAGAGATTTCTGCCAGTCAACCCCATGGTAGAGAGAAACATGGTATCGCGGGTCATATAAGTGCAAAAATGAAAAAACAGTAAGGAAAAATATAGTACTTAAATTTAAAAATGCGTTAAAAAAAAAACATTAAATGAAAATACCTAATCATACACATACATAAACATATATAAAATTAAAAAAAAAAAACATACATACATGTATATATATATATATATATATATATATATATATATATATATATATATATAGACATACATATATATAAACATACATACATATATACATACATAAAAAGAGCAGTTATGAGAGGTTTGTCACTTCGGAGTAAAGATAATTTCTAAGCTTGTCCTTGAAAGCATAAATTGAAGTGCTTTCCTGGACCGCTTTCGGTAATCGATTCCAAAGCTTTGCAGCACGTATTGTAAAGGAGTGGAGTAGGAAATGGGTGTTGTGTCTTGGGACTTCAAGCATCGAAGTGATGCAAGATCTCTTAGAGCGTGTAGGAGTGGGAAGATGATGGAAACGAGACTGAAGGTAGATAGGAGAATTTTTGTTTTAGAGTATGTTAAAGAGAAAAGAAAGGATGTTCATATCACGGCGAAGGTGGATAGGGAGCCATTTTAGTTGAGTACGAAATTGGGATATGTGATCATATTTACGTAAGCCGAAGATGAAGCGTATCGCAAGATTTTGTAGACGCTCTAGTTTGTTAAGTAATAATAATAATAATAATAATAATAATATCAGGACAAATTACACACATTGATTTAACCCCTAAGTAAGCAAATTATTTGCTTGTGTTAAGGGTGTTAGACAACGATACAAATACATAGAAATACACATATAAATACTGAGAATATATTTAATAAACGACCAAACCCAGAAACACAGACATCTATGCTCATCACATAAATGCCTGTCTCCGCCGGGAATCGAACCCGAGCCCCATTGCGCCGTGACACGTTAGGCGTCTGCGCTAACCACTCGACCAACGGGGCGGTAAGTAGCTCCTTCGTCACATCTAAATAGCACACATCTGCATAGTCGAGGATAGGTAGAAGAAGTGATTGCGCAAGCAGAATTTTGGTTTTAAATGGAAGAAAGTATTGAAAACGTTTAAGATAATAGAAGGTGCAGTGCATCTTTCTGCTTACTTCGGTGACGTGAGGTATCCAAGATAAGTTTTTATCCAAAATTAAGCCTAGATTTCTCACTTTATCGTAGTAAGGTATCGGTGTTCCACAGTATAAGATAGGAGGTACAGTTTCCCAGACAACGCGGCTTCTTAGACGGCTACTACCGATAATGATTGCCTGCGATTTAACAGGGTTAATAATAATTCCAAACGATTTGGACCATGCGTGGATTGCAGCAAGATCTTTGTTAAGGAGGTCGATAGTCTCATGCAGCTCAGTCAGCCCAAAATTACGATATATTTGTAAATCATCTGCATACAGGTGAAAGGGAGAAGATATAGCACTTGAGATATTGTTAATGAAAATAGAGAAGAGTAACGGAGAAAGTACGCCACCTTGGGGGAAACCAGCAGTAAGAGTCAACCAATTCGATGAGTCATAATCGGTCTTTACTGACTGCTGACGTCCGGAAACATATGAGAGAAACCAGTCAATGCAAGTAGGTGAGACGTTAACTGCACGAAGAGTACCAAGAAGTATGTCATGGTCTACCAAGTTGAAAGCGCTACTGAAGTCCAACAAAATCATTGCAGTGAGCTTGGTGTTCTCCATAGCAGACCGAATATCCTCCGTCACATTCAATAGCGCTCCAACAGTGCTGTGGGAAGGGCGGAAACCGGATTGGTAAGGGCATAGGAGAGAGGAAGAAATGAGGTAAGAATAAAGTTGTTGGTGAACTATAGATTCAAGCACTTTGAATAAAATGGGAAGGATAGATATAGGGTGATATTGAGTAGGACAGGAGGGATTCGAGGTTTTAGGCAGTGGTATCACAACTGCTTTCTTCCAGAGCGATGGAAAAACATTGCATGACAGTGAGAAGTTAGTGATGTGTGTGATCACAGATGCAATGTCGTCCAGCACTGGAAGTATCATTTGAAGGCTGACATTATCACTACCAATGGCCTTGGTGGAGATAGAACGGACACACTTCTTTACCACATCTACATTTACTGATTTGAAGAAGAAATAAGGTAGGTTAGATGGAGTCTGACTGTTTAAAATAGAAAGAGTTGAAGTTTTAACAAGGTGTCTAAGATAAGAGGTGGAGAAGTAAAATGAAAATTTAGAATATTAGGATTTATTGAGCTTTGAGAAGCATCAGAGGGTTTACCGATTCCTAGCGACCGTAAGAATCGCCAAACTTGCGCTTGGGTAAGATTCTGTATGGAATTGTGAATGTAGCTACGTTTGGCATCCCTACACAACCTGTTACAGAGGTTACGCAGAGTTTTGTACATAAGCTATGAACTGATCGAAAATTTTTACTTGCTGTTTTAGCCCTGTCACGCTTGGCCATGGTCTTTTTAATGGCAGGAGTCAACCACGGAGCTGGCGCCCGTTTCATTCGTACTGGTCTAAGGGGAGCGTGTACGTCATAAATCTTTATCAGCTCAGTAGTGAAAGTTTCAACCATGGTATTGATGTCGTTTGCATTGTATACAAATGACCAGTCTAGGTTTCTCACATCCTCCCTTAAACGTTCCAGATTCATCTGCTTAAAATTGCGTTGAAGAATAACTTTGCCTCTAATTTTGGGAGGTCGCACTTTGTACGTTAGGAAGATTAGGTCGTGATAGGAGAACGGGGATGTCATTTGTCCATGAGACGGAACAAAACTGGGGTTAGAGGCAAAAGCTAAGTCAATAAAGGATGGTCTACAATTAGGGAAGTGGTGAGTAGGATTAGTTATCGGCAAGAGGTGGAGATCGACGGATGAGGTAAGTGAAAGTAATGTTTGTGCTCTGCTATCGTTTTTTAGAAGGCAGGTGTTAAGATTACCCAGGCAGATAACGTGGTCATAATCAGGAACTAAAGTCTCAAGAATATCCTCCAGGTTGTTAAAGTAATTAACTTTGTCATTTGGACTATAAAGAACCCCCAAAAGAAGTTTTGTATTATTCATATAATTTCTAAAAACAAATATTCAAGAGAACCTGATGAGTGCGAAGGTGACCAACCAACGACAAAATTAATAAAAATATATATATATATATATATATTATACTATTATACAAATAATAGAATATTATTTTTTTGAATTTTTTGAATATGTAAAAATAACAAAAAAATTTTCACAAACCAGGTACAGTATAATTGCACAAACACTAATTGTCCTCTGCTTGCGATTGGAAACTTTTTGGATGCTTCTTAACTAATTGTTTCAGGTCAAAAGCCGATGTTAACTTAGCTCGTGATTTATCAGGCAGCAGAACAATTATGATGCCGTCTGCTGTCCAACAATTTCTCAGATCAAAATGACTGCGAGCTGATGCAAATATATCTTGTCGGGCTTTGGTGAGAAAGTTTGAAAGTTTGATATATTTTTTGAAAGTTTGGCTTTGGTGAGTTTGATCTTCGTGCCCTTCAGCATGGTCTTCGCTCTCCAAACACTGGCACGATATTGCACAGAGGAAAAACGCACAAGAATTGGCCGTGCAGTGTCTTTCTTTGAACCTAACCTATGGCAGGCTTCAAAGGAACCTGAGTTTACACCCGTCAGCTTCATTCGATCAACTAGCACCTCAAGAATTTTATTCACTACATCTTCACGAGGGCCTTCTCTGACTCCAAGCAGAAGTAAGACCTTTCTACGAGTGTGTGTCTCCACGCGATCAAGGCCAAGGACTAACAGTTCGACTTGGGCCTTCAATATACTCAAAGCTTTCCACGCAAATGTTTTAAATGTGAAAAACTCCGTACTCACTGATTTTACAGTGGGGTTAGATGGTGCTGAAGCAGAGATAAGTTTTTCAAACTCATCCATCCGACTATTTATAGACGAAGAGAGCTCTTCCATATTTTTAAGAACATGTTCAACTGATGAATCCATTTTGTTTAGTATGTGAAGTGATAGTCAACTAAGGCAAGGAACAGTTATTATATCATGAATAACTAAAACTAACTTTAAAATTTGATAATAATTGAGGAGCACTTAAAAACACGTCTTGATAGTTTAAAATCTACCCGCCTATTTCCGGAATGTACATGTCCTAGAATTATCTCGCAAATTCTACAGGACATTATATCCTCTGCTACGTTTAAATAATTTTCTAGATTCAGGGTTAAATTAAATTTGGTTAATATTTTATTACTTCCAATTCTTGACTATGCAGATGTGTGCTATTTGGATGCCAAAGACATACTTCTTAACAAACTTGACCAGCTAATTAATACTTGCGTACGTTTTATTTTCGAATTTCGTAGATTTGATCATGTGTCAAGCTATAGGTCCCAACTCAAGTGCTACTATCTAGCTAGCTACTAGCTACCTATTCGCAAGCGCAGAAAACTTAGAATTTTATGTCTTTTTCACTCCTTTTTGTTCAATCCTCGTAGTCCAAATTATCTTAAATGTAATCTCTCTTTCTTATCTGACACGCATGATCGATCACTCCGCTCTTCTAGCAATTTATTGCTTCACACTCCTCTCCATCGGATAGCTTTTCAATCTAAATCGTTTGCATTAACGGCCGTTCGACTTTGGAATGAATTGTCAGAGTCAATGCGTGAAATTTCTTCCCGTGACGTTTTTAAACGTTGTGTAAAAGAGTTTTTCCTAAACTATAATTAGTTTCATTATTATTATTATTTTTTATTTTTTTTTTCTTTTATATACAGATAAATATTATATATGAATTTCTTAATATTATTTATTATTTATATATGTGTGTATATGTGTATGTATACGTGTGTGTATATACAGGGTTATTTGTAATTAGTTGACCACCTCTTGCAGGCATCCTCTCTACATCAATCCTAACAACATTTGTTCTACGACTTTTCAGAAATCTTGATAAATAACTCAGAACAAACGAAACAAAAAAATATTTGCTCCCTCGGTTATTTATTACTCTGTATTTTGTAAAAAGTCTAAAGTATAGGTCGCGGCAGTCTAGCTCTGCACGAAATTTGTAAGGTACCACGCACGTAGTACTATTATAACTTTTTTTTTTGTTTTATTTCGAACAGTATGTAATAATTAACCAATCGTCGTATTGTGTATTAAAATGTTAAACTTATGATGTATAAAATTGTTAACAATCAAGGTAGAATCAGATTATTTACAATAATACAATGTGTTATTTACATTAAAAGGATTCATTATTTACAAATTATCTCTTAAATTTATTTCTCGTGGATACTGGAGTAAAATAGTCCCCTTCATATCCAACACAAAGAACACACCTAAAAATCGACTGTTCACCGACTCATACCACACTTAGCCAGCACTCGCACTTGGTGTACTCGATATTTGTTTTACGGTATCACAGTACTGTTTTCACTACTCGAAATTCGGTTATCCAGCAACGGGAGCCAGCGGGTCGCGACTGTCGCGACACATCTTATCTAATCGACCGCGACAAATGACTGAGGTCAAGTTCAAACGTGCATCGCCGCCGCTGCATCACCCCGCCACCCGCCACCCCGCGCCCCGCTGCACATGTCCTTGGCACGTATTTTGCCTACGCAAGGTGCGTGGCCTCTCTGCTCAAGGTTGCAAGGTTGTTTAATGCACTTTCAGAGGCACTAAATAAATTTTGTATGGGAAAAACTAAATTTTTAAAACTATTAATTTTAAAAAGTCGTAGAATAAATGTTGTTGGGATTGATGTAGAGAGGCTGCCTGCAAGAGGTGTTCAACTAATTACAAATAACCCTGTATATATATATATGGCAAATATATATTTTTTTTCATTTGTTAGATTTTTTTTTGTTTTGTACTGTAATTGTAATTTGCACGTGTTGGATATTAAAAGATTCTACAATTAAAAAAAACACTAAATTAATATAGTATAAGGTATTTAATCAAGCTACTTCACACTATAAAATGATAATATATATCAATGCATTATCTGGATAGCTTTAAAGAAAAAAAATAACTAAACAAATATATTATTTAATATTACAAAATGACTCCCAGTACAAGAATATAATAAAAACAGTAATATAGTTATTTCTGTGTACTTATGTAGACACAATTACCAATAACTCAAAACGATGAAATATTCACAAAAGATATAACATAATTTATAAACACTATAAGTACAAAAACCACTTATCTTGCCAGTTGTCTGATACAGATTAGTTTTAAAAGAGGCTTACAGTCATATTTATAACATAATACGTCGACAGAAGCGCCAACAGCAGCTTCTGGAAATTGGTCATATTCACAACTTTAAACATCATTAAATATCTCATAATAACAATATAATAATACATAACCATTTTAAATGCCTAAGTATATTTATAACAATCTTATATCTTTCACACATTTATGACTTACTGTAAATGATACGCACAGAGGTCAACAAATTAAATAACAAATTAAATTAAATAAACTTTATTTGGACATCACATACATTATTAAATAACAATACAAAATACAAAAGCATTAAAACAAAGAAAATTAAATTAAGTAAAAAACAAATAGAAAAAATAAACATTTACTGCGACATCCAAAACGGATGACCACTCAGCTGTTGCTGGAATACTTATTTGACTCCAGCGCTGATTTTCAGTGGCCGCCGTACCATGACGTAACTAACACTAGTGACAATTAATAAACCTAATAAGATTACTTAAAACAACATTTTCCATTCAAAAAAAATTAATATATATATATATACAGGGTTATTTGTAATTAGTTGAGCACCTTTTGCAGGCAGCCCCTCTACATCAATCCTAACAACATTTGTTTTTAAACTTAATAGTTTTAAAACTACGACTTTTTAAATTTAATAGTTTTAAAAATTTAGTTTTTCCCATACAAAATTTATTTATTGCCTCTAAACGTGCATTAAACTTGAGCAAAGAGAGGCCACGCAACTTGTCAAATATGTGCCAAGGCCACGTGCATCGGGGCGCGGGGTGGCGGGGTGACGCAGCGGCGGCTATGCACGTTAGAACTTGATCATTTTCTAAGGTGTAATAAAAAAAAGCATCGTTTTCCACTTTTATTTATTAAAATATTTTCTACAATAGTCGAAACACATATTTTTGTATAATATCACTTTTACAAAAAAAGCATTTATTATCTAATTACAATATTTACACCTATTAAAAAGGAATAAATTAGTAATTGAAATATTGTCTAACTGTTTAAGAATCTAATGAAAAAACAAAATCTCCAATAGACGTTGTCCACAAGTTGAATGTCTCAATATTTTTATTTGGTTTATGAAATAAGGGCACTGTAACTTTTTCTGATCCTGCAAATATTTACGTTATTATTAAAAAGTTTTCCACCTAGTAATAAGAACTACTTTTCTATGTTTAAAAAATTTTTAATACTTGATCACATTTATATTTATTTATATTCACTAAAAACATAACTATACGATCACTAGTAATTTAAGAATACTTTAAAATGTATGCAACTACAGTTTGATCCCAAAATTATTTTGATTAGTAATTAATATAGCGTATTTTCTTTGAGAATTCGATAAGAAATCAAATAAATATTATTTTTACAAAACAATAACTTCTCTTTAACTTACTTTATACATATCATATTATCTCGTTTGTTAATATTTATATCATGACAATAAAACCATAAGTTACTTACGAATTTCTTTACGAAGTTCCTAGAAATTGCAGTCAATCACAAATAGAAGCGTCGGTATACAGAAACAATCCAGTAGTTAATATAAAATATTAGTAATACTACACACTTTCATCACCATAAATCTCACGAGACAAATGAAATATCAATTATCAAATAACAAAGATAATGATATCAAATTACAAATTCCAATAACTTTGGAGTTTGGACACTTGGTACTGACACCAACTGTTGGTGTTACCATTAATTAAAAACATCACCGTAAAATAGTAACAGTATTTAAAACGGCTCCATCTTGTGATCCCTAGCATAAACTTCATTCAGATATCCGACAAAATAAAATATTAAGAAACACCAGGAGGAATAATAGGAAGTTTATTTAAATTATAAGTTTAATATTTGAGCTTATTTTTTCTAAGTTATAACACCATGCTCAGTCCATGGTGTTAAAACTTTGAATGAAGTTTTTGTTCGAGATGGAGCTATTTTAAATATTGTTATTTAATATTTTACAGTGATGTTTTTTAATTAATGGTAACACTAATTCTCCAAAATTATTGTAGTTTGACATTATTATTTTTGTTATTTGATAATTACGATTAGTGTGTACCTACGGATAACAGTATTGCAATACCGTATACTTATACAAGTATCGAATACACCGAGATGGTGCGAGTGTTAGCTAGGTGTGGTGACAATGTGCGCAAAGCCTGCTATTGAATATTGCGGTGGTGGTTGGTGAACAGTTAATTTTTAGGTATGGTCTTTGTGTTGGATGTGAAGGGGACTACTTTGAACGGTATGTGCGTGATGTCCAACGGCATCCGCGAGATTTTAATTTAACAGGTAATTTGGTAGTAGGTAGGTATCGCGACGTTCTTTGGTCTTACCAAACTTACTTCTTTAAATTCATAAATTGAGGTGAAATGTAACAATCTGAATAAATTGTAAGATGTTATTAATTTCCTAGTAAATTTAATTTCAATTTGACCGGCTAAAAAAAAAGCGCGGGGAAGTTATAGTAGGTATTGTACATTCGGGTATAAAATTGTTTAATTGAAAATAATAAAACTATCTTAGACACAATATTATTGCAATATTATTCGAAATAAAACAAAAAAAAAGTTATAATAGTATTAGGTGCGTGGTACGTTACAAATTTCGCAGCGCTAGACTGCCGCGACCTTTACTTTAGACTGCTTACAAAATACAGAGTAATAAATAATCGAGGGAGCAAAAATTTTTTTGTTTCGTTTATTCTGAGTTATATATCAAGATTTTTTTAAAGTCGTAGAACAAATGTTGTTGGGATTGATGTAGAGAGGCGGCCTGCAAAAGGTGCTCAACTAATTAAAAATAACCCTGTATATACATAAATAACATCAAAATTCTATATAATCACATATGAAATAAAATATACAATAAAACAAGAAATTAACCAAACAATAGTATAAAAATCATTCCTACGTTCACCATATCCAAAGAAAGAGTGGGATGGATGATGTGACCTTGCGATATGTTTCAGTCGTACCCTTACACGTGTGACGTGGCTGAGACAAACGCAACTTAACTCACTAAACAGTAAGCTATTAGACATTATACATGATAAGGATAAATATACAAATACATGATACATGATTCATGACGTGACTTATATTATATTGAAAATAACATAAAAATCAATTGGAAAACAAATAAGTACAAAGAAATCTTGATTAATATCATAATTTAGTTACCGGCAATAGTGATTTCGTCAACATGTGTTAATGGTTGCGAAGATATCAGGTAAGTCACCCATTTGTAATGTATTTAAAAGAATATTATGAGTAATTAAGGTAGTAACAGTCAATTATAAAAACTATAACGAAATAAGGTGTATAATTATATTATTGTATACTACCTATAACATTAGTACAAAATAGCTTTACATGCTGATATGTATTAAGTGACATATATTTAAATTATTTATTCTGTTACAGACACACTAAGTCGATAATGTAGAATATTGAAGAATGGTAATTAAAAGAAATCAAAAATAAATAATAGTAAAACAATAAAGCATCAATGAGACCACTGATAATAGTTAAAGGTATATTGATATTGAGCCACTGATGATATGCAATGAGTTAAATGTTAAATAAATATATTTTTATATACATATATACATACATACACATATATATATATATATATATACAGGGTTATTTGTAATTAGTTGAGCACCTTTTGCAGGCAGCTCCTCTACATCAATCCTAACAACATTTGTTCTACGACTTTTTAAAATTAATAGTTTTAAAAATTTAGTTTTTCCCATACAAAATTTATTTATTGCCTCTGAACGTGCATTAAACTTGAGCAAAGAGAGGCCACGCAACTTGTCAAAATATGTGCCAAGGCCATGTGCATCGGGTAGCGGGGTGGCGGGGTGACGCAGCGTCGGCTATGCACGTTAGAACTTGATCATTTTCTAAGGTGTAATAAAAAATAGCATCGTTTTCCACTTTTATTTATTAAAATATATTCTACAATAATCGAAACACATATTGTCTAACTGTTTAAGAATCTAATGAAAAAACAAAATCTCCAATAGAAGTTGTCCACAAGTTGAATGTCTCAATATTTTTATTTGGTTTATGAAATAAGGCCACTGTAACGAAACCAAATAAATATTATTTTTACAAAACAATAATTTCTCTTTAACTTACTTTATACATATCATATTATCTCGTTTGTTAATATTTATATCATGACAATAAAACAATAACTTACTTACGAATTTCTTTACGAAGTTCCTAGAAATTGCAGTCAGTCACAAATAGAAGCGTCGGTATACAGAAACAATCCAGGTAGCTAATATAAAATATCAGTAATACTACACACTTTCATCACCATAAATCTCAAGAGACAAATAAAATATCAAATATCAAATAACAAAGATAATATTATCAAATTACAAATTACTTGACATTTGGTTGGTATTGACACCAACTGTTGGTGTTACCATTAATTAAAAACATCACCGTAAAATAGTAACAGTATTTAAAACGGCTCCATCTTGTGATCCCTAGCATAAACTTTATTCAGATATCCGACAAAATAAAATATTAAGAAACAAATTCAAATTCAAATTCAAAATATCTTTATTCAAGTAGGCATTTACACGCACTTTTGAATCGTCAATTACATTAAATTGGTCAGTATAGTCAGTCTGTGAGTAAGCTACCACCAGCTCGGAATGCTGTTCTGCTGAGAAGAGCTGGCCAGAAACTCAACAGTTGCTCTTTTTAAATAAAATTTAACAATGTTTGACTTATAAATTATAACATCAACCCTGCAAATGAGTCAATTTTATTTATTTTATAAACTTAAATGCAATTTTGGAACAACTAGAACCGTCGCAATCAATCGGAAAAGAAGCCCAATGATTTCAGGCAACGAAAATTAAATAATAATAACAGTAAATATATATAAATCTTCGGCCTGCCACACAACCAGTCACCGCAAGCAGCACCCGTTCACGAGCATAACACAAGAGCCAGCCATCACCCCCTTCGCACATATTTGAGGGAGGGAGGCAACCCGACTCCCGATGCTACCGCAAGTAGTGACTTCTAAGGAATCGGTGTGATGCAGAAGGTCGATAAAGCAAAATTAATTTACAACAAAAAACAAATTGCGGAGATTACTAGCTATTCGCAATACAGATTTATGACCCAAGATTTATGATACAATGACCCAAGTTCCACACATTTCGATCAACCAAAAACTCTTGAATGTTATAGTAAGATTTATTTAATAATATACCTTTAATTTTTGATTTGAAATCAAGAAAAGGAAGATCTAAGATATCTTGTGGAACCTTATTATATATGCGTATACTCAAGCCCATGAAGGATTTCTTAACTTTTTGAAGTCTAAATTTAGGCGTTACAAGCCTATTTTTATTTCTTGTATTGATAGTATGTCTGTCGCTGTTTTTTTTATAGTCATTTAAATTTTGGCGTATATATAGTAAGTTATTAAAAATGTATTGAGAAGCGACCGTAAGAATACCGATTTCTTTAAAAACTTCTCTTAGGGAGTCTCTAGCTTTTAAGTTACAAATAGCCCGTATAGCTCGTTTTTGTAAAATAAATATAGAATTAATTTCGGCAGCGCTGCCCCATAGTAAGATACCGTAAGACAATATACTGTGAAAATAACTAAAATAAACGAGTCGAGCCGTATTAGCGTCTGTTAATTGTCTTACTTTTTTAATTGCAAAGACGGCTGAGCTAAGTTTGCTTGCGAGTGTCGAGAGATGGGGGTTCCACTGGAGCTTTTTATCTAAAGTTATACCTAAGAAAGTTGTCGAGTCAGTCAGTTCTAACACTTCATTGTTAAGGAATAAACTACAATCCCGACTTTTTACATTAGGAAGTGTAAATTCCATGCATTTAGTTTTCTTGGTATTTAATACCAAATTATTAATTTCAAACCAATGAAGAACACGTGACAGAGCACAGTTAACTTTGTCAAAATTAGGTTTATTACGATCAACTTTAAAAATAAGTGAGGTATCATCAGCAAAAAGTACAATGTCACATAGTCCTTTTACGTAAAAGGGCAAATCATTAATATAGAGTAAAAATAAGAAAGGGCCTAGAATAGATCCTTGTGGAACACCCATTTTTAGGTGAGATCCAACCGATTTACAATTATTTACATCAACCGTCTGAACTCTTTGATTCAAGTAAGAGGCAATAAGATCAAGCGCAGCATTACGCACGCCATAGTGATTAAGTTTGCAAAGTAATGTTTGATGGTCCACGCAATCAAAGGCTTTAGATAAATCACAAAACACTCCGATTGCATTCTGTGACTTTTCCCATGCGTCGTAAATGTGCTTAAGAAGCGCGGCACCCGCATCAGTTGTTGATTTGCCTTTGGTGAAACCATATTGTTCACTATGCATGATTTCATTGCTATAAACAAATTCTGACATTTGGTTTAGTATAATTTTTTCGAAAATTTTACTTAAAGTGGGTAAAATAGAGATAGGTCTATAATTTCCGGGAATTAGTCTATCGCCACTTTTGAACAAAGGAACTACTTTACTATTTTTCATTAAGTCTGGGAAAGTACCGGTTTCAATACATTTGTTAAAAATTAAGGATAATTGTGGAGCAATATCATTTATAATACTTATTAGTAATTTTACTGACATACCCCAAAGATCACCGGTTTTTTTCATATTTAGATTTCTAAAAGTTTTAACAATTTCATATGATGTAACAGGTTTAAAAACAAAACATTTATTACTGACTCTTACGTTATTCGTCAATTCGACGATTGCATCACGTGGTGAAGAATTTAAATTACCCGTGACTGTTAAAGGAATTTCGTTAAAAAAAGTCTCAAAAATAGCCGCCACAGTTGAATTTGAATTTATTTCAATATTATCAATTTTTAACTTAATAGGTCCATTAGCAGCCCTATTTTTCCCAGAAACACTAGATAAAACATCCCAAGTTGCCTTTATTTTATTTTCTGAGTTTAAGATTTTATTTCTTATGTAAATCGACTTAGCTTGTATGCAAACGGTCTTAAATATTTTAGAAAAAATCCTAACTTTATTCAAGAATACCGAATCTTGATTCCATTGCCTCTCACTATATAAATCATATAACTTATCTCTACTTTTATATATTCCCACGGTAGCCCAATCACTAAATTTAAGTTTTAGGTATTTAGTCATAGTTTTTGGCTTGAAAACATTATTAAATTCTTGTAACAAAAAACCGAAAATGTTATTATATAAATTATTTGGATTATCATCGCTCATGTCTACTTTACCTACTTTTTGCTGAACAGTATTTTTTTTTTTATTTTTTTTTTTATACAAAACTAGGTTAATGCTTGACTACATTCCACCTGATGGAAAGTGAAATGTAGTCTTAGGTGGTAAAGCGCATTAACCTAGCAGCCTATTCACTCTCCTCTTGAAGACACCCACATTATATTTTGCCGGAAATACCGACGCAGGCAGATTGTTCCAGTCCTTCGCTGTACGCACTAAAAAAGATGAAGCATAGCGCTTCGTTCGGATAGGTGGAGTGTCCACAACGTAGGGATGGATACCCGCCGTGCGTCGGGACGTCCGGCAAAGGAACGGGGATGGGGGAATTAGGTCGTGCAATTCCTGCGCACACTCACCAAAATGTATCCTATAGAATACTGAGAGGCTAGCAATTCTACGCCTGTGTTCAAGGCTGTGGAGTTTGGCGTCAACCAATTTAGGGTCGCCAATAAGCCTCTTTGCTCGCCTCTCAATTGAGTCCAGAACCGCAAGATGAGTCTTTGCGGCACTAGCAAATATATGGCCACAGTACTCTACACACGACCGGATCTGTGCTTTGTATAATACAAGAAGCTGTCCCGGTGTAAAGTACTGTCGCACCTTCGCAAGTACGGCAAGCTTTCCCGCAGCTGCTCTTGCTCTGGACTCAATGTACCGACCAAAGTTGAGGTTCGAGGAGATCTCTAAGCCTAACAACTGAAGCCAGTCACTGTATTCCAAGGATACATTCTGGAAAGTAGGAGCCAAGGTGAAGGGGCTCCTTTTGGCGGTGAACAAACACGTCTGCGTTTTGGTGGCGTTGAATTTGACAAGATTGGCATTGCCCCATGCGGAGACTGCCTGAAGTTTGTCATTCAAACGTTGCACCATGGCTTCTCTTTCAGATTGTACTTCATCTCTACTAGCCCGAGAACTTGGCAGATATCTTTCTACAACTGTGCTGTCGTCTGCATACCCATAGATACCGGGCTTCAGCAGATCGTTAATGTGCAGCAGAAAAAGAGTTGCAGAAAGAACGGACCCCTGAGGTACTGCGGCATTTATTGTCAAGGGTTCCGAAGAACACCCGTCGACAACAACACGGAGAGATCTCTGGCTCAAAAAGTCCGTTATCCAGCCAATCAGACCAGGAGATATACCGTACGCTGAAAGCTTGCTTAAAAGGCTCACATGCCAGACCCTGTCAAAAGCCTTCGAGACGTCCAGAGAGACGGCGATCGCTTCTCCGTTCCTCTCGATGGCTTCGCCTAAAATGTGTGTTGCGTACGCTAGAAGGTCCCCAGTGGACCTATTTCGGCGAAATCCGTACTGTCGGTCACTGAGGAGATCGTTACCTTCTACGTACGCTAGAAGCCGCGAGTTCAATACACGCTCCATAATCTTGCAGAGTATGGAGGTGATTGAAATGGGCCTATAATTGGCAGGATCGGCACGGCTGCCTTTTTTGGGCACGGGTTGCACGTTGGCAAGCTTCCAGGATTCCGGCACTTTTCCAGTCTTGAAAGAGAAAGAGACGTGTCAATACAGGAGACAACTCACCTGCGCATGTCTTGAGCAGAATGGCTGGTATACCATCAGGACCACTGGCTTTATTCACATCCAAACGACACAATGTTCTCCATACCTCTTTGTTCGTGATGCGGATTTCAGGCATCGAAATACCGCAGTGAGGAAGATGTTCTGGAGAAGCATTGCCAGTGTCTAGAAGCGAATTCTCAGCAAACAGAGAAGCAAATACATTCGCTTTCTCTGTTGCTGTGTGGGCCAGGGATCCATCAGGCTTCAGCAGAGCAGGCAGTGAGGGTTGGCAGAAGTTCGACTCGATCGCTTTGGCAAGAGACCAGAAAGCTCGACTGCCAGTTGGTCTGACAGAGAGCTTTTCGCCATTCTTAACGATCCGATCAAGACGAGCCTTCCGCAATGCCTTTTTATAGGACTTGGCAGCTTGGTTAAAGGCTCTCTTCTTTGTACTTACATCCGGAGTTTTGCGGTTTTCGAGCATCAGCCCAAATGAGGTATGCCGAATGTTTACGGTCATGTGCATGACGACATTCGGCATTAAACCATGGGCGAGCTTTGCCACCGATGGGTACGTCAGCAAAAGGAATAAAATACTCCATTGCCTGATGCACCACATCGGTTATAGCATCCGCGCAACTCGACGGATCCAAAGAAGAGAAGCAGACCTGCCGCCAAGGATAAGACGCAAAAAAGTGCCGCATCTCATCCCAATCTGCTGACTTGTATTTCCATACTCGCCTAACACCATGTGGTTCGAAAGCTGGTGGGGAATATGTAAATACAGATTTCACCAGACAGTGATCGGAGGTTCCCAAGGGGGACGTGACCTCTACACGATACCTGTCCGGATCAGTTGTCAGCAGAAGGTCCAGGCAATTGGCTGTATGGCCTTCCACATCTGGTACCCTTGTCGCTTGCTTCACCAGCTGAAAGAGGTCCAAGGACAACGCAAAGTTCCGCGCTTCTCTTCCAGCATGGTCGGTCTTCTGGTACGGGAACAGCCAGTCCTGATGACAGGCATTAAAGTCCCCCAGAAAGACGAGCTGCGCCGAAGGGTACTGATACAGAGCCATATCTGCAGCCTCACTGAGATACTCAAATAAACGAGTTGTCTCCTGGTCACCGCTGTGCGAACGGTAGACACAGGAATACAGGATTTTTTCGTTTCCTGTGTCCACTAAAACCCATAGGGAAGAAAAAGTGGGGTCTTCAAGGTGACGGAGACGCTGAACACAGAGGTCGTTCCGCGCGTACACACTGACTCCGGCCCGTGAGTGAAAGTTGTGCTCTAACGAGTAACCGGGATAATCCAAGTATGCAGCGCTCAAAGGACATTGTATCTGCGTCTCCGTCAAAAAGAGCAAGTGCGGCTGCTCTGTCTCCAGGTGGTGGTGGACAGCTAAAAGATTTGAGTGCAAACCCCTGATATTAGTAAGGTGCACTTTATATGAGGAGGAGTGCAACCGCTGTGTAACCTTGTTCTTTTTTCTTAACTTTTTCATAAAAAAATAAATAAATATAAAAGTGAATAGGGATGGGAAATGGCAGTTGAACGAGACGGTACGTATCGAACCCGACTTCGAAATTGGTGATGTCTTGTCGCTGGGAGGCTAGCCTGGAGACTGCGGGGACGCCCGAACCCCCCCAGGGATCGCCATCGGGCCTCCTCGTCTGGTCGCCAACCAGCACGATGGAGCCACCCTGGGATTTTTCACAGCTGGCGGGGCAGCCTTTCGTGGTTGGCTATCCCACTAATTGGGCCCCCAACTATCTGCGGGCGGCCAGCGGAAAGCCGTCGCTTCGGATCCCGCTACCCTCCTCGACTAGACACCCGACAAAACAAACACCAACCCGACGTCAGACCGGTTCGCCAACGCACCGCAACTGTTCAGACCCATTTCCCATAAACGGCTTCATCGAGCAACGTGCCGGAACACGACTAGGTCGTTTTGCGGCACGACTCTGCCCGATGGGTGGTAACTTTGCCGGCGACCGGATGTTATGGTCTACCACCAAGAAAATCTGCTGAACAGTATTCTTAAATGTTAGGACCCGGTTTTTTGTAATTGGTCTACAAGTAAACTTTTGGGGCTTTTCACTTTCGTGATTAATTAATAGAGAAAATTTTAGACCACAGTGGTCTGAACTTAAATTTGTCATTACTGTTTCTTCATAAATGTTACAGCGACAGAACACATTATCAATACAAGTCGCGGAAATACTAGTAATACGAGTAGGTTCAAAAAAGACGTTCAGTAAGTTAAAAGATTTAAACAAATTTAATAAACGTACACTAGACGAATTTTCTTGTAATATATCTACATTGAAATCACCGCAAACAATCACGGACTTGTTTTTATGACAAAGCTTAGTTAAAATATCCTCCATTTTGTTTTCAAATTCATCAAAGTCACTAGAGGGGGGTCGGTATACGCACAAAATAATATGTTCATTGAGCTCAATGCAGGATAGTTCAATAATTCGCTCGACAGAGAGCGCCACTATATCTGATCGAGACTTTAACACTACATCGTTACGAGCTAAGATAAGTGAGCCACCGCGAATAGCTTTCTCTCTACAGAACGAACTTGACAATTTATAATTTTCTACATTTATAATATTGTTATTCTTTGATAACCAGTGCTCTGTAATGCACAATAAACTTATGTCATATTTTTGAACAAAGAGTTCCACTTCCAATTCCTTGCCACCTAAGCCTTGTATATTTTGATGGACAATATTTAACAACTTAGGCTTTGTCTTATCCATTAGTTTAAAGTGGAACGCTTATGTTCTGTCAGTAATATATTATTTAAAGTACATTTATTTTTCGTTATATCTGTTATAACGAAGTTTTTTAAATTAAATGCTACTAAAATAGCAATTTGTTTTTTATAATATAAAGGCAGATACATTGTACCTTT
Organism: Napeogenes sylphis; assembly: GCA_959347405.1. Lineage (NCBI taxonomy): Eukaryota > Metazoa > Arthropoda > Insecta > Lepidoptera > Nymphalidae > Napeogenes > Napeogenes sylphis. The sequence continues at coordinate 32,796,926 of OY365786.1, forward strand.
TGTCATCCTAAACCTATTATAAATAAATTTATTTACATCAAAGTAAAAGAATGCATCACTATGACGGTATGTCAAATTATATAATGTCAAATTTAAATTATATATATATTTATTTTGTTTGTCTGAATAAGAAGATGAATATGGAAATGCACAAATTACAATTTTACAATTATTCTTATTATGTAATTTCAATAATTTTTCAATATTACTAATTATTTCAATTTTCTTAATCGACAAACCATCTCCATGTAATAGTACAATAGTACTGTTTTCAGTCAACTTTGAGTCAAAATTAATTATTTTATCTATATTGTGCTGGTAACTAGCACCAGGTGAGCATATATTATGTACATTATTTAATTCCCTACTTAAAAGAGACCCAAAGCCCTGACCTAATTGGTCAGAAAAAACAAAGTAATTATGGTTGTGCACAACAGAGGACCTATTATTAATTTGATTTTTATTCATTATATTTATGTTTTTATTACTACTTTTAGTATGTAAACACCAGGAGGAATAATAGAAAGTTTATTTAAATTATAAGTTTAATATTTGAGCTTATTTTTTCTAAGTTATAACACCATGCTCAGTCCATGGTGTTAAAACTTTGAATGAAGTTTTTGTTCGAGATGGAGCTATTTTAAATATTGTTATTTAATATTTTACAGTGATGTTTTTTAATTAATGGTAACACTAATTCTCCAAAATTATTGTAGTTTGACATTATTATTTTTGTTATTTGATAATTACGATTAGTGTGTACCTACGGATAACAGTATTGCAATACCGTATACTTATACAAGTATCGAATACACCGAGATGGTGCGAGTGTTAGCTAGGTGTGGTGACAATGTGCGCAAAGCCTGCTATTGAATATTGCGGTGGTGGTTGGTGAACAGTTAATTTTTAGGTATGGTCTTTGTGTTGGATGTGAAGGGGACTACTTTGAACGGTATGTGCGTGATGTCCAACGGCATCCGCGAGATTTTAATTTAACAGGTAATTTGGTAGTAGGTAGGTATCGCGACGTTCTTTGGTCTTACCAAACTTACTTCTTTAAATTCATAAATTGAGGTGAAATGTAACAATCTGAATAAATTGTAAGATGTTATTAATTTCCTAGTAAATTTAATTTCAATTTGACCGGCTAAAAAAAAAGCGCGGGGAAGTTATAGTAGGTATTGTACATTCGGGTATAAAATTGTTTAATTGAAAATAATAAAACTATCTTAGACACAATATTATTGCAATATTATTCGAAATAAAACAAAAAAAAAAGTTATAATAGTATTAGGTGCGTGGTACGTTACAAATTTCGCAGCGCTAGACTGCCGCGACCTTTACTTTAGACTGCTTACAAAATACAGAGTAATAAATAATCGAGGGAGCAAAAATTTTTTTGTTTCGTTTATTCTGAGTTATATATCAAGATTTTTTAAAAGTCGTAGAAGAAATGTTGTTGGGATTGATGTAGAGAGGCGGCCTGCAAAAGGTGCTCAACTAATTAAAAATAACCATGTATATACATAAATAACATCAAAATTCTATATAATCACATATGAAACCCTTACACGTGTGACGTGGCTGAGACAAACGGAACTTAACTCACTAAACAGTAAACTATTAGACATTATACATGATAAGGATAAATATACAAATACATGATACATGATTCATGACGTGACTTATATTATATTGAAAATAACATAAAAATCAATTGGAAAACAAATAAGTACAAAGAAATCTTGATTAATATCATAATTTAGTTACCTGCAATAGTGATTTCGTCAACATGTGTTAATGGTTGCGAAGATATCAGGTAAGTCACCCATTTGTAATGTATTTAAAAGAATATTATGAGTAATTAAGGTAGTAACAGTCAATTATAAAAACTATAACGAAATAAGGTGTATAATTATATTATTGTATACTACCTATAACATTAGTACAAAATAGCTTTACATGCTGATATGTATTAAGTGACATATATTTAAATTATTTATTCTGTTACAGACACACTAAGTCGATAATGTAGAATATTGAAGAATGGTAATTAAAAGAAATCAAAAATAAATAATAGTAAAACAATAAAGCATCAATGAGACCACTGATAATAGTTAAAGGTATATTGATATTGAGCCACTGATGATATGCAATGAGTTAAATGTTAAATAAATATATTTTTATATACATATATACATACATACACATATATATATATATATATATACAGGGTTATTTGTAATTAGTTGAGCACCTTTTGCAGGCAGCTCCTCTACATCAATCCTAACAACATTTGTTCTACGACTTTTTAAAATTAATAGTTTTAAAAATTTAGTTTTTCCCATACAAAATTTATTTATTGCCTCTGAACGTGCATTAAACTTGAGCAAAGAGAGGCCACGCAACTTGTCAAAATATGTGCCAAGGCCATGTGCATCGGGTAGCGGGGTGGCGGGGTGACGCAGCGTCGGCTATGCACGTTAGAACTTGATCATTTTCTAAGGTGTAATAAAAAATAGCATCGTTTTCCACTTTTATTTATTAAAATATATTCTACAATAATCGAAACACATATTGTCTAACTGTTTAAGAATCTAATGAAAAAACAAAATCTCCAATAGAAGTTGTCCACAAGTTGAATGTCTCAATATTTTTATTTGGTTTATGAAATAAGGCCACTGTAACGAAACCAAATAAATATTATTTTTACAAAACAATAATTTCTCTTTAACTTACTTTATACATATCATATTATCTCGTTTGTTAATATTTATATCATGACAATAAAACAATAACTTACTTACGAATTTCTTTACGAAGTTCCTAGAAATTGCAGTCAGTCACAAATAGAAGCGTCGGTATACAGAAACAATCCAGGTAGCTAATATAAAATATCAGTAATACTACACACTTTCATCACCATAAATCTCAAGAGACAAATAAAATATCAATTATCAAATAACAAAGATAATATTATCAAATTACAAATTACTTGACATTTGGTTGGTATTGACACCAACTGTTGGTGTTACCATTAATTAAAAACATCACCGTAAAATAGTAACAGTATTTAAAACGGCTCCATCTTGTGATCCCTAGCATAAACTTCATTCAGATATCCGACAAAATAAAATATTAAGAAACACCAGAAGAAATAATGGGAAGTTTATTTAAATTACGTCTAAATTGGCCTTTCCTCGTTTATGATATTAATAAAACTGAAAAAACGAAAACTTTAGTCTTTATTAAATATGTGTGTGTGTATTAGTGTACACATGTAAGTAGTGAAACTTCTTTATGACATATAAATATAATTCACATTTTCTTTTAAATGTGACTTAGAAATAAAGATGGCGCGTAGCAGAAAAACGTCATAATTTTCATTAATAATAATTAATTAAAACGTAAGAAGTGAATCGACTGTTTCTGACGTATAATATTCTCATAGAAAAAACACAAGTACCATTTAAAAATAATAACTTTAGGCTTCTTAACATGTTGGATCGTCACTATATCACAAATAAAATTATTCTTCATCATGGTTTCTGCTGTTTCGAGTTGTTGTTCGTTCTAGGTATAGCAAAACAGACCTTGTAAAGATCAGGACCCCAATGCTCTATTTCTCAGCCAAAACTCGTATTTCTTTTCATTCTTACTTCTTCTATTTCAGACAATCAATGTATTTTAAAAATATTATAAATTACATTTCATAATTTCTTCTTCATGTTATAATCTTGAATTTATTTATTAGTTTCAATAGCAAGTCCGTAAAATCGTATTGTCCAGTATGTAATTACAATTCATTATTTAATTATAAAAATCTAATCCGATAATTTTAAATTTTATATAAATATAGAATGTAAAAAACCGATACGGGCAGGGATTCGAACCCGCGACTACTGAGAAACCGTCCCGTCGCTCTACCAACTGAGCTACCGTATCGCTGTCCGTCTCATTGAATTAAGCATTCTATATGTGATCGTCTTTATCGGGATGGTGGTGACATCTATTAGATTTCTTTCGAAAATCCTAACCAATGCTTCTAACTTTGCAGTATAGATAAACATTGAAAAGATGCCACTACCGAAATCAATTTTTGAAAATATCTTTAAACATGTATAGCCATGTTAAGCTTATTTAAATTTTACCTAATTTAATTTTACCGTCCCGATAAAGACGATCACATATAGAATGCTTAATTCACCGAGACGGACAGCGATACGGTAGCTCAGTTGGTAGAGCGACGGGACGGTTTCCCAGTAGTCGCGGGTTCGAATCCCTGCCCGTATCGGTTTTTTACATTCTATATTTATATAAAATTTAAATAAGCTTAACATGGCTATACATGTTTAAAGATATTTTCAAAAACCGATAATTTTATTTTTGGTTAATGTAAATTGTGTTTTGTAATCCACATACTTGTCATTTTGATTATTAAGTATTTCCATAGCAACATGGTGTAAAAGAGATGAAGCTATACGAAAAAAGCTGGCGCGCGCATTTAACAGTTTGTGACTTTCGCAACACTGCCACGACCTTTTACTTTAGACTGCTTACAAAATACTGAGTAATAAATAATCGAGGGAGCAAAAATTTTTTTTGTTTCGTTTATTCTGAGTTATTTATCAAGATTTTTTAAAAGTCGTAGAACAAATGTTGTTGGGATTGATGTAGAGAGGCTGCCTGCAAAAGGTGCTCAACTAATTAAAAATAACCCTGTATATACATACACATATATACACATACATACATATATATATATACATACACACACACACACATACATACATATATATATAGTACTGAATATTTAGAATTATATAAATAGTTACAGTATTGTAATAACTTTTCAAAATTGATACTTATAAAAGAAATAATTGATTGTGATGGTAAATATATAAATGTACTCATGTGTCTATAATTTTATAAATTAAATAGAATAGTGTATTCACTTACAATGAAGATGCATAAACTGCTGTTTTTTTTTTTTTTTTTTTTGCATGTTCAACAGATTTTTTTTTTTATATTTTGATTTAAATATCGTTTCTGATTTCAGGACACGCAAAGTGGGAGGGAGGATATTCCAGCAGCTGGAGGCTGCATATTTAAAACTCCCTCGGAATGCATCAGTTTTGTGCAAGGGAATACACAGCATGTTATTAGAAGCCCTTGTTTTATGAATAGGATTATAGTCACTTAACCATTTTAACTTATTATATAGATATACTGGGTGTTAAGATTAGCTGCTTTGTGTTATTATTATATTAATTCACATTGTTTTAAACTAGATGTCGCTAGTAAATTGCTACATCGCGCAACTGTTTGGTTGTTGTAGAAGGTTATAAGACCAAATGTATTTTAAAGTAATTATTCCGCTCGCGCGACTCGTACGTCTCAGACGTCAGTCCGCTCTCTCGTCAATTATTGTTTTTCACAAAGCAATAATTGATTCGCGATTTCATTCATTTATCATATTCATATATAGGTCGTTTAGTTTGTATTAAAACTACGACTATCATCTTCCCGCCGATAATTGTTTGCCTTTTTTCAAGGTTACAATTATCGACAAACGTATAGTCGGTGATTGTTTAGTTTGTATTAAAACTACAATCACTTGACTTTACTGTTTTCGACCGTTATTACTAACCGTCTTTTTCAAGGCCTTAGTGTAACGGTCGACCTTCGCCTCGGCGGCGACCGCTCGCCGCCACCCGTCGCGCCTCCGCCTCGCGTAGCGTGAGTCCGTTTACCGCGTTCCCGCGCTTTCGTTACTCGCCTCTCGCGGGGAGTTTCCGCGCTTTCGCTCGTTCGTTCGCCGCCAACACCGGTTAGCGGCTCGCGCTTCATCTCCGTGCGGCTGTTTGCAGTGGTTCCGGTAGTTTTGTGTCGGGATTAGTGTTACAGTGTGCTGCGGTTTGTTGTATCCAGCGTTGGGTAAGTTTTTTATACATTTGTTAGTGCTAGGGTGCTAGGGTATATCACCCCTGTTTTCACAAAAACAGGGAATAGTTTAGTGTTTAAAGTGCACACACCCCCCTGCCTGGCAGGGGGGCCCTTTGTCTTATCTCCCGGTCCATTATGGACCCCAATACTAGGGACCCGATGTTAGAGGAACTCCTCCAGTTCCTACGAGCCCGTTTTCCCCACGTTTTGAAGACGTTCGATCGTCAATCGAACGTTTTATCTCCCGATCCCTCCGAGACCGGCTCGGAGAAAATGGACTTGTGTCCTCCGCCCTCTTCCTCCTCCTCGTCCGATGACGATGACGGTTTCGAGACCGTCAAATCGAAATCGGCGAAACGTAAGGCGTCCCCGCCTTCCTCTCCTACTACGCGTAAGCGGGTGCCCTCTGCGCCTGTTACGTCCGCCGCTCCCGCCGCGCGCCCTGCGCCGCCGGCGGTGACCGCCTCGGCCTCCGGTTCGATTCCGGTCGCCTCGTCCTCCGCCTCGGCCTCCGGTTCGAACCCGGTCGCCTCGTCCTCCGCCTCTTCAGCGGAGGTCCCCATTCGTACTAAGGCGCCGCCGCCTTTGTACATTCGCGATAAGTCCGCCTGGGATTCGATCTCCTCGGCGATGACTGATCGCAAATTAAATTTCACCAAGGCCCGCTCGACGGCGCTTGGTATCAAGGTGTCTTGCACCTCATCGTCGGACCACCGGGGTCTGACGAAACTTCTCACCGAGCGTGGTATCGGATACCACACTTTCGCCCTCGAAGACGAGCGCCGCTTAACGGTAGTCGTCCGAGGCATTCCGGTCGCTTTCTCAAGCGACCGCATCCTTGAGGACCTTAAGTCCCAAGGCTTCCCCGTACTTGCGGTTCACCGCATGTACAAGCGGCAGGACAAGTCTCCTTACGAGCTTGTCCTAGTACACCTTGAGCACTCTCCCGAGGGCAAAGAGGTGTTTAATGTTAGGACTATATGCCAGCTATCTGGCATCAAAGTCGAGACCCCGCGCGGTCGCGGCTTCCCAGGGCAGTGTTATCGCTGCCAATTATATGGGCACTCTGCCCGCTTCTGTCACGCCCGTCCTCGGTGCGTGAAGTGTCTTGATGATCACGCGACAGCCGACTGTCCGCGTAAGGTCCCAGTCCCGGAGGTCCCTCCAAAGGGACACCCCGCGAATTATCGCGGGTGCCCCCGAGCGCCCCGCAGGACGCAGCCGGTGAGGGCTCCCTCCCGCCGCGTTCAACCGCCTTGGGTACCTCTGGACCCCAATGCGTATCCTGCCCTTAAGGCACGCCCCGTCTCAGCCCCTAAGGCTCCTCAGAACGCGTGGGTCAAACCATTCGTCGTTAGTATCCAGGCCCACTGCTCCGGCGCGGGCGCGTTTATGGGTGTGGCGGACTCGTCCTTAGGTAGCTCTCTTAGCTACATAACTAGTAGCTTGGGAGCGATCAACCCTCCTGAATTACTAGTGTTGTCTCAAAAACTCAAAAATGCTGAACGCGATCCAAATGCGCGTTGCGCGGCGCTCTTAGAGCACGCAGCGCTACTAAACACTATTTATAATCTCCCCGCTATGTCATCTTAAATGGCTAGCAAAAGTAGGGTTAAGCCCCGCTCCCTAAAAATCGCGTCTTTTAACGCGAACGGCCTTCTACGTCAGATTGCTCTGGTGCGCGACTTCGTAGTCGCACATCAAATCGATATTTTACTTATTCAAGAGACGTTTTTAAAGGCTAGTAATCGCGATCCTAAAATCGCGAATTTCAATATAGTTAGAAATGACAGAACCTCTAAGGGCGGGTACTGTTATTTATTACCAACGTTCTCATCATTGTGTACCGCTCGTTCTTCCACAGTTAGATAATATGGAAGCGTCGGTGTGTCAGGTGAGTATGACTGGCCATCAGTCGGTCGTACGAGCATCCGTATATCTCTCTCCTACTAAAGTATTATTAGAGAGCGACCTTAAGTCGTTACTCAATATGGGAGTCGCCACCATTCTGGCTGGCGACTTCAATGCTAAGCATCACCGCTGGAACTCACTTATTAATAATAGTAGAGGACTTGTACTTGACAAACTGACAGATCCATTACGTCTCAACTTTGAGATTATTGCACCTCTTTACCCAACGCGCTATCCGTTTAGTGATAATAGTAATGACAGACTAGACGTGCTCGACATAGCGCTCTTGAGGAACGTAGCTTTACAGTTGCGCTCTATCGAGACGTTATCAGAGCTAGACTCAGACCATAGACCGGTCCTAATCCAGCTAGGACCCCCTCCACAAGCAGCGCCCTTAGTTAAAAAGATATTAAAGTGGAATAAGCTAGAGGAGCTTATACAATTACCAGTCCCGGCGCATCTCGACACAATACCTGGCACTACTAGCTCGGTCGAGGCCGCCAAGTCCCGTTCAATTAATTTTACTAACTATTTAACAGACAATATAGGTAAATCCACGAGAGAGGTCCCGGTGACCTTCGATGGTCGCGGTGCGCTCCCTCCGGATATTAGGTATATGGTAAATAGGAAAAATGCTGCTACCAGAGCCCATGACAGATGCCCGACCGACGATAACAGGCGGAGGTTACGCCGTCTTCAGAGGGAGTTGAGACAAGCTCTCGCTTCCTTTAGAGAACGCGAATGGGACAGGCGGCTTGAGGGACTCGCCCCGACGCACCAGGCTTTCTGGTCGTTGGAGCGAGCCCTTGTACGCGATACTGTCTCAGTAATGCCCCCGCTTGTTATCCCTAACAGCGACAAATTAGCCCTCGAAGATAGGGAGAAGGCCGATTGCTTAGCCGATAGCTTGGAGGAGCAATGTACCTTAAGTACAGGGCTGTGCGATGACGCTCACGTCACGCACGTAGATAGTTTTGTCCGTAGCCGTTGCTCTCAACCTCCAGTGGGACCTCCTTTAGAGGACACGGACCTCGGCGAAGTTAGATCGATTATAAAGTCTCTCAAGACTAAGAAATCCCCAGGGCCAGATAGCGTAAGTAACAGGGTTCTTAAAATCCTCCCGCCTCATTTGCTTTGCCTTTTGGTTTCAATATTTCATACTCTACTGTCCGGGTGCTCATTCCCGGATCAGTGGAAGGAGGCCATTGTTATAGGGATCCATAAGCCGGGTAAACCCCGCAATCTCCCTTCTAGTTACCGCCCGATTAGTTTACTTAATACATTAGGCAAATTATATGAGAAAATAGTTCTCATTAGGCTCAATAGGGAAATCGAGAGGTTAAAATTAATTCCAAATGAGCAGTTCGGCTTTCGTGCCAATCACTCGTGTACCCACCTAGTGCACCGCCTAACGGAGCACATTCTTTCTCATAGGCGTAAATTTAACCGTAACAAAACAGGAGCGCTCTTCTTCGATGTGGCGAAGGCATTTGATAAGGTCTGGCACAACGGGTTGGTGTACAAGCTACTACGACTCGGGGTGTCGGATAGGCTCGTATTTTTAATACGAGACTACCTTTCGAATCGTTCCTTCCGCTACAAAGTAGAGGGGACACTGTCATCCCCCCGCCCCCTCAGGGCGGGAGTCCCCCAGGGCTCCGTCCTCTCGCCCAGCCTATACACGCTCTATACGTGCGATACTCCTAAGCTCGCACCGGGTATCAAATTAGCTTTATTCGCGGACGACACCGCAGTCTTTACCTCCGGTAGGGACCCTCATGCCGTCGCCGCTCGCCTCCAATCCGCGGCCAACACCCTCGGTGATTGGTTTAGGAAATGGAGGATCGAGTTAAACCCACAGAAGAGCACCGCCGTGCTCTTCTGTCGGGTAAGGGTCGACACGGGGGTGCTAAGGAGAGTTAGAATCTTTGACCGACCAATAGACTGGCAAAAAGAAGCCAAATACTTAGGAGTAACGTTCGATAGTAAATTATCTTTCGGCAAACATATCAGAACGGTTAGGAACAGAGCGGCCTTCTTTCTAGGCCGACTCTATCCCCTCGTGTGCAAGCGGAGTAAACTGTCCCTTAGAAATAAGGTCACACTTTACAAAGTTTGTATACGCACCGTCATGTCCTATGCGAGTGTCGCCTTCGCTCACGCCGATCTGAAACCCCTTCAGGTGATTCAGAATAAATTCATGCGCACTGCCACGGGCGCGCCGTGGTATATGCGCAATGCAGACCTCCATAGAGACCTAGGTTTACCTACTATAGCGCAATATTTCAAGGAGCTCTCTCAGAGCTTCTTCGATAGGGCCGAGGTACATCCGAACCCACTGGTGGTTGAAGCGACCACCTACCAGCCTAGAGTCACCCCGTTAGCTTTTAGAAGAAGACCCAAGTCGATTCTAATCGACCCAGATGACCAAATAACGACTGACAACAGACGATTAGCTTACACTATCACACACCTACACACACCGCCTTCGCCGGCGAAGGCGAGGCCCTAAACGCACGCTGCCTCGGCGTTCTGCCGTCGGGGGGCGTTAGTGTCATTATACCCATCTATCCCATCCTATAAATACGCTGTCTTAAGCCGAGGACGGCCTCTTATAGGCACCCTTAAGGCAGACGTGTCCCCCGGGTCCCTCAGGCCCGGGTTTTTCAAGGGCGGGTCTCAGTACTCGCCCACTCCCCCGGTGACGCTGTAATAGCCACTTGGCTAACAGCATAGTCATTACAAAAAAAAAAAAAAAAAAAAAAAAATTAAAGTAATTATTTATTCCGCTCGCGCGACTCGTACGTCTCAGACGTCAGTCCGCTCTCTCGTCAATTATTGTTTTTCACAAAGCAATAATTGATTCGCGATTTCATTCATTTATCATATTCATATATAGGTCGTTTAGTTTGTATTAAAACTACGACTATCATCATCCCGCCGATAATTGTTTGCCTTTTTTCAAGGTTACAATTATCGACAAACGTATAGTCGGTGGTTGTTTAGTTTGTATAAAAACTACAATCACTCGACTTTACTGTTTTCGACCGTTATTACTAACCATCTTTTCAAAGGCCTTAGTGTAACGGTCGACCTTCGCCTCGGCGGCGACCGCTCGCCGCCACCCGTCGCGCCTCCGCCTCGCGTAGCGTGAGTCCGTTTACCGCGTTCCCGCGCTTTCGTTACTCGCCTCTCGCGGGGAGTTCCCGCGCTTTTGCTCGTTTGTTCGCCGTCAGATTGCCGCCAACACCGGTTAGCGGCTCGCGCTTCATCTCCGTGTGGCTGTTTGCAGTGGTTCCGGTAGTTTTGTGTCGGGATTAGTGTTACAGTGTGCTGCGGTTTGTTGTATCCAGCGTTGGGTAAGTTTTTTTATACATTTTTTAGTGCTAGGGTGCTAGGCTATTTCACCCTTGTTTTCACAAAAACAGGGACTAGTTTAGTGTTTAAAGTGCACTCACCCCCCCTGCCTTTTGTCTTATCGGTCGGTCGGTATTTGTCTTATCTCCCGGTCCATTATGGACCCCAATACTAGGGACCCGATGCTAGAGGAACTCCTCCAGTTCCTACGAGCCCGTTTTCCCCACGTTTTGAAGACGTTCGATCGTCAATCGAACGTTTTATCCCCCGATCCCTCCGAGACCGGCTCGGAGAAAATGGACTTGTGTCCTCCTCCCTCTTCCTCCTCCTCGTCCTATGACGATGACGGTTTCGAGACCGTCAAATCGAAATCGGCGAAACGTAAGGCGTCCCCGCCTTTCTCTCCTACTACGCGTAAGCGGGTGCCCCTTTGCGCATGTTACGTCTGCCGCTCCCGCCGCGCGCCCTGCGCCGCCGGCGGTGACCGCCTCGGCCTCCGGTTCGATTCCGGTCGCCTCGTCCTCCGCCTCTCCAGCGGAGGTCCCCCCTCGTACTAAGGCGCCGCCGCCTTTGTACATTCGCAATAAGGCCGCCTGGGATTCGATCTCCTCGGCGATGACTGATCGCAAATTAAACTTCACCAAGGCTCGCTCGACGGCGCTTGGTATCAAGGTGTCTTGCACCTCTTCGTCGGACCACTGGGGTCTGACGAAACTTCTCACCGAGCGTGGTATCGGATACCACACTTTCGCCCTCGAAGACGAGCGCCGCTTAACGGTAGTCGTCCGAGGCATTCCGGTCGCTTTCTCAAGCGACCGCATCCTTGAGGACCTTAAGTCCCAAGGCCTCCCCGTACTTGCGGTTCACCGCATGTACAAGCGGCAGGACAAGTCTCCTTACGAGCTTGTCCTAGTACACCTTGAGCACTCTCCCGAGGGCAAAGAGGTGTTTAATGTTAGGACTATATGCCAGCTATCTGGCATCAAAGTCGAGACCCCGCGCGGTCGCGGCTTCCCAGGGCAGTGTTATCGCTGCCAATTATATGGGCACTCTGCCCGCTTCTGTCACGCCCGTCCTGGGTGCGTGAAGTGTCTTGATGATCACGCGACAGCCGACTGTCCGCGTAAGGTCCCAGTCCCGGAGGTCCCTCCAAAGGGACACCCCGCGAATTATCGCGGGTGCCCCCGAGCGCCCCGCAGGACGCAGCCGGTGAGGGCTCCCTCCCGCCGCGTTCAACCGCCTTGGGTACCTCTGGACCCCAATGCGTATCCTGCCCTTAAGGCACGCCCCGTCTCAGCCCCTAAGGCTCCTCAGAACGCGTGGGTCAAACCATTCGTCGTTAGTATCCAGGCCCACTGCTCCGGCGCGGGCGCGTTTATGGGTGTGGCGGACTCGTCCTTAGGTAGCTCTCTTAGCTACATAACTAGTAGCTTGGGAGCGATCAACCCTCCTGAATTACTAGTGTTGTCTCAAAAACTCAAAAATGCTGAACGCGATCCAAATGCGCGTTGCGCGGCGCTCTTAGAGCACGCAGCGCTACTAAACACCATTTATAATCTCCCCGCTATGTCATCTTAAATGGCTAGCAAAAGTAGGGTTAAGCCCCGCTCCCTAAAAATCGCGTCTTTTAACGCGAACGGCCTTCTACGTCAGATTGCTCTGGTGCGCGACTTCGTAGTCGCACATCAAATCGATATTTTACTTATTCAAGAGACGTTTTTAAAGGCTAGTAATCGCGATCCTAAAATCGCGAATTTCAATATAGTTAGAAATGACAGAACCTCTAAGGGCGGGTACTGTTATTTATTACCAACGTTCTCATCATTGTGTACCGCTCGTTCTTCCACAGTTAGATAATATGGAAGCGTCGGTGTGTCAGGTGAGTATGACTGGCCATCAGTCGGTCGTACGAGCATCCGTATATCTCTCTCCTACTAAAGTATTATTAGAGAGCGACCTTAAGTCGTTACTCAATATGGGAGTCGCCACCATTCTGGCTGGCGACTTCAATGCTAAGCATCACCGCTGGAACTCACTTATTCATAATAGTAGAGGACTTGTACTTGACAAACTGACAGATCCATTACGTCTCAACTTTGAGATTATTGCACCTCTTTACCCGATGCGCTATCCGTTTAGTGATAATAGTAATGACAGACCAGACGTGCTCGACATAGCGCTCTTGAGGAACGTAGCTTTACAGTTGCGCTCTATCGAGACGTTATCAGAGCTAGACTCAGACCATAGACCGGTCCTAATCCAGCTAGGACCCCCTCCTCAAGCAGCGCCCTTAGTTAAAAAGATATTAAATTGGAATAAGCTAGAGGAGCTTATACAATTACCAGTCCCGGCGCATCTCGACACAATACCTGGCACTACTAGCTCGGTCGAGGCCGCCAAGTCCCGTTCAATTAATTTTACTAATTATTGAACAGACAATATAGGTAAATCCACGAGAGAGGTCCCGGTGACCTTCGACGGTCGCGGTGCGCTCCCTCCGGATATTAGGTATATGGTAAATAGGAAAAATGCTGCTACCAGAGCCCATGACAGATGCCCGACCGACGATAACAGGCGGAGGTTACGCCGTCTTCAGAGGGAGTTGAGACAAGCTCTCGCTTCCTTTAGAGAACGCGAATGGGACCGGCGGCTTGAGGGACTCGCCCCGACGGGGCTGTGCGATGACGCTCACGTTACGCACGTAGTTTTGTCCGTAGCCGTTGCTTTCAACCTCCAGTGGGACCTTCTTTAGAGGACACGGACCTCGGCAAAGTTAGATCGATTATAAAGTCTCTCAAGACTAAGAAATCCCCAGGGCCAGATAGCGTAAGTAACAGGGTTCTTAAAATCCTCCCGCCTCATTTGCTTTGCCTTTTGGTTTCAATATTTAATACTCTACTGTCCGGGTGCTCATTCCCGGATCAGTGGAAGGAGGCCATTGTTATAGGGATCCATAAGCCGGGTAAACCCCGCAATCTCCCTTCTAGTTACCGCCCGATTAGTTTACTTAATACATTAGGCAAATTATATGAGAAAATAGTTCTCATTAGGCTCAATAGGGAAATCGAGAGGTTAAAATTAATTCCAAATGAGCAGTTCGGCTTTCGTGCCAATCACTCGTGTACCCACCTAGTGCACCGCCTAACGGAGCACATTCTTTCTCATAGGCGTAAATTTAACCGTAACAAAACAGGAGCGCTCTTCTTCGATGTGGCGAAGGCATTTGATAAGGTCTTGTGATTTGGCACAACGGGTTGGTGTACAAGCTACTACGACTCGGGGTGTCGGATAGGCTCGTATTTTTAATACGAGACTACCTTTCGAATCGTTCCTTCCGCTACAAAGTAGAGGGGACATTGTCATCCCCCCGCTCCCTCAGGGCGGGAGTCCCCCAGGGCTCCGTCCTCTCGCCCAGCCTATACACGCTCTATACGTGCGATACTTCTAAGCTCGCACTGGGTATCAAATTAGCTTTATTCGCGGACGACACCGCAGTCTTTACCTCCGGTAGGGACCCTCATGCCGTCGCCGCTCGCCTCCAATCCGCGGCCAACACCCTCGGTGATTGGTTTAGGAAATGGAGGATCGAGTTAAACCCACAGAAGAGCACCGCCGTGCTCTTCTGTCGGGTAAGGGTCGACACGGGGGTGCTAAGGAGAGTTAGAATCTTTGACCGACCATTAGACTGGCAAAAAGAAGCCAAATACTTAGGAGTAACGTTCGATAGTAAATTATCTTTCGGCAAACATATCAGAACGGTTAGGAACAGAGCGGCCTTCTTTCTAGGCCGACTCTATCCCCTCGTGTGCAAGCGGAGTAAACTGTCCCTTAGAAATAAGGTCACACTTTACAAAGTTTGTATACGCACCGTCATGTCCTATGCGAGTGTCGCCTTCGCTCACGCCGATCTAAAACCCCTTCAGGTGATTCAGAATAAATTCATGCGCACTGCCACGGGCGCGCCGTGGTATATGCGCAATGCAGACCTCCATAGAGACCTAGGTTTACCTACAATAGCGTAATATTTCAAGGAGCTCTCTCAGAGCTTCTTTGATAGGGCCGAGGTACATCCGAACCCACTGGTGGTTGAAGCGACCACCTACCAGCCTAGAGTCACCCCGTTAGCTTTTAGAAGAAGACCCAAGTCGATTCTAAACGACTCAGATGACCAAATAACGACTGACAACAGACGATTAGCTTACAATGTATCACACACCTACACACACCGCCTTCGCCGGCGAAGGCGAGGCCCTAAACGCACGCTGCCTCGGCGTTCTGCCGTCGGGGGGCGTTAGTGTCATTATACCCATCTATCCCATCCTATAAATACACTGTCTTAAGCCAAGGACGGCAAAAAGAAAATCAATTGCATGCAAATAATTAATTACAATGAAATAATAAAAGGACTGGAAAAGGATAGTCAAAACAGTCAATAAATTTTAGTTTAAATTTGAAAAATTAAATAAATAAATGGATAGGACATAATTTGTACTAAATATTTTGAGATTCTAAATTTTAAATGTTAATTATTGATTATTTAATATTCTTAAAGTAAATAAATAAATTTAATAATAAATTAAAAAATTGAATTTAAGTTTATTTAAATATTTTTATTATTTTCTTTATCTAATATTCACTTTTCATGTTTGTCAGATCAACAAAACCATCTATGGTGTCTTTGTGTTTGTCATTATATGTCAAGGCAGCTTCCAGAGCTATTTCATCAAAAAGGATTGAGCAATATTTCTTCTTTTCTTCCCAAGTATTCACCTAAAAGCAAATTACTAATTAGTCATGTTTCTATAATAATAATAAATAAAAGTCACGCAATATCTCTGTCGGGTTAGCAATACTTTGAATTAATGATAACTTTTCTTTACATTACAGAAATATTATTGACCCAACTTGGACTTTATTTTTTAAATTGAACAAATTTCTCTTTTGGTGGTTTTGGGAATGAATATCATATAGTTCAACAGAATTCAAAAACAAATATTATACACACAAAGTCATATACAGGCACATTAGCTAATTGCACTCTTTTTATTATATATAAACTCATACATTCATATATAGCCTATATAGTTAATGGAGAATTAATAGATTTTGGCACAAAAATATACAAGCATAGCATTGTTTAAAGGTTTAATAGTTACCTCTTGTTTTATAGCTTCAAAGATTTGAGGATCGATCCCTGTTTCAATGTTTAACTCAGAAATAATTTTATTAAGAGTGCATTTAGATGGCAATATAAATATCTTCTGTAAAAATTTGTAGCATTTTGGGCTTTGTTTAATTATAGACAGTGCTATAAGTTTATCTTCATAAGAGAACCGTCTCCCCTTAGATACAATAGGTACGATACGTATGATCCTCATGCCTCCTTTTCTTATAATAGTCATGGTCATGGTGTGAAGTTTCTATAAGATACATTAAATTTGAATTATTATGGATTCTAAGTACTCTACTAAAATACAAAGAAAATACATAAATATTTATTATATATAGCCTACGGCTAAAGAATAGACAAAGGACACATTTAAAGAGCTGGTTTTAATTTTAAACCTTTGAATGATGACAAATACTTATTTAAAACAATAATTTTAAACTATTTTTTATTAAAATAAAGTAATGGTTATCAATATGTAATTGTAGTTCTAAACAATAGATAAGTAGGTCACCGGTTTAATAGCCACCACCTGCATTCAAGATAACTTGAGCTTGGTCTGTTTTTAAGTTAATTCAATTATTGTTTTTTTACATTTCTAATAATTACATGAAGTAACAAATTATTGTATCTTAAAATCTGTCCTTTGTTTAGAAAATGATGATGTATATTCAAAAGTTACAGCTCATATTGTTCATCATTTTTATTAATAAAACAATATTAATACACATGTCTGATCTACTTCTTTTATATAAAGTATTTAATGGACTTCTGGACTCAGAGGGTTTGTTAAGTTGTTTGAAAATCTACACTCCATCTCTGCTTCTTATCTTTAATGAAAATCGCATTTGGGTACTCATTTTAAAATAAATCAAACCTGCGTGGTTAATTTATCTAAAAACTTATGTCCAAAATAAACTAAACATAGAAAATTACGAAGATATGTTCATAGGAATTACATACTTTTGTTGATGACGGTGCGAGTGGTTTGAGGGATACCACTAATAATTTCATCTTCTGTAAACAGTGTAGGATAAGCGCCGACACGAAGACGAGATCTCAACGACGATGATGTCAGTAATCTTTTGTCAAAGTGCTTCCGACACACGAAATGCTTGTGAATCGGTCGGATAAGCTCCGTAATCTATTACAATCAATGGTCTCTAACCACTTTTTGAGTCCTATCTCGTTCTTTGGAAAAGAATAAAAGTTAACGTCCTTTCGTATACTATCACAACACTTCACAACACAATGATTATACATCGTGCAAGCTTTAATGATATTATTACAATAACAGACACTGAGAGGATAAGAAACGGAATAAAAACTCAACGCAACTTCACTCGATCAACTCTGAAACTGTAAATTCAAAATTGTAATAATGGCGAATGGCGATTATTTCATATTCAAATAATACTGTACTCTGTCAGTTCAATGTCAGCGAAAGAGGGGAAAGAGGAGAGGGGGAAAGAACTGTCAATTTCGATATGTGAGCCTTTTATTAATGCGAGTTTTTATGGTATGCAGTTATCTACCCGTGCTTCATACTGTGAATTTCGTGTCACAGATGCGCGCGCATCGTAAAATTTCACTCTCATCATTTTTTTATAACGCGCCTAAAGAAGTATAACTTCAAAAATTAAGTAATTAGTAATAAATTGTGAATAGTGAAGTCTTGTATGCGGATTTTATTTCCCTAGGTTTCCACACATCGATCTGTTGGATCACACCACGCTTCGAACATTCGTCCTTCGAGCCGGATAAGTGCGCGAGTGAAGAAAAGTAGTGAAGTGCGTGGGAGTGTTCGCGAAAGTCCCGAAGTGTGTAGGTGTGCGTCGGCGGATAAAGTGCGTGGGCGTATAAGTGATAAAGTACGTGGGCGTATAAGTGATAGAGTGCGTGGGCGTATAAGTGATAAAGTGCATGGGCGTATAAGTGATAAAGTGCGTGGGCGTATAACTGATAAAGTGCGTGGGCGTTCAATAACCTTGTAATAAAAAACAATTAGAGAATTTTGTAGTTAATAGACTTAAAAAAATTCGTAGTTAAGAGACTTAGAAAAATTTGTTATTAAAAAGACTTAGAATCTGTTGTTCAAAGCACTTAGAAATATTCATTAGTAAGTGGACTTAGAAAAATTTGTAATAAAAAAGACTTAGAATACTTTGTTCATTAATGGACTTAGAAAAATTTGTAGTGGACTTACGAGTTATTTACTATTGAGTTGTGATTGATTATTATAAGTTTGTTACTTGGAAAATTAACTTTATATATCTGAAAAATTTATGAATATGGCGGCTGACAAATTAGATCAACAAGTCGAGTTAATGAATCAATTAGGAAAAAGTTTGAGTAATTTCAAGAAAACGCCTAAACCAAGATTAAGTGGCACGTACATTGAAGTTAAATTAAAGTTGTTAGAGGAACATTGGCAAAATTTTACAAATAATCATATGATTTTGATTAACAAAGAAGATATTGAGTCTGAAGATTACACTAAAAAAGATTACTATGATAAGGCAGAAGACCTTTACACTTTAGCAAAGTGTGAAATGATAGACGCTTTAGAGAAATTAAAGGCGCTTGGACCTCAATCAAATTCTACATTAGTGCCTACTATATCACAACCGCCAGTCCATTCAGAAATAAAACTACCTCGAATCAGTTTACCCTCGTTCTCAGGAAAATATTCGGAATGGTGTCTTTTCATGATATGTTTGCCTCACTTATACACCAAAACACCTTATTAAAGAAACTACATTATCTAAAATCTAGCTTGAGTGGTGAGGCTGAAGCTTTGTTAAGACATATACCAATAACTGATGCTAACTACGAGAATGCATGGTCAACATTAAAAAAGCGTTTTGAGAATAAAAGATTTATAGTAAATTCCACATTAAAGAAATTGCTGTCACAGAGAAATATTTCTAGGGAGTCATCGCAGGCTGTAAAAATACTCTTGGACACGACTAATGAATGTTTAAGTGCTCTTAAGAATACGGGGATACTACTTGTAAATTTTGTAATGGCAATCATTACATTTCCAACTGCAAAGAATTTGCACGATTAACATTTGTTAACCGCAAGAGTTTTGTAGAAAAGAATGGTTTATGCTACAATTGTTTGATTCCTAATCACACAGTTCTAAAATGTAAACAGAGAACATCATGTCGAAGATGTGGCAGAAAACATCATTCTTTAATACACCCAGAGAATAGATCCACAGATAATGTTCCAGCAGGTGGCTCTGGAATATCACATGTACGAGATAATTCACAATCTGAAGTAACTTTTACACCAGTCAATAACAATGTAGCGGCCCATTATGCGGATAAGGAACTGACAACCAATGTGCTGTTGGCCACAGCCATAGTCAAAGTTCGATCACAAAATGGGACTGTATATAATTTGAGGGCATTGATAGATCAAGGATCCCAAGGCTCATTTATTACAGAGTCTGCAGCACAGTTTCTTGGGTTGAAAAAAATTCCAATCAATTGCAAAATAAATGGACTGGGCGACGAAGGTAGAAGTCTCAAATCAAAAAATATGGTTTTATTTATGGTATATTCAAGATATAGTTCAACTTTTGAAATGCCTGTAAAGGCTTATATACTTAAATCACTAACACGAATATTACCGACTAAGGAAGTATGTGATGAAAACTGGTCGCATCTGCACCGACTAGAACTTGCTGATCCAAACTTCAATCAACCAAAGAAGGTTGATTTGTTGTTAGGTGCAGATTTATATAGCGAGATAATTACAGAGGGATTAAAGAAGGGTCCACAGGGTCCAGTGTGCGGTCGCTAGTGCCGCCGTCTGGCGCGTCCCCCGGGTTGCGGATAGGGGAGGTCCCCTCAGATATGAGGGGCACCGGCTTCGGCCGGCGCGGACAGCTACTAGCACGTGTGGCTGCTTGCCCTTCGGGGCGAGCATTGCACGGCCACAAGATCTCGGAAGCCCGCACTGAGCGGGAACGAGGGCTGGACGGACGGATCCTGTTCTGTTCGTCTGGCTGCGAGGAAGAAAACCTCTATAAAAATCACCCTGGGGGTCGGTCATGGGGGTGTCAGTGCCCGGTCCATGACCGACCGATTTGTGTCTTGTGTTCGTTTTGTCCCGTTTAGTCCTCGTCGTATTTGTTATGTTTCGTTTTATGTGTGTTTGTGTTTTAATGTTTCGTGTTTTATGGGGACCTCACCCCTTAAAGGAAAGCATGGACATAGGTGATTTAAAATATGGTCCCCGGGAGGGTGTCGGCTCAGCCGTGCAATCCCTCACGGCATCCTCGGATGCCGTCTGCCCCTCGTACTACGGGGGGGGCAAAAATCACCTCGGAGCAAGAGTACCTGCGCAGGTCGATCCCGCACCGACCTGTCCAAATAAAAGCAGTGCGAAGCGTGGCACGGCGATGTGCCACGACGACAACCCGGCAACCCTTTTTGACACTGATTTTCCCAGCGAACTGGAAATAATCGATTTGGACGCGGATGAGCCGACCCCGACGGTCGGTTCATCCGTGTATGACATTGGCAAACCCATTGGACTCCGATTGGCTTTCGGATGTGATCTGACTGACGGGTCAGACCAGGTGGTGTGTGTGCGGCGCAAGCGAGGCCCTCTCTCAGAGGTCTCTCGCTTGCAGAGTGAAGCGTCCGGGAGCGACTCGGAGCGTGGTGTTGCGATTTCCAAGTGCAGCACCGCTCGTCGTGGACGCCCCACTCCAAGCACTCGTGGTTCAGGGCTCGCAAGGGCAAAAGCAGAGCTGCGAGCCCTGAACATGGAGGCTGAAGAGGCGGCATTCGAGCTGAAGCTCCAACGCCAGGCCTCCCGGAAGACGGCGGGTACGACCAGGAGTGCGCCGGGCTCCGAGGAAGAGACTTCCTTGGAGGTACAACCTGTTCCGGATCCGTCGTCCCTAAGCGCTGAGGAGTTGAGCGCAGCCGCCGCCCGACACTCGCACACCATATACGAGTGGACCCGAAAGTCGGCAAACCTAAAGGGCACGGTGATCAAGGCCCTCAGGGACGAGTCGAGAGGCATGCTCGACATCGTCAGAGCCTTGGTCAGCCGCAGCGAGCCGGAGGAGACGCGCCGTATCCGCGAGGATAACGCGCGTCTACACATGGAGATCGAGGCGTTGAAGGCGGAACTCAAAGCTCACAGGAGGGAGTTCGTCGAGATGAGGGCATCTGCGGCCAAAGCCGCGGTCTCAGGGATGCCCTCGTCGGAGGCGGACCACCTCGAGGAGTTGAAGCGCTCCGTAATCGACTCGGTGGGCGTTATGCTTAACGCCCGGTTCCGAGGGATAGAGGAGCGCCTCCTCCCAGAGAGGAGTTTACGGCCTTCTCTGGCTGCAGACCGGAGAAGGGAAGCAGCCGCAGCCGCAGCCGCTGCTGTCGATTTCCGGCCATCGGTTTGCGGCTACAGCCAGGTCGGATCTCCGGTCGTCGTGCCGAGGTCTCCGCCAATCCTGCCAGTTGAAGCAGTCGCTCCTCTGGAGGCTTGGTCGACGGTGGTGCGGGGGGGTAGGAAGAATACCCCCCGGGCCTCTCGGAAGCCGACACCGGCTCCCACTCAGGCCCCTAAGGCCGCTCCCCGGAGGCTGGCTCGTGCGCCGGCTTGGCTCCGGTGGCCCAACCCCAAGCCCAACGGCCTGCCTCTAAGCGGCGGAGGCGAAGGAGGAAGAAGGCCGCTAAAAAGTCAGACCAGAAGGCCCAGGCAGGGACGCGTTCCCAGCCCAAGTTGCCGCAGCCTCGGTCCCCAGCTGTAATTATCACGCTGCAGACTGAGGCCGCGGCGAAAGGGGTAACGTACGCCCAGGCCCTCGAGCGCGCCGCCGAGAAGATTGACCTCGGCGAGCTCGGGCTCGAGGGTGGGCTCAAAATCCGGCGGTCGGCCACAGGAGCCAGGCTTCTGGAGCTTCCGAAGGCAGCCCCGGAGTCGGCGGACAGGCTGGCAGAGAGCTTGCGGAAAACGTTGGTGGGTGTGGCGAATGTCGTCCGGCCTGTAAAGAGGGTCGGTGTCAGGATCAAAGGCCTGGACGACTCCGCCACGAGGGACAAAGTGGCGGCAGCGATCTGCCGCGTCACCCAATGCTCCAAGGAGTCTCTCCACGTCGGGGAGATTCATTGGGGCAATGGGGCCCTGGGCGCTGTCTTTGCCCGGTGCCCCGTTGACGCGGCCAAAACGTTGCTCGCTGCGGGGAGGCTGTTGGTCGGGTGGAGCTCTGACAGGGTCGAGCTTCTGGAGGAGCGGCCCATGCGGTGTTTCGGGTGTCTTGAGCCCGGGCACACGCGTGCGGTCTGCCCCTCCAAAATCGACAGAAGCTCGATCTGCTACCGGTGCGGCGTAGCGGGCCATTCCCGAGCAGGCTGCACCGGAGTCCTCAGATGCGCACTTTGCGCGGAGAGAGGACTACCAGCAGGCCATGAGCTGGGCAGCGGAGTCTACAAGGCTCCCCGTAGGAAGGGAAGGGTGATTGGCCCCTCTCCAGCTCCCAGAGGCGGCGGTGGCGGTAAACCGCCTGTGGAAGCCATGTCGCAATGACCAGACGGCGACATGGCTTCCTACAGGCGAACTTAAATCACTCCGTGAGGCCCCAGGACCTTTCTGTCCAGACCATGGCGGAGTGGGATAGTAGTGTTGCGGTGGCCTGCGAGCCCTACTATGTCCCCCCGAATTCCAGCTGGTCGGGGGACATAAACGGCTCCGTGGCAGTGGTTGTGGGACCTGGTCCCGGTCCCCCTTTCTCCACTCTGGAGACTGGCCCGGGTTTGGTAGTGGCGCGGTGGGGGGAGTACGTCGTCGTAGGCGCGTACTTCTCCCCCAATAGTAGACTGGCGGAGTTCGAGGTTTTTCTCGACTCCGCCAGTGCTGCGATTCGCAGACAGGCGTCGGGGAAAGTTATCTTCCTCGGCGACCTGAACGCCAAATCCGAGGCCTGGGGGAACCACGCCACGGACGCTAGGGGTAGGGCTGTCCAGATCTGGTCGCTCCTCTCCGGTCTGTCCCTCCTCAACAGAGGGACCGAACCGACCTGCGTGCGGCAGCAAGGGAGTTCAGTGGTGGACGTTTCGTTCGCCACCCCAGCTGTCGCGCGCATGGTTGACGACTGGAGAGTTGAGACTGAGGTGGAGACGTCCGACGTCCGATTTGAGATCTCCGCCTCCCGACCGGATCTGGCCAGGCCACCGCGGGAGGGATGTCGGTTTCCTCGCTGGGCTGTCCAGAGGCTGGATCGGGAAATGGCCTTCGAGGCAGCCAGTGTCCAGGGCTGGGACTTTCCCGATCCCCCCAGCGAGGAAACCGACGTGGAGGGCTTGGCTGGCCGCATGCGCGAGGCTCTTACGAGACTCTGCGATGCGGCCATGCCGGGGGTGGGGTTCCGGCCCCGGCGCAGATGTGTCTACTGGTGGTCGCCCGAAATAGCCGAACTTCGGGCGGCCTGTTGCAGGGCTCGCAGGGCCTTCCTCCTGTGTCGCCGCAGACGCGGCTCGGACCCGGAGATGGAGGCCAAGCTGCAGGGTCAGTATCGTCAAGCGAAGTCGACCCTGCAGCTCGCGATTCGGAAGGCGAAGGACCTGGCTCGGGAGGAAATCCTGGCCGGTCTCGATAGGGACCCATGGGGGCGACCGTATCGCGTTGCGCGGAATAAAATCCGCGCCGCGACCGCCCCGGTCATGGAGTCCCTTCAGCCGGATTTCCTCGAACTTTTCCCGGATTCCACCGGCCACTCTCCTCCCGTGATGGCCCCCCCCTCTCAAAGGGGGGGAGCTGGTTCTGTCCCAGTCATCACGGAGGCCGAGCTGGAGGTCGCGCTGAATCGCCTGCGAGCCCGCAACACTGCGCCGGGCCGGACGGTATTCCAGGGCGAGTGTTGGTCATCGCCCTGGAATACCTGGGAGGCAGGCTTCGGGAACTGTTCAACCTGTGTTTGCGCACTGGACAGTTCCCGAAAGCCTGGAAGGAGGGCAGGTTGTGCCTGTTGCGGAACGACGGTCGTTCTGTCGATTCTCCTTCCGCATACAGGCCGATCGTGCTGCTGGACGAGACGGGCAAGCTCTTCGAGAGAGTCCTCTCTGCCCGTCTCGTCCAGCACCTCCAAGAGGTAGGTCCGGGTCTCTCAGACGCTCAGTTCGGCTTCAGGGCGGGTCGTTCAACGATCGACGCCCTGAGAGCTCTGAAAGACCTGACCGAAGAGGCTGTTTCCGAGGGGGATGTCGTCCTGGCGGTTTCGCTGGACGTCGCCAACGCCTTCAACAGCCTGCCGTTCGAGACTTTGGTTGAGGCACTCCGGTTCCATGGTTCCTCCCTATCTCCGCAGGCTGTTGAGGGCGTACCTACAGGATAGAGAGGTCCTGTGGGAGTGCGGCGACTGGCGGGTCTACCGACGTGGTGTGAGCCGAGGGGTTCCACAAGGGTCCGTTTTGGGACCGGTCTTGTGGAACCTGGGCTACGACTGGCTGCTTCGCTGTCCGCTCCTCCCCCGGACGAGGGTGCTGTGTTACGCAGATGATACCCTCGTCACGGCGCGCGGAGGGAGCTTTGCGGAGGCAGCCCGTCTTGCCACGGTCGGCGCTACGTTGGTAGCGGACCGCATAGGGCTGTTGGGACTGGAGGTCTCTGTTTCCAAGACGGAGGCCATCCTGCTCCACGGCCCTCGCCGAGGTCCCCCTCGTCGGGCATACATCTCCGTCCAGGGTGCGCGGGTGGCGGTGAAGGCCCAGATGAAGTATCTGGGCCTCACCCTGGACGGAAGATGGAACTTCGGGGCTCACTTCTCTCTGCTGGCCCCGAAGTAAATCTCCACTGCAGTCGCCTTGAGTAGGCTTCTACCCAACGCCGGAGGGCCGCAGGCTCCTTGCCGCCGGTTATACGCCGGAGTGGTGAGGAGCATGGCCCTGTACGGTGCTCCCATATGGTCGGGAGCCCTCACCGCGGATTCCAGGGCCCTTTTGCGTCGCACGCAAAGGGTCCTAGCGGTGAGAGTGATCAGGGGGTACCGTACGGTGTCATACACTGCGGCCACACTCCTGGCGAGCGATCCGCCCTGGGAGCTACAGGCGCGGGTCCTCGCCGGAGTGTATTGGCACCAGGTGGAAGCCCGGGTCGGGCGGGTGAGGCTCGAGGCGGTTTGGATCAGGGTTCTAGCTCACCGTGCCCTGATCCGACAGTGGAGCAGGGACTTAGAGTCCCCGTCGGCCGGTCTTGCGACGGTGGGGGTTATTTCCCCCATCTCGATCGTTGGATCGGCCGGCGGCACGGGACTCTAACGTTCCGTCTTGTGCAGGTGCTCACGGGGCACGGTTGCTTTGGTGAGTACCTGTACAAGATCGCGCGCAGAGAGGCGGCCTCCTCCTGCCACCACTGTGACGAGCCCGTTGACACGGCTCGTCACACCTTGGCGGAGTGCGCAGCCTGGGACCGTCAGCGTACTGAGCTGACGGCCGTGGTTGGCAGCGACTTCTCGTTGCCGAGCGTTGTTTCCGCGATGCTCGACGACGAGAGGTCCTGGGTCGCTATGGCCTCCTTCTGCGAGCAAGTCATTGCCGCGAAGGAGGCCGCGGAGCGGGAAAGAGAGGCAGCCTCCTCTGAACCGCTCCGCAGGGGTAGGCTGGGTCGAAGGAGGTGGGATTACGCCCGCAGCCTCCTTCCCCAGCTGTAGTGCCTTTTTTTTTTTTTTTTTTTTTTTTTTTTTTTTTTTTTTTTTTTTTTTTTTTTTGTCGTTGGAAAAATGCGTTACGCATCATCCCAGCGGCCAGGAAGGTGATGGCCGAGGGGTATGTGGGACTACCCGGCAGCATAGAGGACGCTGCCATTTTTAAGGCTACCCACTAAAAAACCAACGGTTGACCTCATCGCCATAGTGGAGCGCCACGGGATCGCTTTCGCACTCACCGTGACGCCCCGGCGGAACCCCCTGCGAGGGGCCCCGATCAACTCAGGGACACCCTCACCTCGTAGGCCTATAATGGGTGGGAGAGGTCACCCCCCTCTCCCGCCCAGGCACTACGGCTGGGAAAGGAAGCGGCGGGCATACTCCCGCTTCCTTCTTCCCAGCCTAACCCTACGGAGCGGGTCTGCGGTAGAGGCTAGCTCCCTGACCCGCTCCGCGGCCTCCTTTGCGGCAATGACTTGTTCGCAGAAGGAGGCCATGGCGACCCAAACGTCCTCACTGTCGAGCATCTTTGGAATGACGCTCGACAGCGAGACACTGCTGCCGACCACGACCGCCAGCTCTTCTCGCTGGCGGTCCCACGCCACACACTCCTCCAGGGTGTGACGAGCCGTTTCCTGTGGCTCACCACAGTGGTGACAACAGGGGGTCGCCTCTCTCCTCGCCACCTTGTGCAGATACCCCCCGAAGCATCCGTGCCCCGAGAGTATCTGCACAAGGCGGAACGTCAGAGTTCCGTGCCGCCGGTCCACCCACTGCTTGAGGTGCGGAAGTAGCACCCCAACAGTGAAAAAACCGGCGGCCGGAGACTCCAACTCTCGTTTCCACCGCTGGATCAGGACATTTTGTGCCCCTGCCCTGATCCTGGCCACCTCAGGCGCTTCGCCCCTGGCACGAGCGTCGGCCCGGTGCCAGTACACTGCAGCGTTGACCTCCGCCTGGAGTTCCCAGGGGGGGTCACTTGCTAGCAGTGTCGCCGCAGTGAACGACACCGTACGGTACCCCCTGATCACCCTCACCGCGATGGTCCTCTGCGATTGCCGCAAGAGGACCTTAGAGTGGCGGGTGAGGGCTCCCGACCATATGGGGGCACCGTAGAGGGCCATGCTCCGTAAGATGCCGGCGTACAACCGCCGGCACGGAGCACCCGGCCCTCCGACGTTGGGCAGAAGCCTACCTAAGGCCGCCGCGGCGGAAACGAGTTTCGGGGCCAACGAGGAGAAGTGAGCCCCGAAACGCCACCTGCCGTCCAGGGTAAGGCCCAGATATTTCATCTGAGCCTTAACCGCCACCTCCGAACCCTGGACGGAAATGGATGCCCGACGAGGGGGACCCCGGCGAGGGCCGTGGAACAGTAGGGCCTCAGTCTTTGAGACCGAAACCCTGAGTCCCAACAGCCCTATACGGTCCGCCACCAGCGTAGCACCAACTGTTGCCAGCCTGGCCGCCTCCGCAAAGCTACCCCCCCTCGCTGTTACGAGGGTGTCATCTGCATAGCAGTACACCCTCATGCGCGGGAGGAGAGGACATCGGAGCAGCCAGTCGTAACCGAGGTTCCACAAAACGGGCCCGAGCACAGAGCCCTGTGGAACCCCGCAGCTAACGCTACGCCGATAGACCCGCCGGTTGCCACACTCCCATAGGACTTCTCTGTCCTGCAGGTAAGCCCTCAACAGCCGCCGGAGATAAGGAGGCACTCCATGGAACCGGAGTGCCTCAACCACAGTCTCAAACGGCAAGGTGTTGAAGGCATTGGCGACATCCAGCGATACCGCCAGGACGACATCCCCCTCGGACACAGCCTCTTGGGTCCCGTCTTTCAAAGCCTTCAGGGCGTCAATCGTCGATCGACCCGCCCTGAAGCCAAACTGAGCGTCTGAGAGCCCGGGACCCACTTCGTCGAGGTGTTTGACGAGACGGGCGGAGAGGATTCTCTCGAACAGCTTTCCCGTCTCGTCCAACAACACGATTGGCCTGTATGCGGAGGGACTGTCGTCAGAAAGACCCTCCTTTCGCAACAGGCACAATCTCCCCAACTTCCAGGCAATCGGGAACTGTCCAATGCGCAAGCAGGTATTGAACAGTTCCCGGATTCTGCCCCCTAAGTACTCCAGGGCGATGCAGAGAACTCGCCCGGGAATACCGTCCGGCCCCGGCGCCGTATTACGGGCTCGCAGGCGACACAAGGCGACCCCCAGCTCAGCCTCCGTAACTGGCGGGATAGAACCCGCCCGCCCCCTCATCGGGGGGCACATCACAGGAGGAGAGTGACCAAAGGAACTCGGGAACAAGCCCTCCACCAGCCGCTCGATAAAAGCCGGCTGCAGGGACTCCATTACGGGGGCACCAGTGGCGCGGATTTTCTTCCGCGCCACTCTGAACGGGCGTCCCCAAGGGTCCCTGTCGAGACCTGCTAGGATCTCCTCCCGAGCCAGGTCTTTCGCCTTAGCGATCGCCATTCGCAGAGCTGCCTTCGTATCCCGATAGCAGCTCTGTAGCTGGGCCTCCACAACCGGGTCAAAGCCGCGACGACGACGACACCGGACGAAGGCCCTGCGAGCCCTGCAGCAGGTCACCCGAAGTTCGGCAATGTCGGGTGACCACCAGTAGACGCTGCGGCGCCGAGGCCTGGGCCCCACCCTTGGCATGGCCGCATCACAAATACGCGTTAGGGCTTCGCGTATACGGCCAGCCAATACTTCTACATCAGCTCCCTCGCTGGAGGCATCGGGAAAGGCCCAGCCTTGAACGATGGCTGCCTCCTTGGCCATCTCCCGATCCAGATGTGTGCGAGGAAATTGACTGCCCTTTCGCGGTGGCCCAGCCAGAACTGGGCAGGAGGAGGAGACCTCAAAGCGGATGTAAAGGTGATCCGAAAGGGTCTCCACCTCGTTCTCAACCCTCCAACCTATAACCCGGCGTGCAACCGCTGGGGTGGCGAACGTGACATCCACCACGGAACTCCCTTGCGGTCGCACACACGTGGGTTCGGACCCTCTATTTAGAAGGGACAGGTCGGAGAGGAGTGCCCAAATCTGGACAGCCCTACCTCTGGCATCCGTAAAGCGGTTTCCCCAGGCTTCGGACTTGGCATTCAGGTCGCCGAGGACGATGATATTCCCCGACGCTTGTCTGCGGACCGCAGCCCTGACTGAGTCAAGAAAAATCTCGAACTCAGCTAAGCCACGGTTGGGGGAGAAGTATGCACCTACTAAGACGTACTCTCCCCACTTCGCCACTACCAAGCCCGGGCCGGTCTCTAATTTGGAGAGAGGGGAACCGGGGCTGGACTTCACCACTATGACCACGGAGTCACTTTCATCCCCCACCCAATTTGAGTTAGGAGGGACGAAATAAGGCTCACAGGCCACCGCTACACTTATATCCCACTCTGCCATGGACTGAAGCATGAGGTCTTGAGCCCTGGCAGAGTGGTTTAAATTTGCCTGCAGAAATCCATGTCGCTTGTTGCTTAGCATAGTGACATGGATTCAACT
Organism: Napeogenes sylphis; assembly: GCA_959347405.1. NCBI lineage: Eukaryota > Metazoa > Arthropoda > Insecta > Lepidoptera > Nymphalidae > Napeogenes > Napeogenes sylphis. Next base: position 32,826,486 of record OY365786.1, read on the forward strand.
GGCGCCTGTGCGCACTCACTGTGTGTGGCAGCAGGGGAGGGACCAACTGCCTTCGCAACTCCTTTGCTTTGGGGAGCCTTGCAAGCACGGCTCCCCATTTGATGCCCTGCGGGTAGACCTAGGTCCACACACAGGGCACACCGTAGGACTCCAGTGCACTTGGCTTGGGTATGCCCAGAGAGGCCGCACCGGAAACATAACGATGTCCTATCGACCCCGGTAGGGCAGACAGCCCTGATGTGTCCGGGTGCTTGGCAGCCGAAGCATCTCATAGGCCGGTCCTCGAGAAGCTCTACCCCGGCCGAGCTCCAGCCTATGAGAAGCCTGCCGGCCTTTAACACTGCCTTGGCCGCCTCAACGGGGATCCGAGCAAAGGCAACGCCCATACGATCCCCCCTACCCCATCGAATCTCACCAACGTGGATCGCGTCAGTGGGGAAGTTTGTAAGACGGCTGATTGCCGAAATCACCTTCTCCGAGGTGACTGAGTCGTCCAGTCCCTTAATTTTCACAACTACGCGCTTGACGGGACGGACGACCTTGGCCACCCCGTCTAAAACAGTGCGCAAACCTGTCGCAAGCTGCTCCGCTTTCTCCGAGCCCGCCGCTCTGGGTAGCTCTAGCAAACGGGCCCCCGTAGCCGAACGTCTGATCTTTAGCCCGCCTTCTATTCCGATTTGGCCGAGATCAATCTTCTCGGCCGCACTGCCCAGGATGTCGGCGTACGTAATGCCCTTGGCCGCTGCTTCTTCCTGCAGTGTAATTAGCACTGCAGGAGCTTTAGACGACGGCATTCTGGCGCCCTTTTTTCGGCAGGCTCTGTTCTTATTTTTCTTTTTCACCCCTTTATTGGCATCAGCCGCCTTGGTGTTCGGAGGCTGGGTCGTAGGCTTGCCTGCCTGGGCCATGCGCGAGGACTGAGGAGGCTTTTTCGTGCCCCTCCTCACCACCGTTGACCACTCGCCATCCGTAATAACCTCCTGTGAGGGAGGAGCAGGAGAAGAAGTAATGGTAGGTGCGGTGTGTGGTACCTTAGACACCTTCCGGGAGACCTCTTTTCGGCTTCTCTGCGATGATGCCACCGAAACCACCACTGGGGCCTCACTTACAGATCCTGTAAGGCAACCAATAGCGGGTGACGACCTCACCGGCATTATTGGAGAGCTCGAACGGGCGACAGAACACCCGCCCCGGCTCACCAGTCCATTCGCAGCTGCTGCTGCAGCCTCCTTTCTCCGGTCCGCTGCCAGAGGAGGGCGGAGAGTTTTGGCCGGCAAAAGGCGATCCTCCAGATTCTCCAGGCGGGCATTCACCAAAACACCCACAGAGGTGATTAGCGAACGCTTCAACTCTTCGATGAATTCGTTATCTACTAAAGGCTTATCCAAACCAAACGCCGCGGTACGCCAAAACCCCCTTTGCGGCCGCCCTCATCTCTGCGAATTCACGCTTATGAGCTTTCAGCTCCGCTTGAAGGTTCTGAACCTCTCGGGAAAGGCGCGCATTATCAGCCCTTAAGCGACAAGCCTCATCGCTTTGAGTCCTACCAGCTAGGGTCTCCACAATCTCTAAAAGATCTCTGGACGCGTCCTTCAATCTCTTAATCATGGGCCCCTGAAGGTGCCCAGATTTTCTGGAAACCTCCAGAATTGAAGCGGTACATCGACCAGCTAATGCGCGCAGCTCTTTTGCCCCGAGACTCACTGGGTCCTTCGACAATGGCGCTCCTTCAATAAGATCTCCATCGGAGTCAACCAAGGCGATTGGGGAGACCGCAGATTTTCTAAAAGCTCGCGCCTCTAGCTCCTTCTCAAAGTTCGACTCTTTAGCCTCGTTGGTAAGAATTCGCAGACTGGCCTTGGTCCGTGCGAGTCCACATCCACCTCTCGATGCAGAAGCAGAGGAGCGTCCACGACTGGCTGTGCTGTACTTAGAAAGTACAGCATCGGTCCCAGATTCACTATCCGATGCATCACTCGCCAAGGAAGCATTCCCTGAAAGAGGTCGCTTCCGAGTACTCTTAGAGACCACGGCCTGACCGGAGGTAATCCTAGAACCCTTCGGCTTGCCTAGGTCGTTATCCGAGGATGCGACCAATTGGGTCCACCGTCGGTCAGAGTCCATATCGGACTCGACGTAGCTATCCTCAGGGTTGGGATGGCCCTGAGAAGGGCCTTGTACTTGACCCTCAGAAGGGTCTTGTTGTTGGCCCTGAGAAGGGCCTTGTTGTTGGCCCTGAGAAGGGCCTTGTTGTTGGCCCTGAGAAGGGCCTTGTTGTTGGCCCTGAGAAGGGCCTTGTTGTTGGCCCTGAGAAGGGCCTTTTGGTTGGCCCTGAGAAGGGCCTTTGACAAATCTTCCTTTGCTATCACGCGCAGGAGGCATTGCGACAGAAAGATAGAACGCACACTCACCCAAGTATAGTTTATTAGCTTTGGTCACCCGCCTGCCACCTGCGTTACCGGGGTCAGGACGGGGTCCAGGGGAGACGACGAGGACGTACTAATAAACACTTGGGGACTCCCCCAGCTGTAGTGCCTGGACGGGCGAGGGGGGTGACCTCTCCCGCCCGTTATAGGCCTACGAGGTGAGGGTGTCCCTAAATTGATCGGGGAACCTCGCAGGGGGTTCCGCCGGGGCGTCACGGTGAGTGCGAAAGCGATCCCGTGGCGCCCCACTAAGGCGATGAGGTCAACCGTTGGTTTTTTAGTGGGTAGCCTTAAAAATGGCAGCGTCTTCTATGCTCCCGGGTAGTCCCTCATACCCCCTCGGTCATCACCTTCCTGGCCGCAGGGATGATGCGTAACGCATTTTTCCAACTAGTCAGTGGAAGACTTTTATTGCCAATCGTACGTCTGAAATTATAACAATTTTCCCTTCTCAACATTGGAATCATGTGGGTTCTAAAGAGAACCCTGCTGACTTAGCTTCAAGAGGGGTGCTAGCTTCGGTCCTTAAAGATGAAGTGCTATGGTGGATGGGCCCGAAATGGTTAGGTGAAATAAAAATTGATCATAAGGCACCTATAAATTTACCAAATGAATTCCCTTTCGAAGAACGAAGAATTGTTGCATATAATACAAGATTAGAAGTAAATTTTAGTGATAATTCTAAACGATATTCAGCTATAGAAAAATTAGTGAGAATAATTGCTACCTGTAAAAGATTTAGGAATATAAAAAAAAACAAGTCTATCCAAATTACCTGACAGCTGAAGAACTCGAGAAAGCATTATTTGTTTGTATTCATATTTGCCAAAAAGAAGAATTTGAAGAAGACATTTTTTGTTTGAGAGAAGGAAAAACGCTGAAAAAAAGTAGTAAACTCCTTACCCTTAATCCTTTTTTGGATAAAAAAGATATTTTAAGAGTCGGAGGTCGTTTACGTAATGCTGATATACCGGAAGACGCCAAACATCAGATAATTTTCCCGGCTAATAATCCTTTGTCAAAACTAGTTATAGTTCAAGCACACAAAAATACCCTACATGGAGGACCAACTTTAATGTTAAGTTATATAAGAAAAAAATATTGGATTCTAGGTGGCAGAAGTATGATAAGAAAGGAAGTACATGGTTGCATTACTTGTGTTCGTCACAAAGCTAACACTAGAACGCAATTAATGGCAGACCTTCCAGAACCGCGGGTTACACCGAGCAGACCTTTCTCACATTCTGGAGTCGATTTCGCTGGTCCCATTGATTTGAGGATGTCGAAAGGTCGGGGTTCTAAAACCTATAAAGGTTTTTTTTTTTTTTTTTTTATATGATCTAGGGCAATGCTTGACTACATTCCACCTGATGGTAAGTGGAATGTAGTCTAAGATGGTAAGTCGCATTGCCCTAGCAACCTATTCACTCTTCTCTTGAAGACACCCACATTATATTTGGCCGGAAATACCGACGCAGGCAAATTGTTCCAGTCCTTCGCTGTACGCACTAAAAATGAGGAAGCAAAGCGCTTCGTTCGGACAGGTGGAATGTCCACAACAAAAGGATGGATACCCGCCGTGCGTCGGGACGTCCGGTGATGGAAGGGGGACGGGGGAATTAACTCGTGTAATTCCTGCGCACCCTGAATTCCATTTGACAGACCCTGTCAAATGCCCTCGAGACGTCCAGAGAGACGGCGACCGCTTCTCCTTTCTTCTCGATGGCCTCGCCTAAAATGTGAGTAGCATACACTAGGAGGTCCCCAGTAGACCTATTACGGCGAAACCCGTACTGTCGGTCACTGAGGAGATTGTGGTGTAGGTTATATTTGTATTTTTATCTGCATGGCCACACGCGTCGTACATATAGAAATTGTCAGCAGTTTGGGAAGCGAGAGTTTTGTAGCTGCTTTTAAGAGATTTACAGCTAGACGTGGACATTGTAGTCACATCTGGAGTGATAATGCTACGAATTTTTTTGCTGGAAATAAACTCTTAAAAGATATGCTGAAAAGTCAGATGAGTAAAGTGACGACTGATATTTTGGATCAGTTAGCAAGAGAAGGTACAACATGGCACTATATTCCGGCTGCTGCACCCCATTTCGGTGGGTTGTGGGAGGCCGGAGTCCGCTCCATCAAATACCACTTGAAACGAATATTGGGCAATTCCACTTTAACCTATGAGGAAATGTCGACAGCAATAGTTCAAATTGAAGCCTGCCTAAATTCTCGTCCAATTTCGCCAATAAGTGACAACATTGAGGATCTTTTACCTTTAACTCCAGGCCATTTCCTAATTGGGGAACCCCTAATCATTGTTCCGGAAAGTTCATATCTAAACATCGATGTTAATAGGTTAAACCGGTGGCAACTTGTTCAGAGAATGGTTCAACACTTTTGGAATAGGTGGACGAAAGAGTATTTGGCCAGACTTCAACAAAGACCTAAGTGGATTAAGAAGATAAATAATGATATTAAAATAGGCATGTTGGTTTTACTAAAGGATAATAATCTTCCGCCCGGAAAATGGGCCTTGGCTCGGATTGTTAATGTACATCCTGGCACGGATGGGCTTATTAGAGTGGTATCGGTAAAATGTAAAAATGCAATTTTAAAACGTCCAATCACCACAATTTATCCTTTACCGCCAAATATTTAATATGGGGGATATATATATTGTTGGTTTTTATTTATTTTTTCTCTTGTTTATATAACGTTATTACATTATTTTGTTATTTTAGTGTGTTATCAATGAAAGAACATTTTAAAATAATGTCCTTGGTGGGTGGAATGTTAAGATTAGCTGCTTTGTGTTATTATTATATTAATTCACATTGTTTTAAACTAGATGTCGCTAGTAAATTGCTACATCGCGCAACTGTTTGGTTGTTGTAGAAGGTTATAAGACCAAATGTATTTTAAAGTAATTAGTAATAAATTGTGAATAGTGAAGTCTCGTATGCGGATTTTATTTCCCTGGGTTTCCACACATCGATCTGTTGAATCACGCCACGCGTCGAACACTGGGATTTTATATTTTATCACCCCAAAAAGCAGGCACGCCAAATGTAGTTGTCTTCTGTAGTCCATATTTAATATGTTTGCGAAATTAAGAAAAGGAGTAACATGGATACGCGGCGGGATGTTAAAACAAAACCTAGCACAGGCGTTTTGAACACGCTGGACAATCCTTTTACTGCTTGCAAGTAATCTGGGACCTATCACGACGTCAGCATAATTTAACAAGGATAAGACAATCGCTTCACAAAATATGATGCGTGTGGTGGTAGTTAAGTATTTCCGTATACGATATAGCAGCTTTAGTCGATCAAACAATTACGAACAGTATTAGTAATGTGTTTTTGAAATTGTAAAGTTTCATCCATCACTACTCCTAAATTTCTTGCCTCTGAAACGCGTTCGATACGTGAATTTTGTATCAATATATTTGGGATCTCTGTACCAAATTTTTGTATGTGCATTTTTGTACCAAGTACTTGATTTGGTTTTACTAGGGTTTAGCACCAGATTATTAGATATCGACCAAGTATGTATACTATTTAAATCTTCATTAATCATATTAACTGCTAATGATATGTCTTTGGGCTTACACGACACATATGATTGTATATCGTCAGCATAAATATGATAATTACAATGTTTAATGGAATTTGATAATGTCTGCACAATATAAAGAAAAAAGAATAGGTCCCAAGATGGAGCCCTGTGGGACGCCTCTCGCAACAATCCTACTTACAGATGTGGATCTTGAGCCATCCACATTTATAACTTCTACCGCTTGAGTTCGGTTAGTGAGGTAACTTTCAAACCAATTGATAATTGAAGAACTAAAGTTGTAGAAATGCAGCTTAGCAAGGAGCAGTGATATATCTATTGAGTCGAAAGCTCGGGAGAAATCCAGCAAGACGAGGATTGTGACCTGGCCTAAGTCTTGCGCACTCAAAATATCGTCTACAACATTTATCAATGCTGTTGTAGTGCTTCTTTTCCTCCGAAACCCTGACTGGACACTAGGTAATATATTATTCTTTTCGCAACAAAGTCTGACATCTGGTCATAAACAATTCTTTTTATAACCTTAGAAAGGCAGGGCAAGATGCTGATCGGACGCAAGTCGCGATTTGTTTTTGGGCTATCATTTTTTGGTATAGGCCCGACAAGAGCTTTTCGCCAACATTTTGGAAAATAACCGGAAGTTATAGAGAAATTGATAATGTGCGTTATAGGTTCTATAATGTAATTAATGGATAATAATAACATCGACAGAGATATACCATCTGAGCCACCTTTTGACTTAATAGTACCTAATATTTTAGTAACTCTTTGTGCATTAACTGGGACCAAATTGCAGTTACATGAAAGGCTCGTGTGGGATTTGAAAAATTCTATAAGCGAAGGAGATATGGCCGTAGGGCACGGAATATTTAAGAATTCTGAATTAATTACATTAGGATTATTGAGATGACAGGGGAGACAGAAATCTTTATTTGATTTGTACGATATATTTCGTTGTAGCGGCTTCCATGTTCTTGAGTTATTGAAATTATTGTTTATATAAGTCGAAAAGTAAACGCTTTTTTCTCTATGGATTGCTGTCTCTACTGTAGCCTTTAAATCCTTGTAGTAGTTAATATGTATAACATTTTTAGTCTGCCTAGCTCTGATATGTGCCTTATCTCTGATTTTTATCATTTTATTAATGTTGTATGTTATCCATGGAAGTTTGTGCTTTTTGAAAAATACGCTTTTAAGTGGTGCTAATATATCAAACACGGTAAGTAAATAGTTATTAAATTCAGAGACAATATCATTTATATTTCGGTGCTCTGAAGTTTGTGCCAGTCAATTAATTCCAAAGTTCTCTGAAGTGCATCAGATTCTATCGAGTCATAATGTCTATAGGGCTTGAGTACTCTTTTTAATTTAACCTTGAATGTTTTAAGTTCAAAGGTTAGAAAAGCATGACTGCTAAGATTAGGTCATCGATGTCAACATTATTGATATTTATATCTGAACATACTAAATCAAGAAGGGATTCGCTGTAGGTAGTGAAGTGCGTCGGTTTAGCTACGAACTGTTTTAAAATAGTGTAGTTAAGGAATTCATGCAGCTTATTAGTATCATTGTTAACATCTAAACAATTTATATTAAAATCACCCAGCAGTACGATGTGATCATGAGTAGCAAATCCAACCATTGCATCTGTTAAGGCCCCCAAAAAGATACTTGTATTCAACCATGGCGGTCTATAAGCTGTGCCTATTATGATTTTTTTTCCTTTAATACTGACACTAAGCCACATTTGCTCAACAGTTGCACTTTCAGTGTGGGTAAGGATATGTACTGGAATGCCTCTTCGGACATAAAAGTCTACACCACCACCGCGAGAACGTACTTCTTCAGGCCGAGGTTTATGTCGTAGACGATACTCAGGCACATTTGGAGCACGACCATCTTCTCCCTTCCTTAGCCAGGTTTCGTTCAGTACCATGATGTCTACATTATGTCGGTCCATGGCAATCATAAATTCGTCATGACCTGTTCCTAAAGAACAGGGGTTAACAAATCCAATTTTCAGTGTGCGTAGTCCTAACATAAATAGTAAATACATTTCATCATGTCACTACACGTATTATTTTCGAAACTAGTGGTCCTTATATTATAAGTGTATTGTTGAGAATTGTAGGTTTGTTTTATTAATAATGACTTAAATTTGAGTATTAAAATAAATAGTATGATAATTTGGTGTATTTTTAAATATTTAAATATATATATATATTAATATTATGTTTTATATAAAAAAGTAGCATAGTTTATTATCTAACAAAAATATTGATAAACACGGATGGCAAATATATAGGTCACAGTTCTATCTAATAAAGTAAAAAATACTAATATGAGGCTTGCAAAAGTATAACAAATGCATTTAAAAACTAACTTAATCCTAAGAAATTGCAATTTAAAAAAGACTTAATAGAATGACCGGAAAAAACCCGAGCAATATCACATTCCGAACGGATGCGGTAAACAGTAGTATCAGGGGCCCGTCTTGCAAAAATCTTACCACCTTTGCTCCAAACGTACCGCCAGGTTTTAATTTTTCCCTCTTCTCGCGCTTTATAAAGATGACGGTTAATTGAAGTCAGATGCTCATTGATATAGAACCGCCGGGCCTCACCATCCAGTATACCCCTAGAATCAACATTGCGTCGTACCCGAGCAGCACGCAGAACGTCATCCCGTACACTCTGACGTGCCAGCCGGATAACAATTTTGCGTGGCTTGTCGCCTTGCAGTTGTCTCGAACCCGTACACTCGGCGCTCACAATATCCCTGCTATCAATATCTACACCGAACTTAGTGCCAATTAAGTGCACAATATTTATAATATTGTGCACTCTCCTGGTTTTTCTAGAAGACCGGAGACTTCAATATCATTAAGAAGATAGTTTTGATCTCTGTCGTTTAATTCTGATCTTAAATTTGAGATAAGGTCAGCTGAATAACCAGGTCCGTTCTTGTCCTTTTCTTTTAATGCTTCTAATTGGGTTAATCTACTTTCTAAGGAATGGGTGCGTTTATTCAAATTATCTACAGTTGTATTAAGACGTAATAGCTCTTCCCTAAATGAATACATTTCTTTGGAAACTTTTTATCACAAATCTCACTTTTAGTTAAATTTAATTTAGGTTCAATAGGTATATCTGCAAACTTACAATCAGAAATATTAAACTTTAAAAGTAATTCATCAATATACTTTTATTTATTTTTTTTTAATTTTTTTTATTATTTATTTTTTTTTATTTTTTTTTTGGCTTAAGGTTACTAATTTTGCTTAAGGTTACTTAAGGTACTATTCTCTTTATCCATCGCTACATCCATACCTAAACAATTTTTAATACAACCCAAATCTTTAATTTTGAACTTAGATGACAAACTTTCTTTTAACTAATCCGTTTCCTTTTGATTATTTGAAAATACAAAGAAGTCATCAACATACAATGCAATAATAATTTTTACATTTTTATCCATTTTTATAAACGGACATGGTTCTATATTTATATAAATATAGAATGAAAAATAAACCGATACGGGCAGGGATTCGAACCCGCGACTACTGGGAAACCGTCCCGTCGCTCTACCAACTGAGCTACCGTACCGCCTAGGTGAATTAAGCATTCTATATGTGATCGTCTTTATCGGGTAAGCATTCTATAAGCATATCAATATGTAATGTAAGCATTCTATATCTAATTAGGTTAGGTTAGGTTAGGTTGGGGCGTGCCCCTCAGTGTTCAGTTCCACGTACTACGCCCCAGGCAACGCTGTCCCTGACCACCGTAACGGAGTGGCAGGGCAGCGGCTAAGAGACACTGAGACTTTCGAGCGTTCACTGCGATCTGTAGTTTTGGGAAACTCTTTTTGTTGGCTTTCCTAACGGACTATGATATTCACGGCAATCAGGATGTATTTGATTTGGATGCAGAGGAGTCAACCCCGATTGTCGGCTCTTCTGCTAACGACCCTGGCAAGTCAAAAGGATTGCGTCTTATGTTTGGTCAGGCGACCAGCAAGAGCACCGATCTGCGGCCTTCTGGTGTGGACCAGTTGTCCGACTAAGAGTTCAATCGATGTAGGAAGCGGTCACTCTCCGAAATGGCGCAAGTCGAGTGTGAAGCGTCCGATAGCGATCCTGAGCTTGGTGGTGAGTTGTCAAAATGCACCACCGTATCGCGTTGCGCGGAATAAAATCCGCGCCGCGACCGCCCCGGTCATGGAGTCCCTTCAGCCGAATTTCCTCGAGCGGCTGGTGGGGGAACTTTTCCCGGATTCCACCGGCCACACTCCTCCCGTGATGGCTCCCCCCTCTCAAAGGGGGGGAGCTGGTTCTGTTCCAGTCATCACGGAGGCCGAGCTAGAGGTCGCGCTGAATCGCCTGCGAGCCCGCAACACTGCGCCGGGGCCGGACGGTATTCCAGGGCGAGTGTTGGTCATCGCCCTGGAATACCTAGGAGTCAGGCTTCGGGAACTGTTCAACCTGTGTTGGCGCACTGGACAGTTCCCGAACGCCTGGAAGGAGGGCAGGTTGTGCCTGTTGCGGAAGGACGGTCGTTCTGTCGATTCTCCTTCCGCATACAGGCCGATCGTGCTGCTGAACGAGATGGGCAAGCTCTTCGAGAGAGTCCTCTCTGCCCGTCTCATCCAGCACCTCCAAGAGGTAGGTCCGGGTCTCTCAGACGCTCAGTTCGGCTTCAGGGCGGGTCGTTCAACGATCGACGCCCTGAGAGTTCTGAGAGACCTGACCGAAGAGACTGTTTCCGAGGGGGATGTCGTCCTGGCGGTTTCGCTGGACGTCGCCAACGCCTTCAACAGCCTGCCGTTCGAGACTTTGGTTGAGGCACTCCGGTTCCATGGTTCCTCCCTATCTCCGCAGGCTGTTGAGGGCGTACCTGCAGGATAGAGAGGTCCTGTGGGAGTGCGGCGACTGGCGGGTCTACCGACGTGGTGTGAGCCGAGGGGTTCCACAAGGGTCCGTTTTGGGACCGGTCTTGTGGAACCTGGGCTACGACTGGCTGCTTCGCTGTCCGCTCCTCCCCCGGACGAGGGTGCTGTGTTACGCAGATGATACCCTCGTCACGACGCGCGGAGGGAGCTTTGCGGAGGCAGCCCGTCTTGCCACGGTCGGCGCTACGTTGATAGCGGACCGCATAGGGCTGTTGGGACTGGAGGTCTCTGTTTTCAAGACGGAGGCCATCCTGTTCCACGCCCTCGCCGGGGTCCCCCTCGTCGGGCGTACATCTCCATCCAGGGTACGCGGGTGGCGGTGAAGGCCCAGATGAAGTATCTGGGCCTCACCCTGGACGGAAGATGGAACTTCGGGGCTCACTTCTCTCTGCTGGCCCCGAAGTAAATCTCCACTGCAGTCGCCTTGAGTAGGCTTCTACCCAACGCCGGAGGGCCGCAGGCTCCTTGCCGCCGGTTATACGCCGGAGTGGTGAGGAGCATGGCCCTGTACGGTGCTCCCATATGGTCGGGAGCCCTCACCGCGGATTCCAGGGCCCTTTTGCGTCGCACGCAAAGGGTCCTAGCGGTGAGAGTGATCAGGGGGTACCGTACGGTGTCATACACTGTGGCCACATTCCTGGCGAGCGATCCGCCCTGGGAGCTACAGGCGCGGGTCCTCGCCGGAGTGTATTAGCACCGGGTAGAAGCCCGGGTCGGGCGGGTTAGGCTCGAGGCGGATCGGATCAGGGCTCTAGCTCACCGAGCCCTGATCCGACAGTGGAGTCGGGACTTAGAGTCCCTGTCGGCCGGTCTTGCGACGGTGGGGGCTATTTCCCCCCATCTCAATCGTTGGATCGGCCGGCGGCACGGGACTCTAACGTTCCGTCTTGTGCAGGTGCTCACGGGGCATGGGTGCTTCGGTGAGTACCTGCAAAAGATCGCACGCAGAGAGGCGGCTCCCTCCTGCCACCACTGTGACAAGCCCGTGGACACGGCTCTACTACGACTAAGGCGATGAGGTCAAGAAAATCTTAGTAATTGAAGCTGTTTCTCCGCTCACATAGCGCTCGTTCCATTCTTTGTTGGAGTCTTCTCTTATTACTTTTTTAACGTAAGAGGTCGGGCACTTTTCGTACGAGTGACGCTTTTTGGATTTGAGTGCCGCTTCTTTAGCCAGTTCGTCGGCACGTTCATTGCCGTCCAGGCCTGCATGTGCTTTAATCCAATATAAATCTAGAGTTTTGTTACTTTTTGATAAAGCTCGCAGATTGGCTCTGGCCTGGACGGCAAGTGGATGTTTCGAGTCCAGATTGGTGATTGTCTCCAGTGCCGCACGCGAGTCACTGTAGATAGCCATTGTTTGGTTTTTCAGATTTAGGGCCATTTTTGTGGCCTCGAAAATAGCAAGTAACTCCGCCTGGTAAACAGTACAATATGACGGCAGACTGAGCTTAACGGCTTTGGTTTCGGTCTCCCTATCCCATAGAGACAGAGAGGCACCAACCTTGTCATTAATCTTGCTGCCGTCAACCGCCCTCGCCTCCTTCTGTCCTATTAATTATGTATATAGCATCTCAAACTTGTCAACCCACTTGGTTATAAAGTATTGAGCCGCTATTCATGTGGGTCAAGGTTTACCCTCGTCACATGGACCCTTATACGGCAGGTCTGACCTCTGAAGTCATCCGACAACGGCACTATAAGACTAGTAAGCTCGCAAGGCTATCGGTCATAGACAAGTCCAATCGCGACCACCAAGCTACCTTTTCTCCATGAAAGGTTCCGGAGCTGTAAGGCACGCTCACTTCCCGTGTGATTTCTCGCACTTGCAATTACTTGCTAAGAACGTCAGAGAGGCTAACTACCAGTTTCCAGTTGGTGCCGGAGCTGTAAGGCACGCTCACTTCCCGACATGCAGTCAGGCCGCAAGCCTACCCTACGTGACAGTCGGGTGACCGGATAGATGCTAGCACATCCATCTAACCTCTAAGCAGGGGGCTACCCGAACTACAGTGACCCCCGAAAGGATCTCTGCTTAAGGACCGTTCCAAACCCCGAAGTAAAAGACCGCAGCAGCCCTTCGCCTTAGGCTGGTCAATCACCTCTCGCTGCGCACAAGATCCGACGAGCCCCCGACAACTGTGGGGACCCAGACGAACAGCGCCGAATCTCTGCAGCTAACCACATTACCACTACGAATCCAACACCAAAACCGGTAACCCGGCAGTTTACACACGCAAGCGCATGCATCGCTGCCGGAGGGCTTAGGTACCGGGGTCCCGTAGTACCCTGATCTTAGCAGCTGACCCGTAGTTCAGCTGCAAACTATCTACCGCCGGGTGTCTCAGTAGATAGGGAATATCAGATATCTTGCTGCCGTCAGTGAAAATACGAGCAGTATAGATGTTGTTTTCCTCGTACTGTTGCTGGTCTATCAGGAGATGAAACTCCAGGCTAGTTTGTTCTGCCGGGTGCGGGTTTTCCATAACTGGGGCTTTTTGTTCCACCTCTCTTCCAAATAGCGCTGGTAACGGGTAACCCTTTTTTGCCTCATACAAGGCTGCCGCTTCCCTGATTCTTATATCTAGAGGTAGAATGCCCGTTAGGATAAGTGTGGAGTGCAAGGACATGGTCCTGTAAGCTTTGCATATTTTCTGCAGGAACCCTCTTTGTACTGTGTCAAGTTTTTTCTTGACGCAAAGTTTATTGGAAGCTGGTGCCCATGCGCTCGCCGCGTACATTAGTATTGGCTCGATTGTTGCTATATAGATAATCCTGAGGACTTCAGGTTGAAGCCCCCAGGTTATTTTGGCTGCTCTTGTTAACTGCTTACAGACGGCTATTGCTTTCTTACAGACTGTATCAATATGTTGGTTAAAGGTGAGTTTGTCGTCTATAATAAGACCCAGTATTTTTATTTGTTTGGCAATGGCTATCTCCGTTCCGCCGATGCTGAGTCGGGGATTGTCGTATTTGAGTCTTTTAGTGATGATCATTGCACTGGTTTTGTATGGCGCGAACTTAAGCTTATTTGCAACCCCCCATTCCCACACGTAACGCAAGGTATCGTTTCCGGTTTTCTGAATTTCGCTTCCAGATTCGCCTGAGAAAACCAGCACAATGTCATCCGCAAAGGCTTGTACATAGTTTCCCCTTTTTTCTAAGTCCTTTAATAATGGGTCCAAAAGAAGATTCCAGAGTAGTGATTAGTGTGATAGTGAGATTCCGCCTATTGATCCTTGCACACAACCTTTCTGCGTTTCTTGGCTATATTCAACACCTGTGTAACGGACTGTCACCCTTCTGTTCTTCAGATAGCTGTCGATTACGGCTCTTAGGTTGTGAGGGCACTTTTCTTCCGCCAGTCGAGTCCGGATCTTCGGCCACCAGGCGCTATCAAAGGCTCCCTCTATGTCCAACGATACTACTGTAATTATTTTCTTTTCTGTTAATTTTGTTTTTATGTACTTCATGAGGGCATAAAGGGAGTCCTCGGTGCTTTTCTGGGGCGTGAACCCATACTGGCAGGTACTCATGTTGGGCAGGATGTGGTATCTGATTCTTTTCATCAACATCTTTTCAAAGATTTTACCTAGGACCGGTAGGAGGCCGATCGGCCTGTATGATCTGGGTGAGCCGTAATTCTCCTTCCCCGGTTTTCTTAATATGACAATCGTTGCAATTTTCCATGACGAAGGAAAATGATGTAAGTCTAGACACCTGTTCAGGATTGCAAGAAACAATTCAGGATCGACGGTTAGGTTAGGTTAGGTTTTTTTTTTTTAAATATACACCCGTCATCACAGGGTATTGGCACTTTTTCCCCTGACATAGTCAGAGACCTCTTTTTAAGCATTTCTTTATTTACAAAATATAGGTTACATTTTTAGCATAGCAACAACGATTTCTAGTCCCTTCTAGTCTTTATATACACTTTTATATCGTTTTTATTTTTGCACACGTACACTTACACATCACAGTACTTCACATTTTTATTTACTATGTAGGTCCTTATTCTCTATAACTATTTCTATACCTATTACTTAATTTTATGCTTACAATTTATATATATACTAATTTTTTTTTTATTTTTTTACACGTTTTTATTTTTATACACGTACACTTACACATCACAACACTTCACATTTTTATTTACTATGTAGGTCCTAATTCTCTATAACTATTTCTATACCTATTACTTAGTTTATGCTTACAATATATATATACTAATTATATATACGTAACATATATTACTTGTCTTTGTTTCTCATTTTAACAATATTACCTATTTCTACACAGTATTCTAAAAACGTCTTTCTTTTTGTCTTATCACTTATAATTTTACTTATTTATTCCTTATTTCTATTTATAATAATTTTTATGATTTTAATAGCGTACTCTAAGAAGATTTTCCTCTTTCTACTTTCAATCAGCGAAGGTATGTTTTCGACCACTATCTTCTCTTCCAATCTCTGTTCTGCTTCGCGTCGTTCCGTCATGAATACAGGGCAATCTAGTATTATGTGCGGCACACTTTCCTCTTTTTCTGGCTCACATGTGCAGGACGCGTTGTTCTTTAGCCTAAATCTGCTGAGGTACGCTGAGAAGCCACCGTGTCCAGTGAGCAGCTGCGTGGTCTCATTGTTTAGCTTGATCTTTTTCGTAACACCATAAGCCGCTATAGCATTAGGGAAGAATAGCTTTGTGATAGAAGCCGTCTCGCTGGCTCGATATCTTTTGTCCCATTCGTGCATTGTCTCCACTCTTATTTCCCGCTTGATGTACGATATCGGGCATTGGTCATAGTCAGGTTTCTTCTTTGAGCGCAGCGCTGCATTCTTTGCCAGTTCGTCAGTTCTTTCGTTACCTGCTATGCCAATGTAGGCCTTTACCCAGAACAGCAGAACGGTTTTATGGAGAGTTTGGCATTGGCGTAAGTTCGTCCGTGTCGTCACTGCTATGGGGTTTGTAGTTTCCGAATTCGTTACGGTCTGAAGTGCCGCCATAGAGTCACTGTAGATGGCGAGATCAGCTTCTTTACTTTTTAGGGCTTCTTCTGATGCCTGGTTTTTTTTTTAAAGGCACCCGTCATCACAGTGTATTAGCGCTTTTCCCCTGACATAGTCAGAGTCCTCTTTTAAACATTTCTTTATTAATATAATATTTGCATACATTTTCTGCTAAAGCTTATCTCTTTTTATACTAATCTTACAATACTAAAGTACACTAATACAATTTATTATATAAATAAATTATTATATAAATAACATTAATTACTTGTCTTTGTTTCTTAATATTACACTTTTACCTATTGCTACAAAGTAATCCAAAAACGTGTTTCTTTTAGTTTCGTCACTTATTATTTCACTAATTGTGCTTTTATTTAACTTAACGTCTATGCTTTCTTCCAGGTTACGTCTCTTCAGCTCGAACACCGGACAGTCCAAGAGAATATGGCAGATGGATTCTACAGCTCCAGGCTCACATATGCACGATGCGCTCTCCCTACACCTAAATCTCTTCAAGTATTCGGAGAACCCACCGTGCCCAGTCATGACTTGCGTAAGTACTCCTTTGGGTTTAATCTTTTTAAGATTTTGGTGATCGATGCCGTCTCACTATTTAGGTAGCGTAAGTTCCACTCTTTTAGCGATTCTCCGCGTATTTGACGCTTCACATAAGAAATGGGACATCGATCATAATCCGGTTTGTTTTTGCTTCTTACAGCCGCTTCTTTTGCTAGGGTATCCGCTCGCTCATTACCCATTAGTCCGGCATGGGCTTTGATCCAGAACAAGACGACAGTTTTGTTCTGAGTCAATATTAGGCTTAGATTTGTCCTCGCCTTTGCTGCCAATGGGTTAGTATTTTCTTCATTTATGATGTTTTGGAGTGAAGCCCTCGAGTCACTGTATATCCCAAAAGATTTCTCGGGGCGTTCCAGAATTTCTCGTGTGGCCCTACATATTGCCAAAAGTTCCGCCTGGTACACCGTGGCGAATGACAGCAGGCAAAGTTTGACGGTTCTAATTTCAGATTCTCCTTTCCAAAAAGATAAAGCTGCTCCGACCCTATCGTCAATTTTGCTGCCGTCAGTGAATATTCGTACCTCTTGCAGGTTGTTCTCTTCAACTTGGGATTGGTTATCCAGGCATACGAACTTCCTTTCAATATACTTGGCCGGGTGAGGTTTCTCTACGAAAGGTACCGCCCTTTCCACTTTTCTACCACATATCTCGGGCCGAGCCTCTCCTCTCTTTGCCTCTAATAATGCTGCTGATTCCTGAATTTTGATGTCCAACGGCAACAGTCCCGAAAGGAGTAATGCCGCGTTTAGCGATGTCGTACGATAAGCCTGACAAAGTTTTTGAGCAAATCCTCTTTGGACTGCATCCAATTGTTTCCTTACCCCTACCCCTTCTTTTTTTTGTGGCTGGTGCCCATGCACTGGCCGCGTAAGTAACGACTGGTTCCACGGTCTCCTTATAAATTGTTCTGACAATTTCCGGGTGTAACCCCCAACTGACTTTTGCAGCTCTTGAGAGCTGCTTGTAGAAATTTATTGCGTTTTTACAGACGTTTTACAGGCGTTTTTACAGACGTAAGGAGAGCCCCAATATTTTAATCTCCTTGGAGATTGCTATGTCCACATCCCCCATTTTTAAAATAGGGTTGTCATACTTTAGCTTTTTAGTTATAACCATAGCACTAGTTTTGTGTGGGGCGAACCTGAGTTTATTAAGTTTTCCCCAGTTCCAGATGTAGTTAAGAGCTGAATTGGCTTTTCTCTGGACCTCTAGAGCGGTCGTTCCTTCGAAGACTAGGACAACGTCATCCGCGAAGGCATGGCCATAATCTCCACGGTGTTCTAGTCCTTTTAAGAGTGGATCTAATAGGATGTTCCATAAAGTTGGCCCCCCAATGGATCCTTGGACGCAGCCTTTGGTTGTCTTCCTCTTCACTTCTTCTCCGGCATATCTCACTGCTACAGTTCTATTTTTCAGATAATCATCTATCACTCTTCTGATATTCCCAGGGCATCCCTCCTCTGCTAGTCTCCGTCTTATTGCCTGCCACCAGGCACTATCAAATGCTCCCTCTATATCTAGCGAAATCAGTACTACTAGTTTTTTCTGGTCCAGTTTAGCTCATATGTTCTAAATCAGTGTATAAAGAGCGTCCTCTGTACTTTTTTGGGGCATAAAGCCGAACTGGTGACTGCTCATGCGTGGTATTAGGTGCCATTTTATTCGTCTGACCACCATTTTCTCGAAGATCTTTCCCAGAATTGGCAGCAGGCCAATTGGTCTGTATGATTTGGGGCAGCTGTAACTCTCCTTCCCAGGCTTTCTCAGCATGATGATGGTAGCCTCCTTCCAAACCTCAGGGAAACATCCTACTTCGAGGCATTTATTACCAGCGCCAGAAATATTTCCGGGTCGTGTAGAATTGCTTTGGCACAGATGTCGGCAGTGAGACCGTCTGCCCCGGGAGTTTTCTTAGGATTAAAACTGTTTATCGTCGACTGCAACTCGGTCACTGTAAAGGGTGGATCTATTAGAGTGTCTTGACAGTTTGCGTTTATCCTACTGGCTACTTCCCTTATCCGTCTATGATCGTCGTTATCTTGTCTTTCGTCGTCCTCTGGGTAGAAGGTCTCCGCCAGTAGAGTTGCTGATTCCTTGGCGCTAAGCACGGCTCCGTTGCACACTAGTGGCAAATTTTCATGTCTCTTCTCAGTTCTTTTTAAAACTCTGAAAATTCCCTCCCATACGCCTTCTTTATCCTGTTTAGGACAGAAGTCTTTCCAACTTTTTATTTGTTCTTTTTTTTTTTTTTTTTTACTTCATGGTCATAGTTTTCTTTTTTTTTTTTTTTTTTTTTTTTTTTCAGATACTCCGCGACGACGTATTGTCTACGGATCGGCGTAGCACAACGGATTCTACGTCTAAACGTGGCTACCTCCTTCTTCATCTTCGCGAGTTCCTGGGACCACCACGGCAAGGTAAGTGTTTCTTTATTTCTTTTGATTGGAATTGTTTCTTTGCAGGTATTTATTATAGCTTGGGTAAGGTTTTTAGCAATTGTTTCGGTTTCTTGTTTTGTTTTTATTTTGTCTATTTTTTTTTTGTTTATTTATATTTAATTCATTTTTAAAATAGGTTAGTTTGTCATTAAACTGAGTCCATTTTGATTTCTTTGTGTTCTAGATTCTCGTTGTCCTGATTACTTTTGGGCCTTCCGGTTTTCTTAAGTGCACTTTAAACATAATACTATTGTGGTCCGAGCTTACGAGATTTTCTTCGACCTTCCAGTCCTCCACCATGTCAAGCATATCCATAGAACAGGCCGTTATGTCTACGTGGCTAGTATACCTCTTGTTTCCTCTGATCGTATCAAAAGTTGGAACCTCACCGCAGTTTAGGATTTGTAGCTTCAGTTCTTCCAGCGTACTGGCCATCGTGTCCCCCCTATGGTCCGCATTTGGGCTGCCCCACCACAAGCTCTTTGAGTTAGCGTCTCCGCCTACAATTATTGAATCTGGGCCCAGGTTCTCCTTTATCGTCTTGATTTGTTCAAGGTAGGGTTCCAACGGTTTGTCGGGTTCAAGGTAGAATGAGATTAGTTTTATTTCCTTGTTTCCGTTACGTATCTTTACCACTGAAGATGGCTATTGCCGCTTTTACCGTGTCGTCCGGTTCGGTATTCTGGTATATTCTCACACCCTTATATTCCATCATCCTCTTTATTCCGCCCACGTACGGCTCTTGTATTAGTGCGAAGGCTATTTTACGCTGGGAAGCCTCTATCATCAATTCGTTAGTCGCGAGCTCTTAGGTTTAAAGATGTTTATTTATTACTCAAAGAACTTACATTCACTTATAGAGTAATACAAATACATAACTTAAAATGTAATACACTTGGCGGTCATTTACACATAGGTTCGTTATACACATTTTTTAAAATTTATTTATATTTATGTATATTTTTTTCAATGACCCAAAAAAGAAATAATTTAAGAGAAAAATTTATTTAGTTGACAGATTAAGATTTAAAATAAGTTTTGATTTTTAAAGCGAGTCCTTAACGTGTATTTGTAAGTTTGTTAGTATGCATATATAGGAGGAAATCTCTTCAAGTAGGTACAATAGTTAGTCATATATATTCTCATAAACAAATACTTTTAACTTTTTCTTAAATAGTGGCATACTCAAACATTCCTTTATTTCAGTAGACAAGTTATTATATAAAGTTACCCCGTCAGATAAAATGTTTCTTTTGCCAAATTTAGTCCTGGGTATAGGTTGTTTTATTTTGTTTGTATTTCTTAGGCTGTGTGTGTATGTTCTTTTTGTTAAGGTAATTTCAGTATGTACGCTCCCGGATAGTATTTTTTGAATTAAGATGCAAATGTTTTGTACATATGTTTGTTTTAGGTTAAAGAGTTTAGTTTCTTTATATAATAATGGAGTATGTGTCATTCTATCATAATTAAATAAGATTTTTATTATTTTGTTTTGGGCGATCTGCAAATCTTTAAGGTTATATTTTGAGGCAGATCCCCAAACCTCAATTAGGTAGTCTAGTTTCGATTTCACC
This sequence comes from Napeogenes sylphis, assembly GCA_959347405.1. NCBI lineage: Eukaryota > Metazoa > Arthropoda > Insecta > Lepidoptera > Nymphalidae > Napeogenes > Napeogenes sylphis. The sequence continues at coordinate 32,847,041 of OY365786.1, forward strand.
AATGCATTGTAAACAAGATATCGTGTCTTATGCGGAATACAAGAAGTCATTCGACGTAACATGCCAGCTAGAGATATTAATTTGTTTTTAACATTTTCGTTGTGAGGTTTCCATTCGTCTAAAAGTAAGCCTAAATATTTTTCTGTTTGTGCTCTATTAACAATGGCGTTGGAAATCATCAATGATGGGTGGTCTGGAATATTTTTATTTTTTGCCTTAAAAATTATGTATCTTGTTTTTTGTATATTAACAGTAAGAAGATTACATTGACACCAGCTGCTATATATATCAAGGTCAGTTTGTGCTCGATCTATTATTTTTTTTATATTACTATCGAAATAAAATAGACACGTATCATCAGCGTACAAAGTAAGATGTCCAGTTAATCCAATTTTTGTAACATTATTAATGTAGATAAGAAATAGCAGTGGTCCCAGGATAGATCCCTGAGGAATCCCACAGCTAATTTCTAGGGAATCACTTATAAAATTTCCAATTTTCACAACTTGTGTTCTATTAATAAGATAAGATTTCAGTAATTGGTAAGCTGTACCATCTATTCCTATATTATTAAGTTTAGATAGCAATAAATTGTGACTAACTGTGTCAAAAGCCTTTTTTAAATCGATAAAGATACCCAAACATATGTTTTTTTTATCTATTTCTGTATTAATTTTTGTGACTAAATCGATAGAAGCAGATAATGTGCTCGAATGCTGGCGAAAACCATATTGACGTTCTGTTATGAATTTAAGTTTATCTAAATGATCCTTTAGTCGTTTATATATAATTTTTTCAAATATCTTTGACAAAACTGGCAATACAGATATTGGGCGGTAGTTACTGGGATCCGTTTTTGGCCCTGATTTATAAATTGGGGAAATCTTCGCTATCTTTAATTTGTCAGGAAAGTATCCAAAAGACATACATTTGTTTATGCAACGTGTTAAGTTTGGAATTATATGATCACCTAAGCATTTAATAGATTTGGTGTTAATACCGTCAATACCTGTACCGCAGTCTGTATCCAAATTTTTTATAATTTTAGTTATTTCATCTATTGTACAGGATTCAAAGGTATGTAGCCGGTACTTGGGTTCATCGTCAATATGTGTCATCGTGTAGGGAATTGTATTTTTATTCTTGGGTATTTTATTCGCTAATTCAGTCCCAATTGAGCTGAAGTAGATATTAAATTGTTGACAAACCTCATGGCCTTCGGTTATTACGTTAGAGGCTACTATAAGTTTAGGTAATGATAGGTTTTTTATAATTTTATTGTTAGCTAATGATTTAATTAAGTTCCATATCTTTTTGGGGTCATTGTTACAGCTTTGAAATGTTCTATCGTAGTATTTAGTTTTTATAACTTTTATTAAATTATTTACGGAATTTCTTTCTCTTCTATATGTTTCTTGTAGTTTTACGTTATTAGGGTTTTGTTTTAATTGGTTCCACAATCTATTTCTTTTGTGTATACCGTCTATGATTGTTTTGTTAATCCATTCTTTTTGTGGTAGATTTAATATTTTTGTTTTTATAATTTTATGTAAGTTAACTTGTCCTTTTATGTACAATTCTAAATTATCATAGATGTTGTCCTCATTAATTAGTATGTTCTCTTTCGCTGATTCATATAACGCTGCATAATTAATCGCTTCATAAGTGTGGCGTTCAAGATTTTTATGTTTATGTTTTAATAATTCAATTTGTAAGAGTAACTGCTTATGATCAGTTAAAGACGACTCGATGATTGTAAGGTGAAAGTTATCATTGTACAGATTCGAACAGACGTGGTCTAGAATAGTTTTAGACGTCGTTGTTTCGCGGGTACAGTAGTCCACATCTATCTTATTTAGTATTTCGTATCCAGCTGTTTGTATACAATCTGTGTAATTATGTTTGTCTCTATTCTCAGATAACAAGTCGATATTAAAATCGCCGACCACAATTGCTCGCTTATATTTTTCTAATTGAGAAGAAAAAGTTGCCAAAAATGAGTTCATTTTATTTTTACCAGGATAGTAAATGGCTCCTACATTGATTGAGTATTTTATTAAGTAAATCCATAGATAATGCACGTTATCCTCACATAATTCTTCAGTAATTTCATATTGTAGACTATTGTGTATAAAAATTGAGATACCTCCTCCTTTTTTGTCAACACGATAATTGTAAATATGTGTATAATTTGGTAGATAAAAAGAGTTTGCCTCTACTTCATATTTTATCCAAGTTTCAGTGAGTATGATAAGATGAACTACACAATCCATAGCTTTAATAATGCATTTTAATTCGTCAAACCTTCCCAATTTACATAGGCTTCGTATATTTGCATAAAAAAAAATTAACGATGTGGGTGAATCAATACAAATATTTTCGTAATTATCAGTTAAAGAGTGCTTGATACTATTATTAATTATTGATGAATATCTGTTATGACATTCTGATTGTTTGAGTTTTTTGAAGTTTTTTTTATAATTTTAGGTGTTCCTCTAATATATTTTATAATTAAATCACTTTCGCCATCCGCAGCCCGTCGGGAAAGCTCGGTTTTAAGACTTTGATAATAAAGCCTTTGTTGTGGTGTTTGGTCTGAATATATGTGAATATTATTACCTTGACGCTTTCTTTGTTTACGCAGTATCTGTTTTACGGTATCAACAGAGGCAAAGCATACTTTAAGTAGACGATTTTTATCTGCCATGTACTTACCCAATCTTATGATTTTAATCGGTGCTGGACATTCCTCATAAATAAATCTGATGTGTTTTAAAACTTCGTTTTGATCATGTTCACGTCTTTGTTCTGCGTTGTCACTATTTATTTCCGATATGCCCGCCACTACAACGTTTTTTTGCCGCTCCGATCTGTCTTGCAATTCAAGTATAGCGGATTCATTAGTAAGAGGTAGCGATTTTATAGATGGTTTGATATTTGCCAATATAGAGGAATTAGTCGTACTATGCTGGGTTTTTAACAGTTCTAGATCTGTTTCAAGATTTTTTATTCGTTCTTGCATATGTATGTTTGAATCTTTCATGTTCGATAATTCAGTACTCAGCTTGATATTTTCTTCTAATAAGCTATCGTTAGTGTTCTTTATAGATTTAATTTCCGTTTTAATTTCTGATAACTCGTCTCGTATTAATTTTGCTAGGTCAGTATGTTGTTTGTTAGTTACTTCTGCAAAATACGTCATCATGTCTTTGCGGAAATCACAAAGTTCCGTCGATATATCTATGTCCATACTCGGTAATCTACGCTTTCTACTGTAAGCAAAGGCATCTTCACGGGATAAATTTGTCAAGTCCGGATTTGAAGCATTTCCTCTATCGTTACCGCGTATCGGCGATCGTTGTAAACTCATCCTTAGTACGTAACTTCGGTAGCTGAGCGTACTTCGGACCTTGCGCAAGCGAGTCAAAAAATGCAACCGCCTTCTTTACTCGAGGGATTGAAGAGGGCCGCTAGCTGTATTTAGGCTAATTGTTCACTATTTTAATCTATTTGTTCGGAAACTATTATAAACTGTCACAACTAATTATTGGAATTCACTATTGTTTGCACTTATATTTTAGAATAAATTATACTATGAGACACACAGAGTAACACGTCTAGTTCGATCGACCACCAATTTAAAAATTCTTTTCTTTGAAGATTTGCCTGAACCGCAGTTAGTCCGGAAAATATGTAGGATTCCCTCGCCGTTGTTTCACCAGTGGCAACCTTAGCAATAGGCTATTGCAGCTCTTGCTATCGCTTCCCACTTTTTTCTAAGAGGGCATTCCTGACTAAAAGCTGAGTGATCCGAGTCTGGAACTTTGGCTTTCAAACAGTTTCTGCAGCTTGCGGTATCCCCCGAAGCCCAGCCTGGGCAGTCCTTTCTAAGGTGGGGCCCACCGCAATGAGTGCACAGGTCAGTGATTTCTGTGCATAATCTTCGGCCGTGTCCGTATGCCAGACACTTCGTGCATTGTATGAGGGGCGTCTGGTCCAACACTTTGACCTACTGTAGGTCGACGAAAATCTTGCCTGCAGACGTGAGCCGTTGCCACATTTTCGTTGACACCTGAAGGACAACATGGTTTTCCAGAGGGTTTCGCGCTTTCCTACGGTACTTTACCGTTATGGCTGCTTCCTCATCAGTCAAGTCTGCTAACAGGCGATTGTTTCAGGGCGTTTTTTTTTTTTATGTCATCGTCGGTATTATATGACATAAGGTCTTTAATTATGACTAATGGGCTTTTGTTCCTCATTGTCTCTACCCTTAGGTTCTTGTCTTCCCTGAGTCTTCCGGTTGCTTTTTCGATTTCTTCTTTATTGCCACAGCTTATTATGACCTTCCTGTCCTTAACTTTTCTTAGTTTCTCGACCTGTAAACTAGTGGTTTTTGCGTTTAGGGCCTTGCGTACTCTGTCGACTACTACACCACTCGTGTCCAACTTATCGTCTGATGAGATTATCACCGAATGTTTTGATTTTGTTAGGGCCGCCGAGTACGTCTGCCCCTCTGTTACCGATGACATTTTCTGCCCTAGCTCTTGGGTTGTCAATTTTAGCTCCCTCACCTCTGCTAACAGTTCTCTTCCTTCATGTCCTTTGGTTTCCTCTGAAGATTTTTTGTGTTTTTTCAGCACACTTTTTAAATTGTTTATTTCTTCTATGCTTTCCTTCAGGAGCAAACTGTGCTCCTCTATTTTCTTTTCCAGGTCTCTGTTACCGCCTCCTTCGCCGCTTTTGCTACGTCTCCTGGTCCAAGTGTCTTCTTTACTTTCTTCAGTCACAATTGTATTCAATTCACCTCTTTCTTTCTCACCCTTGTCCGCTGCTATTTTCAGTTGTTTTCTAGGTCTTTTACAATTTGGTACATTCTGTCCACTGCTTCCGTAACCCCCATCTTAATGTCCGACTTGAGGTTCCTAGAGTTGCTGAGGTGCAACTTGGCTTTATTAAGACATGCCTTAGCCTCCGAGGTTTTGTCCGCATACGTCTTTAAGGTGGTCGTGGTATGAGACGGAGAGCTACTTTTTGACTGACTGCTTAGTGCGGGTGTCTTTTGAGTCCTTGCTCTTGCGGGACGTGGCTGACTGTTAGAGGTCTGTCTGTCACGAGGAGGAAGGAAGGCTCGGGGAGAAAGAAGGGCCTTCCCCAGAAGCCGGCTTCAATCAGTAAGGCCAGTGGTGTCAAGGCGTCTTCCAAGAAGAAGTCGAAAGCACCTTGCGTGGGTTCCCGGAAGCTGCCATCTGCACGGTCTCCTGCAGTTATGATCAAACTGCAGGACCATGTGGCAGCGGCGGGGGTGACGTACGCCCATGTCTTGGAGCGTGCCGCCGAGATGGTCAATCTCGGCGACATCGGCCTCAAGGATGGGCTGCGGATTTGCCGCTCGGCGGCAGGAGCCAGGCTCCTGGAAATGCCTAAGGGCACTCCGGAGCAGGCTGTCACACTGGCGGCGAAGCTTCGCCCAGTGTTGGATGGAGTGGCGGATGTCGTCCGGCCTGTCCGGCGTGTGGCCGTAAGGCTTAAAGGCCTGGACGACTCGGTAACACGCGACGATGTGGTCGACGCGATTAGTCGCATGACTGACTGCCCTGGCGAGGCCCTCCACGTGGGGGAGATCCGTCGGGGTAGCTATGGGGACCAGGGCGTTACCTTTGCCCGTCTCCCCATCGATGCGGCAAGATCGTTGGTCGACGCCGGGAGAGTCTTGGTGGGCTGGAGCTCAGCCAGGGTGGAGTTGCTGGAGGCGCTTTTGTGCAAGCGGCTTGCCCGTCCGCGGTCGACCGTAGCGCCGCCTGTTTCCGGTGCGGTGGTGAGGGCCATACTCGAGCCACTTGCACCGGAATGTTGCGGTGCGTGGTCTGTGCGGACCGAGGCCTTGCAGCGACCCACTTATTGGGGAGCCGAGTGTGCAAGGCTCCGCGAGTTCGAGGATTAGCACCTGGTGCGAAACCCTCGAGCGCGGAGCCTAGCACGGAGCCGGCTGTGGCTATGGCAACATAGTCACATCGAGCTTCAGCGGGAGAGGCTGCGAAGGAGAAGGGTTCAGCCCGTTCCTTCCCAGCCGTAGGCCTAGGTGAGAGGGGGGGGCGACTTCTCTCGCCATTGCACTAGGTCTATGAGGTAGGGATACACTGGTTGCCCGGGGTACCCCTATATGGAAGAGTTCCGCCGGGGCACCACGGTGAGTGCGAAAGCGATCCCGTGGCGTCCCATTGTAGCGTCGTGGGCAGCCGTTGGTTTTTTAGTGGGGTGCCTTAAAAATGGCAGCGTTTCCATGCTGCCGGGTGCCGCACATACCGCCCCGCCATCGCCTTCCTGGCCTGGGTGAAAAACGCATTTTTCCAACGATAAAAAAAAAAAAAAAAAAAAAAAACGTTAGGTTAGGTTGGGTGGCGCCAGTGTGCGGTCGCTAGTGCCGCCATCTGGCGCGTCCCCGGGTTGCGGTCCCCTCAGATATGGGGGGCATCGGCTTCGGCCGGCGCGGACAGCTACTACAGCATTGCATACTACAGCTGCGCGAGCATTGCACGGCCACACGAACTCGTAAGCCCGCACTGAGCGGGAACGAGAGCTGGGCGGACGGAGCTTGCTCTGTTCGTCTGGCTGCGAGGAAGAAAACCTCTATAATAAATTACCCTGGCGGAGGCCTTGTGGGGCCAGGTGCCGTTTCGGCGGCGGAGGATGGCGGGTCTGCTAGATCTGCGGACCGTTCTGACGGTCTTGTCGGGGGTGAAATCACCCGTGGCGATCTGCGCCTGTTGTTGGGAAAGGCCCTTTTCAGGGCCAGCGGACTTCGGTCGCTGGTTGGCGGGCCTTTAAGGCTCGCGGTTTTCGATGGAAAAGTCCTTTTTAAGACTAGTGGCTGCTTCAGTTCAACGTGGTAGTGGCAGACGATTGTTTGTGACGGCGCGTTTTGTCGGTGTCGGCTTGCGCTATCGAGCTTGCCTTAACTGGCTGGCTCGGACGGGACTTGCCTTAATTGGCCGGCCCACTGGCTCCTTCGGCAGCGTGGTTTGCGTGCCTCCAAGGCATGCGGCGCGGCGGGTTCGTCTGCTACTGATGTGGTAGCCGACGGACACACTTGGTCGTAGATCAGTACCGCCGGGCAACCTGTAAGCCCTTGGCCGCTTGTAGTCATGTTTTGCAAGGGGACGGAGGGAACAAGGGGCTTGCCTTAATAAGCCGGCCCGTGACGAGACAACGTCTATAAAAAATCCTCAAAGCTTCGTTGTTGGAGACCGTGGCGACGGAGCGCCTTCGGGTGGTAGGCGGTGTACAGCCTACCCATTAGCGCCATCCCCTGGGTACCGCTCGATCCCTAGGTGGTATTAGAGTTATCCGTGTGCAGGGGGCACCGCGCGGATGGACCTTTTACTTCCCCCATACTCGTGGGAACCTTAATGGATCTAAACATAAAAAACCAAACGATAAGTGAGAGGCCCGAGATGGGCAAATTAGACTCAGCCTGTGTGGTGGACAGGGCTTGGAGTCCTAGTGTCATGCTGACACGACTTAGTAGGGAGAGAGAAGTAAGCAGGGAGGAAGCAGGGAGAGAGAATGTTGGAGAGACAAGGGCCGAGAACGTAGTGAGTTTATCGGTGGAAGTAGTAGGAGGAGATAAAGATGGTGCGAAGGCTTGCGAGAGCCATAGCATACAGCTGAGCGATGCTGCATCGTCAGTAGGCAGCTTAGAGACGGTGAGATCGAGGTCGGTTTCTGTGTCGTCAGAGGAGGAGTCGGGTCGATTCTGGATAGGTCGAAAGCGACGTCATCAGACAGATCTCGAGTCCGGTCCCTCTGAGGAAGAGTATTTCTCCACAGAGGCTAAAACTGTTAGGACTAGAGGACGCCCACCAACATCTGGGAAATATGTTGGGTTAGCTAAAGCTCAGGCGGCCTTAAATGCTGCGAAAAAAGAGGAGCTTCGGCTGATGGCTGAAGAAGACCTTTTGCGAAGCGTATCTCAAAGTCGGGAAAGCAGGTACAAGCGACTTTCAGAGACATCCTTAAAAATGGAAGAAGAAGGTGTAGCTGGATCTTTTAACAGTGTTGCTAAGATACAAAAGCAGGTGGCGGACGATGTAGCCATCATAACGAAAGTTGCCACTAAGTCTGGCAAATTAAAAGGAACATTTGTGCGTGAGTTAAAGGACGCTGCGGCTTCCATCACAAGAGCGGTTGAAGCTCTTAGCTCGCGAACCATATCGGACGAAATACGGCAACTGCAGGCTGACAATACGCGCCTGCAGTCTGAAATGGACAGCCTCCGCAAGGAGATGTCCATACTCAAACAAGACATGGAGAGGACACAGAAGCAGGGTTGTCTGGCGCCCTCTCCCCCGGATACGACCATAGCTGCGTCCCCTGCATCGCAGCCATCTTACAATGACGTAATGGAAGGGTTATGCAACACGATAATGACTCGAGTCGGGGTTATGGTAAGTGCTCGACTTGCTAATATTGAAGACAGACTTCTTCCGGAGAAACGACTTCGGCCTCCTTTGGCAGCCGATAAACAACAAGATGCGATGTTGGCTACTACAACAGAAGTTGGGCCTCTTACGGTCCCTAGAGTTAGCACAGCAAAAGAGACAACACCTTCTGTCTCTCAAGAGGGTTGTGTTTCCCAAAAATGAAAGAGAAAAGAAAAGAAAAAGAAGGAGGATACAGGGACAAAGGGTAACGGTGGTGTCTCGGCGGTAACAGAATCGCCACCGACAGCCCCCGTAACTCTGACTGAGGGATGGAATGTTGTGGTTCGTAGAGGTTCCAAAAAGAAAACCGACAAGCTTTCCGGGACTCCGAAGCCACAACCGAAGAAGAACAAGACTCGCAAACTCCGACCGCCCCGCTCATCTGCAGTTGTAATAACTCTACAGCCGGGAGCGGAAGAGAAAGGCGTGACATACGCGAAGGTAATTGCCGAGGCGCAGCAGGGTATTGCTCTTTCTGACCTTGGAATCACTGCACTGCGGTTCAAGAAGGCAGCCACTGGTGCGCGCATCTTCGAGGTACCGGGTGCAACTAGTAGCGAAAAAGCTGATGCACTTGCTGAAAAAGTGAAAACGCTACTGGGTGATGAGATCATCCGAGTCTCTAGGCCGACGAAATGCGCTGAGCTTCGAATCTCTGGCCTAGATGATTCTACCAACAGCTCTGGTGTAGTTGCAGCGGTTGCGGCCGCTGGAGGATGCCTACCCGACCAAGTGCGAGCCGGAGAGGTATCTAGAGACGTTGCTGGTACCGGTGTTATATGGGTTAAATGTCCTGTAACAGCTGCCAAGAAGCTGGCAGAAAGAGGCAGATTACTGGTTGGCTGGGTATCGGCGAGAGTCAAACTACTCGACGAAAGACCTCTGCGCTGCTTCCGGTGCCTTGAGTTGGGGCACTTAAGGGTGCGCTGCACGGCAGAGGTGGACCGCAGTGACGAGTGCTTCCGCTGTGGTCAAGTTGGCTATAAAGCCAGCACTTGCAATGCTTCAGCGCACTGCAACCAGTGCGAGAAAGCCGGCAAACCGGCGAATCATAGGTCCGGAAATAAGGTCTGTTCCCTCGTGCTAGGGAAAGAAAAGAAAGGAAGGAAAAAGATAGGCGGCGATGGCTCCAGAGTCCCCTCGCAGCCGCTGCGCTCGTCATCCCAAGTCCGAGCTGAGGAGGTTCCAATGGCCGTTGAATAGTCATGGCACTCAAATATCTTCAGGCGAATATTAATCACTCCGCCAGAGCTCAGGACCTATTGTTTCAGAGCATGGCGGAGTGGTCAATACACGTGGCGGTTGTCGCTGAGCCATATCATATTCCGGCTAAAGATAATTGGGTGGGCGACCGAGATGGGTTGATAGCCCTCATCACTCAGACTACTGCTGGTTCGCCACCTTTTGGTAGTAATACTAAAGGACACGGATACGTCTCGGCTATTGTCGGTGACGTCACAATCATCGGTGTCTACTTCTCACCGAACAGAAGCCTGGCAGAGTTCGAGCTATTTCTTGCTGAGCTCAGTACTCTGATCGGCCGCAGTCGCCCCGGTCGGGTACTCTTGGCTGGTGACCTCAACGCGAAATCCTTGGCGTGGGGATCGCCTGCAACGGATGCTCGTGGACAGGTACTCGACGAATGGGCAGTAGTCACAGGTTTGGATGTACTAAATCAGGGATCGACAAATACGTGCGTGCGGAAACAGGGTGGCTCCATTGTAGACGTTACGTTCGCCGATGCCACTCTGGCGCGCCGTATTCGAGGTTGGAACGTAATGGAGAATGTCGAGACGTTATCGGACCACAGGTACATCCTATTCGAGGTCTCAATGTCATCGTACCCTTCGTTCAGCTCTAATAAATCGTTGCGAGGAGACGGGCCGAGATGGTCCCTGAAGCGATTGGATCGGGACGTCCTTATCGAGGCCACCTTAGTTCAAGCTTGGTGTGCGGGATCGGTAAATAGTGTTGAAAAGAGTGCTGCTGATCTGGGAAAAGCTATGGCACATGTCTGCGACGCAGCCATGCCACGAATTGGTCCTAAGCCTCCAAAGCGTTCCGTATACTGGTGGTCAGGGGAACTTGCTCAGCAACGCCAACTGTGTGTAGTTGAAAGACGCCTCTATATAAGATGTCGGCGCCGGCGGCAGCGGAATGAGGAGGAAGAGAAACGGCTCTATACTCGATACCGTAATGCTGTAGGCCTTTTGCGAATAGCCATCGGGGAAGCCAAAGATCGGGCTGAAGAGGAAATGCTGGATGCGTTGAACAATGACCCCTGGGGCAGACCATATAAACTGGCGAGGAGTAAGCTACGTGCCTGGGCTCCTCCCTTAACGACAAGCCTCCAGCCTCAAGTTTTGACGCATGTAGTAGAAACCTTGTTTCCAGCAAGACGCTCAGACTCAGAGCCGCCACAGTTAGTGCCATTAAGCAGAACGGAGCAGGTTGAAGGTAGTGCTGTTGCGCCTGAGGTTACAGAGGGAGAAATGGCTGAAGCTTTACTGAGACTGCGCGCTAAAAACACAGCCCCGGGCCTCGATGACATTCCAGGTTGGGCCTGGGTTCTTGCCTTAGGTCCTCTTGAACCATACGTGAGGACACTGTTCAGCGCTTGTCTGAACCATCGTCGGTTTCCACGCACTTGGAAGGAAGGTAAGCTTGTTCTTATAAGGAAGGAAGGTCGTCCAGTAGACTCTCCATCTTCATATCGACCAATAGTCCTGCTCAGTGAAATAAGCAAGCTCTTCGAACGAATAATTTGCGCTCGTCTCGTTCATCATCTAGAGGAGACTGGGCCTAACTTGAGTGACTTACAATATGGCTTCCGTCGGGGCAGATCCACCATAGACGCCATTGCTCGGGTGAGGGCGCTGACGGAAGAGGCAATCTCAAAAGGAGATGTGGTGTTAGTGGTGTCTCTGGACATCGCTAATGCTTTTAACACCCTGCCTTTTCGATCCGTCCAAGAAGCTCTACGATTCCACGGTTTTCCTTTATATCTGCGGCGGATAATTGCCGAATATTTTGAGAACAGAGCTATCAGGTATCCGGGGTCTCAAGAGTGGACGCGCAGAGAGATGTCGTGCGGTGTTCCACAGGGGTCAGTCCTCGGACCGCTCCTGTGGAACATCGGTTATGATTGGGTGCTTCGAGGCGCAAATCTGCATGGAATTGACGTAACGAGCTACGCTGACGATATGCTCGTGACGGCCCGAGGGCGTTCCTTCAGAGAGGCGCGCGTATTAGCGACAGCCGGTGTAGCTCAAATCGTGGCAAGAATAAGACGTTTGGGGTTGGAGGTTGCCCTTAATAAATCCGAAGCTATATGCTTTCACGGGCCACGAAAAGCACCTCCAAGCGGTTCTCATCTTGTTGTAAGCGGAGTGCCCATCCTTATTGAGACAACGCTGAAGTATCTCGGACTAACACTTGACGGCCGATGGAAGTTCGAAGAACACTTCCGACGCCTGGATCCTAGAATCATCGGTGCCTCTAAAGCGTTGAGTCGGCTTTTGCCGAATGTTGGTGGGCCAAATGTAGGCTGCCGACGTCTGTACATAGCGGTTGTACGATCGATGGCTCTCTATGGTGCCCCTATATGGGTAGATGCTTTATCAGCAACCTATCAGAGACTGCTACGGAGGCCACAAAGACTCATGGCCATCAGAATCATCAGAGGGTACCGCACCATTTCTGGCGATGCGGCGTGCATTATGGCCAGCACACCACCCTGGGATTTAGAAGCCGAGGTTCTGGCTGATGTATATTGGAGAAGCAAGGAGGTCCGAACACGGGGGGATCGCCTTATTGCAGCAGAAGTTAGAGGATGGAGACGAGAGGCATCGAAACAACTTCTACAAGCCTGGCGGTCTAAGCTCGGAAATCCTAGCACTGCAAACCGGACGATCTCAGCGATCCTTCCTATAATCGAAAAATGGATGGAAAGGAAACATGGAGTCTTTACGTTCCACCTTGCGCAGATCCTATCGGGACATGGATGTTTCGGGAGGTATCTGTGCAGGGTGGCCCAAAGGGAACGGGTCGCAATCTGTCACGAGTGCGGCAGCGCTGAAGATACGGCGCAACATACATTGGAGGTGTGCCCGCAATGGGCGGAACAAAGAGCGGCTCTTGTATCCATAGTAGGAAACGATCTCTCCATAGAGGCCTTAACACGTGCTATGGTAACAAATAACAGGTCGTGGAAAGCAGTGACATCTTTCTGCAAGGATGTAATGACACGGAAAGAGGCAGCGGAAAGAATAAGGGAGGACGAAGCGACTGATCCGATCCGCCGTAAAAGAGTAGGCCGTAGACGACTCGCATATGATCGTCTACCGCCGTAAACCACATATCTCCAGGTGAAAGAACGGGGGCTCTATCACCTGCATAAGAAGAGATGGGTGGCGCGTCGTTGTGTTCCGGCGTGCTACCAGTGGTGTTATCCACAACATATGGACTAAAAAGAGCGGGCTACTACTAGTGGCAAACGTTGGCGTGGAAGCGGATGCGTGCGAACAGTGTTCCCGCATCCCCGCACATTAACGTTGAGATGGAACACCCCAGGGGTTTTAGTCGGTGCGAGTCCGACATAACCCACGGCTCATTCCCCTACATTCGAGCCGTGGGTATCCATAACGGATTTCCCCTGGGAGAAAAAAAAAAAAAAAAAAAAAAAAAAAGGTTAGGTTAGGTTAGGTTGGGGGGCGTCCAGTCTCTTAGGGCTCCGCTAACAGAACGGGTTGTAGCTGAATTGTTTCCTAGGATGGGTGACTATTTACCAACTACAATGGCTCCCACCACTCGAACACCTGTGGACTCAGGTACCCAAGGTGACCGAAAAAGAGCTTGATATTGCGATGGAGAGGCTCAAGACTAAGAATACGGCTCCCGGTCCGGACGGCATACCTGGCCAAGTATTACAGCTGGCTCTGAGAGAGCTAGGGCCGAGACTGAGGAATCTTTTGGACGAGTGCCTGTCTCAGTCGCAGTTTCCGCGACAGTGGAAGACAGGGCGTCTAGTGCTCCTCTACAAAGATGGACGACCGGTTGATTCTCCCTCGGCTTATCGCCCGATCGTCTTGCTCGATGAGGTTGGTGAATTGTTTGAGCGCATTATTGCAGCAAGGATTGTTAGCCACCTTCAAATTAATGGGCCCGATCTATCAGACAACCAATTCGGATTCCGCCGTGGCCGATCAACGGTAGATGCCATTCTACGCGTTAAAAGAGCTGCCCAAGAGGCGGTTCTGCGAGGGGAGGTCGTACTGGCGGTGTCTTTAGACATCGCCAACGCGTTCAACAGTTTGCCCTGGAGCTGTATAAAGGAGGCGCTCGGATATCATCGTTTACCTCCTTACCTTCACAAGATAGTTGCTTCCTACCTGTCAAATCGTTCTGTTTCGTATCCTACGCAGGAGGGTTGGAAAAGACGAGACATGTCTTGCGGCGTTCCACAGGGTTCGGTTCTTGGACCGCTCCTGTGGAACATTGGATATGACTGGGTATTGCGTGGAGGTAACATAAGGGGTATCGATGTCACCTGTTATGCCGACGATACCTTAGTTACAGCTCTTGCGGAAACCCCACGACAAGCAGCGATCCTTGCTACGGTTGGGGTTGAGCATGTGGTGTCTCGAATTCGTCGCCTTGGCCTTGAGGTCGCCCTCAATAAGTCTGAGGCCCTCTGTTTTTATGGACCTAGGAACGCACCATCCTCAGATGCCCATATCATAGTGGGCGGTACCCGCATCTGCATCGAGTCGACGATGAGATATCTCGGTCTCGTCCTCGATAGCAGATGGACTTTTACCGCCCACTTTGAACGACTCACGCCTAGGCTACTCACTGTGTCATCAGCTCTTAGTAGCCTTTAGCCAAATTTGGGAGGACCGAATACGCTGAGCAGGCGCCTTTACATTGGGGTCGTAAGATCTATGGCCCTGTATGGAGCTCCAGTGTGGTCTGAATCCCTAAATAGCCGGACTATAGCTCTTTTGCGTAAACCGCAAAGAGCAATGGCGATTAGGATAATTCGTGGCTACCGGACCATATCTTATGAGGCCTCATGTGTTTTGGCCAGTTCGCTGCCATGGGACTTGGACGCGAGAGCCCTCACGAAGGCCTTTCTACGTCGTGGGGAGGCGCTATCTGAACACCATCGGCCAGCTACAGAGTCCAGATTTCGGCGAGCTATACAACAGAGCGCCATTGAAGCTTGGGAAGAGAGGCTAACAGAGCCTAGTGCGGGCGTTGAAATAATCGCGGCAGTGGGCCCAGTTTTCCACCAATGGTTGAACAGACGTCACGGTGTCCTCTCTTTTCGGTTGACGCAGGTACTTTCAGGTCATGGTTGTTTTGGGAGGTACTTGTGCCGAGTCGCTGTTAGAGAGCCGACATCGATCTGTCACCACTGTGACAGCTGTCTCGACGACACAGCCCAGCACACACTGTTGTCATGTCCAGCCTGGACAAATGAGCGAGTGGAACTAATCGCAGTGATAGGACAAGATCTGTCCCTTCCCACTGTTATTCGTAAAATGGCCCAAGAAAAGAGATCGTGGAAAGCTGTACAACAATTCTGTGAGCGTGTCATGCTTTCAAAAGAAGAAGCAGAGAGACAAAGAGAGGCTGCGAGCTCTCTAGCAATTCGCCGTCGCAAAAGAGGTAGGAGAAGGGAAGCATTTGCCCGACATTTTCCACCTTAACATCAGCTAGGGGATCGTGGACTCGGGGGAGTCCACTATCCCACCCAATCTAGCCCGAGTAGGCGTGGGCGTGTTTCTGCACGCTACTCTGATCTGATTCAAGTGGATGGACGACCACCTGTCCTCCACCCAACCGAGAAGGAGTCTGACGAGACTGCATCGTCGCCGGGTCGCGGATGATTGCCACTTGGATGTTCCCGCGACCCCGGCAAATGGCGACGAGAGGAACACCGTGGGGTTTTAGCCGGTTAGAGCCCGGCATAACCAGACCGTCTCCCCCGAGGCCGTCTGGTATCCGACTAGATTTCCCCACGTAAAAAAAAAAAAAAAAAAAAAAAAAAAAAAAAAAAAAAAAAAAAAAAAAAGGTTGGGGGGCGTCATCGCCGGGAATCTCCTCGTGTGCCCGTATGTTTCCCTTGCTGCTCGGATTCGTCCGGTTGCATCGGAAGCGGTACGGGCCGGTGCTCCCTGGGCAACAACGGTTAATGTGATCCTTCGGGTTTGCATTAGCCGTTGGCTAATACCCGGCGCGGGCGGGAGGGCACAGGCTCTGCCGGCCGAGGGGTGGGCCACAGTGTCCCTCCAGGTACCGCTCTGTTATCAGAGTGGACTGATTGGAGTGATTCCGTGGTTCTTTGGGAGGGTGCGCGGCGGTCTCTTCCCTTCTGGAGGAGGCTGATCTTTTACCGCGAGTAGGGACTGCCCGTTGGGGCGTTGGTCGGCCATGAGGGTGAGAAAAAAAAAAAAGTGCCTGATTCATGGCCGACGGAGTGGTTGCCGCCGTTTGGCCGGCAGTTTTAGGGGGTCGGCTTCCTGGCTGACGTGGTGGGGCCCGGCGCTCTCTAGTGAGTGTTTTATGCTCGGTTGCTGGAGTGCCGGGATGCGAGGTCCAGATGGCTTCCTGGGGCGGACTCGTTCGCGAGGCTGCCTCGGACGAAGTTAGACCTTCGCAGAGGTGGGTCCGAACCTTACGGCCGATCTAGAGTGCGGTGCTTGCATGGCGCTCTAGGGTTGAGGTGTTGGGCGTACGTAACGCTGTCTTAGTTTGCTTTAGTTAGCCCTGGTCCCCGAGGCGCCTTGTTCGGTTTTTCCAACGTGCGCTGAGGCGGGGATTGTTGACGAATTAAAGCAATGCTTTGTAGTTAGTTGGGTAGTTTGGAGTTCACGTGGGGGTCGTCCCGGTATTCCTGCTTTCAGCAGAGCTGACTGTGTGGAAGACTCTCTGGTTGAGCTCGCGAGATTCCGTTATAAGCCCCTTGCTAGTGCCCCTCTCGGGGGGCTCGCGCAGTAGGGGATGGATCTCGCCGATGGGACCCGAACCCGATGCCGGTTGCCGGTGTGGTGTTTATATAACGTGCTCGGTGGCGAATGGTTCTGGGTCTCTCGAGACGTGTGGAGGGGGTGTTTTGCTACTCTTTTTTCCTAGTTTTTAGCCCGGTCGCAAGTCTACGGTCCCGTCGGGTTCTCCGACGTGATCGTGGTCGTGTGGCTATTGGCGGTCTGGTTGAGATTTGTAGTAGTTAGGAGTGTGACTGAATGTGTCATTCCCGGTCCTCCTGCCTTTCAGCAGAGTAGACTGTGTGGGAGACTCTTCGGTCGGGAGGAGCAGCGAAACTCCGTTATAAGCCCCTTGCTAGTGCCCCTTTCGGGGGGCCCGCGCAGTAGGGGATGGAGCTCGCTGAGGGCGACCCTAACCCGATGCCGGTTGCCGGTGTGGTGTTTTACAACGTGCTCGGTGGCGAATGGTTGTGGGTCGCTCTGGAGGTTTGAGGTGGTGTTTGCTACTATATTTTCCTAGTTTTTAGCCCGGTCGCAAGTCTATAGGCCCGTTGGTTTCCCAACGTGCTTGAAGGCGTGTGACCTTTGGTAGTCTAGTTGAGATTTGGTAGTAGTTAGTGGTGTGACTGAGGGGTCCCGATTCCCGGTCCTCCTGCCTTTCAGCAGAGCAGACTGTGTGGGAGACTCTTCAGTCGGGTCGAGCGTGACACCGTTATAAGCCCCTTGCTATTGCCCCTTTCGGGGGGCCCGCGCAGTAGGGGATGGAGGCCGCTGAGGGCGACCCGAACCCGATGCCGGTTGCCGGTGTTGTTGTTTTTACAACGTACTCGGTGGCGAATGGTTCTGGGTAGCCGTGGCCGGTAGTAGTTAGTGGTAGTTAGCGGGTGGGACCCGATGCCGGTTCGCGCAAGTTGACTTTCATCTTGCTCGGTGGCGAACGGTTCCATGTAGTTAGTTATCGTAGCTAGTACTGGTGTGTGTGTGTTGGCCCGGACCCGATGCCAGTGGCGAATGGTCGAGGGCAAGACCGGATCAGAAGTCGCCGTTTTCGGTGGCCCTGTTGCCGGTCGGTCGATGGGTTCGGTGGGTACTTTACTGTGCAGCCGGGCAGGCATTTTTTGCCACCGTCGAGTCGCAAACCCGAACAGGTGTCGTTGGCATGTCTAGCGGCCTGCTAGGGAGCGAGGGACTTGCCTTAATTGGTCGGACCGCAAGGAGTTAACCTCTTTAAAAAATCCTCAATTCTCGGCGTTTCGCAGCGTGACGTCGGGGTGCTCGTGTATACGAGAGGCTGGGGAGTTCATCAGTCGCTAGCGCTCAACCCTGGTATACCATCCGCCATCCCAGGCGTATTAGGGTTACCCGGGCATGGAGGCTCTGCCGGGGTGGACTTTTTATTTCCTACCATACTCGTGGGATCAGTTATGGAGAATATTAAAATTCAAAACACCACACAGGGGAGGACGAAGGAAGGAGTGTCACGAGGAGTCGGGAGTCGAGTGAAGGGAGGCAGGACGAGTCCATGGACTCGGACTGCAGCCTTGCACCTCGACGCTCGGCGAGCTCCGAGAAGCTGTGGCGCAAGAGGCGACACCCGAGTTCCGAGTCGGCATTGTCCGATGAGGAACCGGCGCGGCCTGCGTCTGCGGCTAGGAGGGGCAGGGGACGGCCACCAACAACCGGAGAGTTAGTGGGGTTGGCGGAGGCGAAGAGAGCTCTTCTCGCTGCGAAGCGGGAAGAGTTCTTGGTGCAAGCGGAGGAGGACCTGGAGCAGTGTGTCTCCGAGACCCGCAAGATGCGGGAATCGCGAGCCGCTGATCTAGTGTCGGCCGCTTCGGAGAGGGCTGAGTCGGGGGTCGGACCTGGTAACAGGTCCACTTCCCTGACGAAGCAGCAGGTTATCGACGACCTGGCGATCATAGCCAAAATCGCCACGAAGTCGAAAAACCTGAAGGGGACGATCGTTCGCGGTCTGAAGGATGCGGTGGCTTCTATAGCCACCGCATCCTTCAGATACTAAAAGTAATACTATCTCTTCCTTATAGAAATCCTACTGTTGCGGTTTATAAGCAAGCTGATGTTCTGACAGTAAGACAAATGTATATTTTTGAAGTCGTTAAAAGATACCACAAGAAGTGTGTACCTTATTTACCTATAACAAACAAAAGGTTAAAAAGATGTCCCGTTAATCCTACTAAATCAGCTTTTGGTCAAAAACACTACAATTTCCACGCTCCAATTATTTATAATAAAATTAACACACTTTTCAACATTAGAACATTGAATATGTATACACTAAAGAAAAAATTACTTGGCTGGTTAAAATGCTTAGATTATAATGATACAGAAAATCTCTTAATTATTGTCAAATAATAATCATAAGCGGGCGTGATAATTAAACACAAAACAAACATACTTGCGCATACTCACATACATACACACACACACACACGCACACACACACACATACATACACACACACACACACACACACACACACACACACACACACACACACACACACACACACACACACACTAGAGAAAATAAAGCAGTGAAGAATTGAACACACTTATAAAATGTTTATTTCTGTCCGAATCTTATTATTTTTTGTTTATATTTTAATGTTAATATATTTTTTTTTTTTAAATCTCACATTGTTATTATTATTATTATGTTTTTATGTTTTTTGCTTTATTTATATTTTGTTTGCTTTTACAATTACTCATAACTCATTCCTAAGGGCATAAGATGTTGTAACTTGTAATCAAGGGGAGGATACTGGCTTCTGCAACACAGCACTGCTAGTGCAGGAGTCGGGGTAATCTGTTTTATGTATGACTTATGATGTGTCCAATAAAGATTATTATTATTATTATTATTATAGCCAATGCCGTGGAAGTCCTAGGATCGCGAACGATCACGGAGGAGACGCGCCAGCTGCAGGCGGACAACGTTCGCCTGCAGAGCGAGATGGACGATCTCCGCAAGGAGATGTCCACCTTGAAGGCGGACATGGAGAGGGCACGGAAGCAGGGAAGTCCGGCGTCCTCTCCTACGGACTTGACGGGGGCTGCGCTCCCTGCAGCGCAGCCTTAGGCCCAGGATCTGGAGGAGATCCTTCGGGTGCTCCTGTCGCAGGTGGGGGTCATGGTGACCGTCCGCTTCAGGGCCATCGAAGACCGTCTCCTTCCGGAGACTAGGCTTCGGCCATCTTTGGCTGCCGACAGGAGGAGGGAGTCGGTGCAGACCGTTGCGTCTGCTGAAACCGCACCCACACCCCCGTTGGGCGCCAGTTGGCCGGCGCTGAAGGCGCCCTCTGCGCCTCCCAAGGCTTCTGGTCCTACGGGGCCGAAGTCGAAGAGGGCTAAGGGAGCGCCCAAGGCGACTGGAGGAGGAGGGGCTAAGCCGAGCGCGGCAAAGCCTAACGCGGCGAAGCCCAGTGCGGCCAAGCCGAGTAAGGCTGCGCCGAGTGCGGCGAAGCCCAAGAAGGGAAGGAAGGGGGCTACCCAGGCAGCTGCGTCGCGGTCTCTACCGCAGCAGAAGCCAGGGTCAGCCCCGAGAGGGAAGCTCCGGACCCAGCGTTCCACAGCGGTGGTTTTGACTCTGCTACCCGAAGCCGAGGCCAGTGGCGTCACCTATGCCCAGGTCTTGGCGGAGGCGAAGCAGAAGATAAAGCTTGCTGAGCTGGGCATCAAGGAGGTGCGTTTCAGGAAGGCGGTCACGGGTGGCCGAATTCTTGAACTTCCCGGGGTGGAGAGTGCGGAGAAGGCGGATTCCCTCGCTGCCAAGCTGAGGGAGACCCTGTCCAAGGAGCAGGTGCGGGTGTCCAGACCCACGAAATGCGTAGAGATGCGCATTTCGGGGCTGGATGATTCCGTCGCCAGCTCGGACGTGGTCGCGGCCATCGCGCAGAGAGGAGAGTGTTCGGAGGATGGAGTCCAGTGTGGGCCCATCACCGTCGGCGCCGGAGGCCTGGGTGCTGCGTGGGTTTGGTGCCCGGTCGCAGCCGCCAGGAAGGTGTCCGAGGGTGGTAGGCTCCTCGTGGGCTGGGTGTCGGCGCAGGTTACGCTCCTGGAAGACCGACCTTTGAGGTGCTTCAAGTGCCCGAGGTCGGCCACGTCAGGGCGAAGTGCACGGCGGAGATCGACAGGAGCGACCTCTGCTACCGATGCGGGAAGCCGGGGCACAAGGCCCAGGGTTGCTCGGCCGAGCCGCACTGCGCTTCGTACGCAGCAGCCGGCAGACCGGCGAAGCATCCCATGGGGGCCAAGGACTGTGCCCTCGCTCCGAAGAGGGGGAAGCCGGCTGGTAAGGCTGCTAGAGGTCCCAGGGCCTCTATGCAGCCTTCCAGGCCGGCGGAGGATCCCATGGCAATCGATTAAGATATGGCCATGAGGATCCTACAGGCGAATATCAACCACTGCGCCAGCGCTCAGGATCTCCTGTTCCAGAGCATGGCGGAGTGGTCGATAGGCGTCGTCGTAGTTCTTCGTACCGTACCGTAGCCGAACCGTACTTCGTCCCTTCGGGGGCGGACTGGGTCGGCGACAGGGATGGTCTGGTGGCCATCGGGACCCGGTTAGCGGCCGGATCCCCGGTCTTCGGAGCAGTTACGAGGGGCCGAGGCTTCGTCTCGGCACTCGTCGGAGACGTGACGGTGATCGGGGTCTACTTCTCTCCGAATCGAAGTCTCGCCGACTTCGAGCAGTTTCTGGTCGAGGTCGGGGCTCTCGCCGGAAGAAGTGGTCCCGGTCGGGTCCTTGTCGTCGGAGACCTCAACGCCAAGTCTACGGCTTGGGGTTGCCCGACAACGGACGCGCGTGGAGAGCGCCTCGAAGACTGGGTAGTCGCTGCCGGTCTCGTGGTGTTGAACCGGGGGTCGGCAGATACGTGCGTGCGGCAACAGGGTGGCTCCATAGTGGACGTCATGTTCGCCGATGCCATCCTGGCGCGCCGTATCCGGGGCTGGCGTGTGATGGAGGGTGTGGAGACGTTGTCGGACCACCGCTACGTGAGGTTCGACGTGTCCGCACTCCCCGTCACGCCGAGCGGCTTAGCTCGGCCCTCGCGTGAGGAAGGCCCGAGGTGGGCGGTGAAGCGTCTGGACAAGGATGCCTTGATCGAGGCGGCCCTTGTACAGGCGTGGGTTGGAGCGCCGGAGGGCGATGTGGAAGTAGAGGCGGAGTCTGTGCGATTGGGCGTTGTCATGTCGCATATTTGCGACGCGGCCATGCCTCGCATACGTCACGCGACCCCGAGGCGAGGTGTTTACTGGTGGTCTGAAGAGCTATCGCGGCTCCGCGCGAGCTGCGTGGCTCTCAGGCGTCGGTACACCAGATGCCGGAGGCGGAGGCGTCGTGACCCAGAGCTTGAGCGTCAGCTCTATACTCGGTACCGTGAGGCGGTACTGGCGCTCGTAGCGGCGATCGCGAAGGTGAAGGACTGGGCGAGACGGAGATGCTGGAGTCTCTCGATAGGGATCCGTGGGGGAGGCCGTACAAGTTGGTGAGGCGCAAGCTTCGACCGTGGGCCCCCCCGCTGACCAAGAGTCTCCAGTCGGATCTGCTCGAGGCCGTGGTGTCGGCTTTGTTTTCATCCGGTACCGACGATCGGGTACCTCGCACGGATGGTGGCGCGGAGGAGGAAGAGTTGTGGGATGCGGCACAGGAGGTTTCCGGGGATGAGTTGGGGGCTGCGGTGCTTCGCCTTCGGGCGAAGAATACCGCGCCGGGACCCGACGGCGTCCCCGGTCGCGCCTGGGGTTTGGCTCTGGGGGCTCTAGAGCCTCTGGTGCTGCGTCTCTTCAGCGCTTGTCTGCGGCAGGGCCGGTTTCCACGGACGTGGAAGGGTGGCAGATTGGTCCTGTTGCGGAAGGAGGGGAGACCTGTAGCTGAACCCTCAGCTTATCGGCCGATTGTGCTGTTAGACGAAGCGGGCAAGCTAGGTTAGGTTAGGTTAGGTTAGGTTAGGTTAGGTTAGGTTAGGTTGGGGGAGTCCCCAAGTGTGTGCAAGTACGTCCTCGTCGTCTCCCCTGGACCCCGTCCTGACCCCGGTAACGCAGGTGGTAGGCGGGTGACTGAATCTTGCAGACGATACTTGGGTGCGTTCGGTATTATTGCTGACGTCATGCTTCCTTTACGTAACAGTAAAGGAAGATTCTCCAAAGGCCCTTCTCAGGGCCAACCAAAAGGCCCTTCTCAGGGCCAACCAAAAGGTCCTTCTCAGGACCAACCAAAAGGCCCTTCTCAGGGCCAACCAAAAGGTTCTTCTCAGGACCAACCAAAGGGCCCTTCTCAGGGCCAACACGACGACCTTGCTATCTATTATGACTCTGATTTTCTGTACAATTTGGATGCTGACGATTTGGTTGCAAATGATCCGACGCCGTTGGTCGGGTCTTCTGCAAATGACACTGGCGAGAATCTCGATTTTAAAATTCCTTGTGGAAAGGCGGTGCTTCCTAAAAGTACCAAATCACGTACTTGCGGGATTGTAATGTCCGACGGTGAAGTGAGTGAGAGAAGAAAGCGCCATTTTTCGGAAGTCGCTCGACTTCTTAGCGATGCGTCCGGAAGTGAGGCGGAGCCTGGTGTTCCATCCTCGAAATGGAGCACCGCCCGGCGCGGACGCAAAAGCTTAAAGCGTGGTAGTGGGCTCGCCCGGGCGAAAGCCGATCAGCGGGCCCTTAACGACGAGGCCGAGGAGGGCCAATATGAGAGGAATCTTACATCGCAGGCCTTTCGTAAGATTCCCGTTCCACCCGTGCTAATAGGTGACTCTGATGAGGAGTCGTTCCTGGAGTCATGGCACAGGGACGACCCTGATATGATGGGAGTGGAGGCATTACGGGCATTCGCGGGACGCAGCTCTACAGCTATCCTGGAGGCCTGCCGGAAGTCTCAGAACCTCAAGGGTGGCATACGGCGAATTATTAAGGAGTCTACCAGAGAACTTCTTGAGGCAGTCGAGGCTCTGGCAGGACGCACTGCAAACGAGGAGACTCGTCGTCTTAATGCCGACAACTCGCGTCTCCATCGTGAGGTAGAAAACCTACGGGCAGAACTCAAAGTTCACAGACGCGAGTTTGCCGAGATGAAGGCGGCTGCAACCAAAACAGCCGTTGCAGCTGCTGAAACTCCATCTCTTAATACAGAGTTTTTCGACGAGTTTAGGCGCTCGGTGATTTCATCGGTGGGCGTAATGATGAACGCCCGTTTCCGAAATATCGAAGATCGCCTCCTTCCAGAAAAGAATCTCCGTCCGCCTCTCGCTGCAGATAGGAGAAAGGAGGCTGCCATGACTGCGGCAGGGAATCTGGACGCACGTCCTAATCAGCGCACAGGTGCACCTTCCCTGCCCGTGAATACTTCGACCAAAACGACTTCGATGCGGCCGTCTAATGTAGGACCATCTAGTGCGTCTTCTGAGTGGACGACCATTGTAAAAAGAGGTAAGAAAAAGACTCTTCAAAAGTCTGTACCACCTGGCATGCCTCAGTCGTTGAGTGGTGCTGCTAAAGTTGTGAGACTTCCAAAAAAGGGAAGTGAAAATAAAAAAGCCAAGACGGGTCAGAAAGCTGGAAAAAGGTCCCAGACTATGCTGCCATCTCCTCGGTCGCCAGCAGTGATAATAACACTGAACACTGAGGCGGCTGAAAAAGGCGTCACCTACGCTCAAGTCCTAGAACGTGCAGCGGAGAAGGTGGATCTCGGTGCTTTAGGACTTGAAAGCGGGTTAAAGATCCGGCGGTGCGCCACTGGTGCCAGGTTGCTAGAACTGCCCAAAGCGGCTCTAGATAAGGCGGAAAGTTTTGCCATAACTCTGCGCACAGCACTTGATGGCGTAGCAGATGTCGTCCGACCCGTAAAAAGGGTCTCAGTGAAAATCAAGGGTCTGGACGACTCTGCCACGATGGAGAAGATTGCGGCGGCGATTTGCCGCGTCACAAACTGTCCCAGCGAGTCTCTTCGTGTCGGTGAGATTCGTTGGGGCTCTGGGGCCATGGGGAGTACAATTACCCGGTGCCCCGTTGACACGGCCAAGGCCCTGCTGGCCGCGGGCCGCCTGCTTGTGGGTTGGAGCTCGGCCGGGGTCGAGCTCTTGGAAGAGCGCCCTATGCGGTGCTTCCGGTGTCAGGAACCGGGGCACACACGAGCGCTCTGCCCTACGGAGACCGATCGCAGCTCTGTTTGTTTTCGGTGTGGCGTTGCAGGTCATGTACGTGCCAAGTGCACTGGAGTTTTGCGCTGCGCGGTCTGTTCCGACCTGGGCCTCGCAGCGGGCCATGAATTGGGAAGTGGCGCCTGCAAAGCTCCCCGAAAAAGAGGAAAGACAGCTGGTCCTTCGCCAGCTGCCCGAAGCGTAGTGCGGGATCAACCGCCTGTAGAAGCCATGTCACAATGATCAGACAAAGACATGGCTTCCTACAGGCGAACTTGAATCACTGCGCGGGGGCATAGGATCTTTTCCTGCAATCCCTTGCGCAGTGGGAGGTGGATGTCGCGGTTGCGTGCGAGCCATATTTTGTCCCCACCCAGCCTCACCCACGCTGGATTGGGGATTTAGATGGCTCGGTTGCGGTCGTAGCCGGGATGGCGGTTGGCCCGCCCCTATCAACCGTGGAGAGGGGAGCGGGGTACGTCGTTGCCGTCTGGGGGGATTACACCGTAGTCTCGTAGTTCTCGGCGCCGCGCGGTGTATTGGTGGTCACCGAAGATCGCGGCTCTCCGGTCGACGGCCAACAGAGCCCGGCGGCTGTACACCCGTTGCCGTAGACGCAACGGGAGCGATCCGGGCGTGGAGGATGATCTGCGAGGCCTATATAAGACGGCAAAGAAGGCCCTACAGCTCGCCATTAGTCAGGCGAAATCTGCGGCCAGGGAAGAAATCCTGGCTGGGCTGGACGGAGATCCTTGGGGGCGTCCCTATCGCGCAGCGCGAAATAAGCTGCGCACCAGGGGCGCCCCGCTCACGGAGACCCTGGCGCCAGATCTGGTGGAGAGGGTGGTCGAAGAGTTATTCCCCGACCAGCCAGGCCACTCACCTCCCATAATGGCGCCCCCTCCCCTGCTGGTGGATGAGGACGCTCCACCTCCAGTCACGGAGGAGGAGATGGAGATGGCTCTGAAACGTCTTCGAGGTAGGAAGACGGCACCGGGTCCCGATGGCGTCCCAGGGCGGGTGCTCGCGCTCGCCCTTAAGCACCTGGATGGGAAGCTTAGGGAACTCTTTGACGCGTGCATAGCGGGCGGAGAGTTCCCGAAGGCATGGAAAATGGGTCGGTTATGCCTTTTGCCTAAGGGGGGTGATCCCGAATCTCCTTCCGCATACCGACCCATTGTGCTGCTGGATGAGACGGGAAAACTACTAGAAAAAATTCTAGCTTCCCGTCTCATTCGCCACCTGGAGGAGATTGGGCCACCGCTTTCGGAGGCTCAGTACGGGTTCAGGTCGGGGCGGTCGACAATCGACGCCCTGACCGCCCTAAAGGGCATCACAACGGGAGCCGTAAGGGATAAGGAGGTTGTTCTGGGGGTGTCGCTAGACATAGCGAACGCCTTCAACAGCCTCCCTTTTGAGACGGTCGCGGAGGCACTCCGATATCATAGGGTGCCTCCGTATCTCGGACGGCTGCTGAGGGCGTACCTCCAGAACCGGGCAGTAGTGTGGGAGGACGGTGACGGGCGACTGCACGAACGGCGCATGGGGTGCGGTGTTCCACAGGGGTCGGTTCTGGGTCCGATCCTGTGGAACATCGGGTATGACTGGCTCCTGCGGGAGCCGGTTCCCCCTGGGGCGGGGGTCATCTGCTACGCAGACGACACCCTCGTCTACGCCCGGGGCAGCTCGTACGCGGAGGCGGCGCAATTGGCCACCACCGTTACGAACTTGGTGGTCAAAAGAATTGCGTCGCTAGGCTTGAGGGTCTCCGCGTCGAAAACGGAGGCCCTCCTATTCCACGGCCCACGCAGGGGACCGCCCAGGGGCGCGCGCATCACCCTCTTGGGTGAAGAGGTTTTAATCGGGGCCCAGATGAAGTATCTGGGCCTCGTACTGGACGGACGATGGAGCTTCGGGGCACACTTTGTCCAACTCGCCCCGAAGCTGGTGGCTGCCGCTGCCGCTCTCGGCAGACTGCTGCCCAACGTGGGGGGTCCGGGTTCGCCCTGCAGACGCCTTTACTCGGGCATCATCCGAAGCATGGCACTGTACGGCGCTCCGGTATGGGCGGATGCTCTCACCGCTAAAAACAAAATCCTTCTAAGGAGGCCCCAGAGGATTATAGCGGTGAGAACGATACGAGGGTACCGTACAGTGTCGTGGACGGCGGCCACCCTGCTAGCGGGTGACCCCCCCTGGGAACTACAGGCTGGGGTCCTCGCGGAAGTACACC
Source organism: Napeogenes sylphis (assembly GCA_959347405.1). Taxonomy (NCBI): domain Eukaryota; kingdom Metazoa; phylum Arthropoda; class Insecta; order Lepidoptera; family Nymphalidae; genus Napeogenes; species Napeogenes sylphis. The sequence goes on from OY365786.1 coordinate 32,873,908, forward strand.
GCTGCAGGGTGGACATCAGAGCGCGAGGCGAGTGGCCAAACCCGGTCGAGATGTGTCGGGTCAGAGCCAAGGCGGATGAGGCTCTGATCCGACTCTGGGAGGAGAATTTGGGGTCCCCGGCAGCCGGACGGGATACGGTGGAGGCGATAAGGCCTCACCTAGTCCGGTGGCTATCGCGGCGCTCTGGGACCCTGACTTTCCGGCTGGTGCAGGTCCTTACCGGACACGGCTGCTTCGGTAAGTACCTGCACAAAATAGCGGGCCGGGAACCTACCCCGGATGCCTAAAAGCATTTCCCCACCTTAAAAAAAAAAAAAAAAAAAAAAAAAAAAAAAAGGTTAGGTTAGGTTAGGTACCAGTGCGCGGTCGCTAGTGCCGCCATCTGGCGCGTCCCCGGGTTGCGGATAGGGGGTTCTTCACCGGCTTCGGCCGGCGCGGACAGCTACTAGCAAATGTGGCTGCTTGCGATTCATTGCGAGCATTGCACGGCCACAAGATCTCGAAAACCCGCACTGAGCGGGAACGAGGGCTGAATTGACGGAGCTTGCTCTGATCGTTCGGCTGCAAGGAAGAAAACCTCTATAAAAAATCACCCTCTTTTTGTGTTTTGTCTTGTCCTGTTTTGTTGTTTTCTTCTGCGTGTCTCTTTGTCCCCTTTTAGATGTTTTATGTCGGTCCAGCGGTTCGGCGTTTGCCAAGGGATCGGGTAAGGACGAGAGCGCCCCAAGAAGAAATATGGATAAAAACGATTCCAAAATGAGTCCCCAGGCGGGTGCTGAATCCCGCACGGCCGCTGCTGTCGTCTGCCCCTCGTACTCTGGGGGGGGCAAGAATCGTTTACGAGCAGGAGTCCCTGCACAGGTCGACACCACACCGACCTGTTCAACTAAACTGCGTGTGAGGCGTGGACGAGGTGCGCCCATAGGACGCGGGAGTGGGCTCGCCCAGGCGAAAGCCGTCTTGCGAGCCATCGAGGAGGAGGCGGAGGAGGCCGAGTTCGAGCGCGCACTGAGCGCTCGGGCCCTCCGCTGGAAGAAGAAGAAGGATCTGGTGGTGAGTGCGCCGGTTTCCGAGGACGATCTGTCTTCGGAGGCGCTTCCCACCATTGAGCCGATTTCTTCCTTGGATGCGCAGCAGCTTCATGCAGCTGCGCGGAAGTATGCTGCCTCTATCCAAGAGGTGTGCAAAAAGAGCACTAACTTGAAGGGCACTATGGTTAAGGCTCTGAAGGGGGCTGCGAGCAGCCTTCTAGAAGTCGTCGAGGTTCTGGCCTGCAGGGGGGAACCTGAGGAATCGCGGCAATTCCGGGCGGATAACGCCCGTCTTTGTCGCGAGGTGTCCTTCCTCAGGGAGGAGATCGTCAAGGTTCGCAAGGACTTTGACGATCTTAAGTCCTCTGTCGGTCAGCCTCCGATCTCGTCGGGGGGTCCAGACGCGGTTGAGGAGTTGAGACGCTCCGTATTGTCCTCGGTGGGAGTTTTAATTAACTCCCGCTTTGAAGGACTCGAAGAGCGTCTCCTCCAGGCGCGGATCCAGCGGCCGCCACTCGCGGCGGAGAGGAGGCAGTCGGCCGCAGTCCCGGCGACTGTCTCGGAGTCGGGGCCGCCGACGGCTCCTCTGATTCCAGAGGAGGCGTGGTCGACGGTCACGAGGAGGAAGGGAGGCTTGGGGAGAAAGAAGGGCCTTCCCCAGAAGCCGGCTTCAAACACTAAGGCCAGTGGTGTTAAGGCGTCTTCCCAGAAGAAGCCGAAAACACCTTGCGTGGGTTCCCGGAAGCTGCCGTCTGCACGGTCTCCTGCAGTTATGATCAAACTGCAGGACCATGCGGCAGCGGCGGGAGTGACGTACGCCCATGTCTGGGGGCGTGCCGCCGAAATGGTCAATCTCGGCGACATCGGCCTCAAGGATGGGCTGCGGATTCGCCGCTCGGCGGCAGGAGCCAGGCTCCTGGAGCTGCCTAAGGGCACTCCGGAGCAGGCTGTTACACTGGCGGCGAAGCTTCGCCCAGTGTTGGATGGAGTGGCAGATGTCGTCCGGCCTGTCCGGCGTGTGGCCGTAAGGCTCAAAGGTCTGGACGACACCGTTACGCGCGACGACGTCGTTGATGCCATTTGCCGCATCGCTGACTGCCCTGACGAGGCCCTCCATGTGGGGGAGATCCGTCGGGGTGGCTATGGGGGTATGGGCGTCACCTTTGCCCGACTCCCCACCGATGCTGCGAGAGCGTTGATTAACGCCGAGAAGGTCCTGGTGGGCTGGAGCTCAGCCAGGGTGGAGTTGCTGGAGGCGCAGCCGCTGCGCTGCTTCAGGTGCCTGGCACCTGGGCATGTGCGTGCGGCTTGCCCGTCCGCGGTCGACCGTAGCGCCGCCTGTTTCCGGTGCGGTGGTGAGGGCCATACCCGAGCCACTTGCACCGGAATGTTGCGGTGCGTGGTCTGTGCGGACCGAGGCCTTGCAGCGACCCACCTATTGGGGAGCCGAGTGTGCAAGGCTCCGCGAGTTCGAGGATTAGCACCTGGTGCGAAACCCTCGAGCGCGGAGCCCAGCACGAAGCCGGCTGTGGCTATGGCAACATAGTCACATCGAGCTTCAGCGGGAGAGGCTGCGAAGGAGAAGGGTTCAGCCCGTTTCTTCCCAGCCGTAGGCCTAGGTGAGAGGGGGGGGGCGACCTCTCTCGCCATTGCACTAGGTCTATGAGGTAGGGGTACACTGGTTGCCCGGGGTACCCCTATATGGAGGAGTTCCGCCGGGGCACCACGGTGAGTGCGAAAGCGATCCCGTGGCGTCCCATTGTAGCGTCGTGGGCAGCCGTTGGATTTTTTAGTGGGGTGCCTTAAAAATGGCAGCGTTTCCAAGCTGCCGGGTGCCGCACATACCGCCCCGCCATCGCCTTCCTGGCCTGGGTGAAGATGCGAAAACGCATTTTTCCAACGAAAAAAAAAAAAAAAAAAAAAAAAAAAAAAAAAAAAAAGGTTAGGTTAGGTTAGGTTTTTTTTTTTTTTTTTTTTTTTTTTTTTAGTACCCCTGCCATGAGCAAGGCTCTTGCAAAACGATGATATTTTGTTCCGTTTTATTCATTTAGGTGCATTAAGGCGATAAGTGCCTAAGGAAGAAAATCAACAAAGGTAAGTTACACTCCTTTATTTATTTATTTATTAAGTTTTTATTTGTTTACTTGTTTATTTACTTATTTATTTATTTTCATATTTATTTTTATATTTATTTATATATTTATTTAGGTGCGTTAAGGCGATAAGCGCCTTAGAAGAAATTCAAACAAAGGTAAGTTACACATTTTTATTTATTTATTTAGTTTTATTAGTTTACTTGTTTATTTAGTTATTTATTTATATATTTATTTATTTTCATATTTATTTATATACATTTATTTAGGTACGTTAAGGCGATAAGCGCCTTAGGAAGAAATTCAGACAAAAGTAAGTAACACACTTTTATTTATTTATTTAGTTAAGTATTTATTTTCATATTTATTTTTATATTTATTTATATATTTATTTATTTAGGTGCGTTAAGGCGATGAGCGCTTTAGAAGAAATTCAAACAAAGGTAAGTTACACACCCAGTTTTCTTAGTCTGACCTATTTCTATTATTTACTAATTTTGCTATTTCTACACAATACTCTAAGAATATTTGTCTATGCTTTTTACTACTTATAATTGTCTGAATGTTTTCTAAATTAATATTAATATCTATCTTCTGTTCCAGCTCCATTCTTCTGATTTGGTGGATCGGGCAGTCAATGAGGAGATGAGGGACCGTCTCCTCGATGCTGGGCTCGCAGGCGCATGACGGATTCTCCTTACGCTTAAATCGGTGTAAGTATGAGGAGAACCCACCATGACCCGTCATTATCTGAGTGACGTGGTTTGTGGTCTTTATTTTTCTCACAACACCGTATGCCTCCGATGCACTGGGGAAAAAGAGTTTGGTGATGCCGGCTGTGGTTTCGGACCTGTATCTTTCATTCCACTCGTCGATAGTGTTTAAGCGAATCCTTCGCTTGACAAAGGAGACGGGACAGAGATCATACTCGGGTCTTCTTTTCGACCCTAAGGCGGCCTGCTTTGCTAGGAAGTCCGCTCTCTCGTTCCCCTCGAAGCCCGCATGAGCTTTTATCCAAAAAAGAGAGACGCGCTTGTTTTGGGCTCTGCAATGTCTGAGCGCTTCTCTGGACTCTACTGCGAGCGGGTGAGAGGACACCGGGTTTGTCAGTGTTTGAAGAGCCGCCATTGAGTCGCTAAAAACCCCAAACGTGGACTGTTTGCTCTTTACTGCCTCTTTAACCGCTCTGCAAAGAGCTAGGAGTTCGGCCTGGTAGACGGTACAGTATGGGGAGAGGGTAAGTTTGAGAGCCTTGGTTTCGACGTCACTATTCCAAATGTATAGCGCGGCGCCAACCTTGCCCTCAACCTTGCTACCATCCGTAAAGATCCGCACATTGAAGTGCCTGCAGTCTTTGTACTGTTGTTCGGCTACCAGGTTTATGAATTCCAGTTGGTCGAGCTCTGCTGGATGGGGCATCTCGATGGTCGGGAACATCCTCTCTATCTCCCTGTCTCCTAATACTGAGCGGTTCGCCCCCTTCTTGGCCTCGTATAGCGAGGCCGCCTCACGGACTCGGAGGTCGAGAGGGAGTATGCCGGCCAGTATTAGTGCCGAGTTTAGAGAGACGGTGCGGTAGCCCTTGCAAAGTTTTTGGGCAAATCCACGTTGGATCACGTTCAATTGCTTTTTGACCCCGAGTTTGTTGACTGCCGGTGCCCATACGCTTGCGGCATACAATATTGTCGGTTCGACTGCGGCCATGTAGATGGTTTTTATAACCTCGGTGTTTAGACCCCAGCTGACTTTCGCGGTTCTGGAGAGGTGCTTGTAAATGGCCATCGCCTTTTTACAAACATTAGTGATGTGTGTGTTGAAGGTCAGCTGATGATCAATGGTTACTCCCAAGATTTTTATGCTGTCAGACATTACTATCGTGACCCCTCCCATGCTCAGGCGCGGTACATCAAACTTCAGTCTCCGTGTGATCACCATCGCACACGTCTTTTGCGGTGCGAATTTTAACTTAGACTTGATGCCCCACGATCTAACACGTTCAAGGGTCGCGTTTGCCTGCAGGGATATTTCAAGCCCCGTTTCCCCGTCAAAAACCAACACAATATCGTCGGCGAAAGCCTGACAATAAATATTAGACATGTCGAGCATTTTAAGGAGCGGATCAAGCAACAGGTTCCATAGGATGGGTCCACCAATGGAACCCTGGACGCATCCCTTGGACGTGGCTCGATCAACTTCCTCTCCGGCATACCTAACTACGACCGATCTGTCTCTAAGGTAACTATCAATCACCCGCCTCAAATTCACGGGACACTTTTCCTCTGCCAGTCGGATCCTTATAGCCGGCCACCAGGCGCTATCAAAGGCCCCCTCTATATCCAAGGACACAAGCGTGACTATTCTTTTCTGGTCCAGCTTACTGCGGACGTGTGTCATGAGGGTATAGAGGGCGTCTTCCGTGCTCCGCTGTGGCATGAAGCCATACTGGCGAGCACTAATCCCAGGCAAGAGGTGAAATTTGAGGCGAGCGACAAGCATTTTTTCATATACTTTGCCGAGCACCGGCAGGAGGCCAATCGGCCTGTAGGATTTAGGTACCGTGTAAGAGTCTTTCCCCGGCTTCCTCAGAACGATCACAATCGCTCTCTTCCACTCTTTTGGAAAGTATTCCAGGGCCAGGCATTTATTTAATAGGGCCAGGAAGAAGACTGGGTCATTATTTATGACTCGCGTACAGATATCCGGCGAAAAGCCGTCAGCTCCCGGGGCTTTCTTCGGATTGAAGGACCGGACGGCGACTAGCAGCTCGTTGAGTGTGAACCTTGGGTCGCATGTTTCATCATGATTTCCACTCTTATTCACACTCTCCGCAAGTTGACGTGTGCGGCGATGGTCCTCGCTATCGTCCTCCAACCCGTCCTCCGGGTAGAAGGTTTCGGCTAGCAGCTTCGCCGACTCCTTGCCATTCATCGTTTTGCCCTCGATTACCAACGGTAAGTCTTCTTCCCTTTTTGCCGTTCTGCTCATGACCCTGTAGATTCCCTCCCACACCCCCTCCCGGTCTTGTTTTCCACAGAACTCTTTCCAGCTCTGCGTCTGTGCATTTTCAACTGCTATCTCATACCTCTTCTTCTCTTCTAGGTACAGCCGAACCACCATCTCTCTTCGGACTGGCGCTGCGTTCCTGATCCTGCGCCTCCTAGTGTTGACCAGCCTTTTGTGGGCAGCGAGTTCATTGGACCACCACGGCACGGTGAGTAATTCCGTATGATTTTTAATGGGTATGCTTTCAAGGCATGTTTCGGTAATAGTTGTAGAGAGTTTGTTCACCACAGCGTCTATTTGGTCAGTGTGATTAATTGTTTCTATTTGTTGTGCTGTTAATTTGGAAAGTATCTTAAGTTGCGTGAGTTTCTCATGAAACTTCACCCAATTTGCTTTTCGTGTGTTATATATTCGTGTGCTTCTCTTAATGTGGTGTTCTTTTGATTTATTAAGTTTAATGCCGAAAATAATGCCGTTGTGATCCGAGCTCGTGAAGCCTTCCTCCACACGCCAGTCATCGACGAAGGTTAGTAGATCGGGCGAACAGGCCGTGACGTCCACATGGCTTGTGTACCTGATTTCCCCTCTGATGCAGTCGAAGGTTGGTATGATGCCTTTATTTAGTATCTGGAGTGAGAGCTCCTCCATCACTCCACACATCTGCTCCCCCCTTAAATCTTCATGTGGGCTACCCCACCAGGTGCTCTTTGCGTTTGCGTCACCTCCTATGAGCAGCCTACACGGCCCCATCTGTCGCTTTATCTTCGCTATGTGGTCCAAGTACTGGTCTAAGGATTTGTTGGGCTCGAAATAGAAGGAGACCAGGGTGATGTTCCAGGCACTGGTTCGAATGCTCACCACTACGATGTTCTGGGTGGTGAGTTCTGGGCACTGTATGACATCGAGGTCGGTGTCAAACACGGCTATCGCAGCCTTTACAGGGCCCTTCTCTGTTTCAGAGCCTTGGAAGATTCGTACACCCCGGTGAGTTCTCATCCTATTTATTGCCCCCACATAGGGTTCTTGGATTAAAGCGACGGAGAGTTTTCGCCTTTCAGCTTCCAGAAGCAGCTCATTTGTTGCGAGCTTACTTCTTTGGAGGTTCGCTTGGGCTATAAGGTACCGATGGGTATTCGACGGGACAACCTTAGCAGTATGCCACGGATGCTCGTGCCAATGCGTCCCATCTCTTTCTGACAGGGCATTTGCTGCTGAAACTGTTGTGTCCACAGCTAGTTGATTTAGCCCGAGTGCAGTTCTTGCATTGGGGCTCGACACCCGCAAGCACATCGGGGCAGTCCACCCTAAGATGTGGGCCGCCACAGTGACTGCAGAGGTCGACAGATTCCTTGCAGATCCGTCGGCCGTGTCCGAACCCCAGGCAACGGGTACATTGTACAAGAGGGGACTGGTCCTCCACGACCACGCGCTGCAAATCGATTCGCAGCTTCCCTATATCGAGGCACCTTCTCCAGATAACGGGTGAGACGCTTAGGACGATATGGCCACTGTGGGGGTTTCGAGCTTTCCTCCTGTACTTTATTGTAGCCCTGTCGTCTTTCTCTCCTAGGCCGTGAAAAACATCTCGGTTTTGGTTTTTGAAGGCCCGAAGGACGTCTTCGTCGCTGTGAACCAGCAAAACGTCCTTTAGGATCAGGAGCGGGTCTTTGTTTTTCACTTCCTCGACGACGAGCGATCCAGAGGACGACAGTTTTTCCTTAAGCTTACTTCTATCCTCTATCGTGTTACACCCCACAACGACTTTCCTGTCTCTGGCCTTTCGCACTTTTTCTATCTTTATCCAGCCCTCTTTTGCGTCCACCACCTTTCTTATTTTCTCAAGGACCTCGTCACCGGTCTCAGTATCGATGGCCGAGGAGACAACTACCGAATGCAGCGCCGCGGGGCCTGGCTCTGATCCTGTGCTCCTACTTGCGGCTGCTACGCTCGCGTATGTTGCCCCCTCGACAACTCCCCGTTGTCGGTCGACGACATCCCTAAGATCGTCCAGTTTTCTGTTGTGCTCGATGAGCAGTCTTGTGTGCTCTTCCATTTTAGCCAGTATATGGCTGTCGTCCCTCTGTGTTCTGTCATCGCATACAAGTTCTACATTGGGAGGCGTAATATTGTGCTGAACTGTATCAGCCTTCCCTCTCTCTTGTTCGCATTCCTTGACCAGAGAGTACATGCGCTCTATGACCCGTGTAACGTCATTTTTAATTTCCGTTTTCAGGTTTCTCGCGGTGCCCAGTGATGTTTTTGCCTTGACGAGGCAAGCTCTGGCTTCCGCTACACGGCTTTTGTATTTAAGAACGGGGAGGTCGAACTCCTCCGTGGGAGATGGTAGTTTTGCTGGTGGCTGTGTCAGTGATGAACCCACTGATGAGGTGTCAGACGGCTCTCCCTCCACGATACTACGCCTAACACTTGGGTTGGCCGTCTTGTTTGGGGACGTGCTATTTTTAGTGGGAGTTCTAGTAACCCCAAACATGATGAAAGATCGGTTTTATTCTAGAATTAAAGTTTTAAAAGTTCTACAATAATAAAAAATACAATTTTAAAACTTAACTTGAATCTAAATTTAATTTGATGGGGGGTTTGTTACTTAATGTCCAAGTATATATATCGAAATCTAAGAGAATGGCTTACAATATAATGAAATAAAAAATTTTGGGTCAAAAATATGCCAGCTAATCTTATACTTCCCTATAGAGCGGGTGGGAGGGCAATTTCAAACTGTTTTTAGTGAATAACTCCCCGGGGGATGAAGCCAGGGGGATGAAAGTGGTGTCGAAAGGTGCGCCTAGTTAATGCCTATCTGACGAGATAGATAACAATTTGAAAAATATGGAAATGAAAAATTTTTCTTAAGAAAAACCTATTTTAACTATATTAAAAGTTTAATAACTCCTAAGGGATGAAACCCTCGGGGTTGATGTGTATACGTAAAAAGTGCCCTGAAACTAGCTTTATATTGATAAACTAAAAGAAATCTACTGGAATTGAAAATAAAAAATTTTCTCTAACAAGATGTGATTTTTAATAGACTTAGTATGTAATTAATGAAAATGGCGTCAGATAAGCCAGAAAATACAATATAAACGGAAACTAACAATGTAACAAGACGGGGATTAACAAGATGAACGATAAAAACAACAATTTGCAATACCTAGCGCGAACTTAGAATACTTTTAAGATTAATATATTGAAATTTACTATCGCTTTTTTTTTTTTTTTGTTTCCGCGGGGAAAATGCTTTACGCACCGTACCCCTCGCGGGGGAAGCGAGGGGCGTGTGTGGGACTCCCGAAAACGGTGTACCCACTAAAAACCCCGCGGCGCTCCTTCCTCGCCTTATTGGCGGAGTCGTGGGTACGGCTAGCCCTTCATCCACGACCCCGCCGGCGACGGCCCGTCTATTACACGACGGACCCCACCTGCCCCCCTAGCTGAGTGGGGGGGCCTGTGGGAGCGACCAGGAGCGCCCGGTCGTCCCCACCCGACGCGGGTGGTGCCATGTTCAATGTGGGCGGGAGTGTCCCCACACTCCCTGCCCACTGGCCACCACCAGGCTGGAGAAGTTCAAATTGCCGTCTTCTCCGGCCCCTTCGACGTCTGCGGTGCGGGGGCGCAAGGGGATCGTCCATGCGCGCCCGCTCCGCCTTTTCCTTCTGCGACATGACCTCCTCACAGAAGGAAGCCACTTCCACCCAGACCTCCTCGCTGCCCAACATCGCAGTGACGACCGCAGGCAGCGTTAGGTCCGGGACTACGGACGCCTGGAGTCGTCGGCGCTGCTCCACCCAGGCCGGACACTCGACCAGGGTGTGCTGCGCCGAATCAGCAATCGCGCCACAGTGGTTGCACGCCGGGGTCTCCTCACGCTTTATCCGGTGCAGGAACTTCCCGAAGCAACCATGCCCGGAAAGAACCTGCGACAACCGGTACGTGAGGAACCCGTGCCCCCTGTCGGTCCATGCCTCCATGACTGGACCGATGGCGTCCAGACTCCACCGTCCGAATTTGGCCTCGGCCATCTCCGCCATCCATTGGCGGAGAACGTTCTTGCGGGCCGCCAGCCGGACGGCGGCCCTCTCCTCTGGTGCGGGGCGCTCTCCCCGCGCCCTCTTGTCCGCCGTCCAGTGATAGACGGCGGACAGCACCCCGGCCTCCAAGTGCCATGGTGGAGTGCCCGCCATGGCGCAAGCCGCACCATGGCTCACCGTAGCGTAAGCCCGCGCCACCTTCTGTGCGATGGCCCGTTGGGGCCTACGCAGGTGAGCCTGGTTGTACCCCGCCAGGGCGTCCGCCCATATGGGGGAGCCGTACAGGGCCATGCTCTTCAGCACGCCGGCATAGAGGCGCCGGCATGCTGTGGCTGGCCCTCCCACGTTCGGGAGGAGCCAATTAAGGCTCCTCGCCGCCTTTAGGAGGCGCGGTGAAAGTTCACGAAAATGTTCTCGGAACTTCCACCGCCCGTCCAAGGTGAGGCCCAGATACCTCATGGTGGCACTTACCCGCACCCTCTCGACACCCACCATGATATGGGCGTCAGGTGGCGCACCCCGCCGAGGCCCATGAAAGTATAGGGCCTCAGTCTTGGGTAGCGCCACTTTCAACCCCAGCTGCCGGATCCGATCGGCAACCAGGGTCCCCCCAATTGACGCCCGGGTGACTGCCTCCCCGAACGTTTTCCCCCGCGCCGTGAGAAGGGTGTCATCCGCATAACAAATGACACCCACTCCATCGGGGAGGGCGCCCCGGAGGAGCCAGTCGAAGCCGACGTTCCACAGGAGTGGACCAAGGACCGACCCCTGCGGAACACCTAACTGCACCCTATGCCGTCTCATGCGGCCGTCCCCGCCGACGAACAGGACTTCCCTCTCCCGGAGGTAGTCCGCCAGCAGGGCTCGCAAATACGGAGGCACCCCATTGTATCGGAGTGCCTCAGTAATTGTGGCGTGGGGGATGGTGTTGAAGGCATTGGCGATGTCAAACGACACAGCCAACACGCCATCCCCCGCCGCCACCGCCTCCTGTGTGACGCGCTTTAGCTCCTGGAGCGCGTCTATCGTAGACCGACCCGCCCGAAACCCGTACTGGGCCCCGGATAAGTCCGGGCCGGTCCCCCTCAGGTGCTCCCTGAGCCGTGCTGCTATCACGGACTCAAAGAGCTTGGCCGCGTCGTCCAAGAGGACGACCGGCCGATATCCCGCAGGAGAATCCACTGGCCGCCCCGGCTTCCGGAGGAGGCACAGAACCCCCTCCTTCCACACCCTTGGGAACCTCCCAGACGTGAAGCAGCGGTCGAAGAGGTCCCGAAAGCGTCGCCCCATTTGGCTGGTGGTTATCGCCACCACCCGCGCCGGCACCCCGTCAGGCCCCGGCGCCATCTTCTTTCCTCGGAGGCGGAGCGCCGCCGAGGAAAACTCCTCCTCCGACACCGGGACGAAACCGGTGTCGGCCGAAGGGCCCACCCGCCGAGGCGGGGTCATCCGAGGAGGGACGAACTCCGCCGATCGGTCCGGGAACAGCCCCAAGACTACCTCCGACAGGAGCGCCGGCTCGAGGGTCTCGACGACGGGGGGGCCGATCGGTCGCAGCTTATTGCGTGCCGCACGATACGGCCTACCCCAAGGATATTCATCGAGCCCCCCTAACATCTCCTCCCTCGCCGCCTTTTTGGCCTCCAGGATTGCCACTTTGAGGACGTGGCGGGCCTCCATATAGGCGGTATGGAGGCGGTCCGCATTGGTGGCATCACGTTGGCGGCGGCGGCGGGCCCTCACATGGGACCTCCTCGCGGCCACGCATTTTGCCCGGAGGCCGGCGAGTTCCGCCGACCACCAGTAGACCGCGCGCTTGGGAGGCGGCTGGCGGGACCGAGGCATGCTGGAATCGCACACCTCAGTCATCGCCTCCCTCAGCCGGAGGGCGGCGGCGTCGACGTCCATATTCGGACTCGCAGGCGGAGCGAACCAGTCCTGGATGATGGCCGCTTCCCTGGCCGCGTCGCGGTCTAACCGCGTCAGGGCCCACCGCGGCAAGGACGATCGTTTTCCCAGCCCCCCCGACCGTGGACTCTGGGTGGAGAACTCTATCCGAATGTACCTGTGGTCGGATAGGTTCTCCTGCAGGTCCACTTCCCACATGCAGACGTCGGCGGCCAGGGCTGGGGTGGCGAACGAAACGTCCACCACCGAGCTCCCGTTGTGCCGCACGCACGTCTGCACTGTCCCCCTGTTGAGGAGCACCAACCCGTTCGACGCCACCCACGACTCGAGAGCCGAGCCGCAGGCGTTTGTTGTCTTGCACCCCCAGGCCGCAGATCTGGCATTTAAATCGCCCAAAACTGCGACCTTGCTCCTCCCTATACGCGCAATCGCCGCGGTCAGAGATTGGAAATATCTCTCAAACTCCAACCGCGGGCGACTTGGGGGAAAGTAGACGCCCAGGAGAGCGGCATCCCCCCACGCGGCGGCCACGTATCCATGTCCCCTCTCAATGAGCGAGAGGGGAGGGGAGTCCGTGGAGGGTCGCGGCGCGATGGCCACCCTTCCGGTATTGTCTTGCAGCCAGCTGGCTGCAATGTAATACGGCTCGGCGACCACGGCAAGATCCCCCAACCACTCAGCTAGCACCTGACTCATGAGGTCCTGTGCCGCTATGCAGTGGTTGAGGTTTATCTGCATTATTGTGCAATGTCCCGGTCCTGACATTATTGGGACATCGCACCGTCAGAGGAGCCCAGCGGAACCTGGGCATCCGCAGAGGCTGGCCGCACTGTGGCCTGCTCCCTGCCCTTCCTGGCGGGGGGGTTGCATTTAGCCCCCCCCATGACGTGGCCCGCCGGCCTTCCGCTGGTCGAGCACACCGCGCAGTGGGGATCCTTTGCGCAGGCGGCCTGCTTGTGGCCAGGCTGTCCGCACCGGAAGCAAAGGTCAGACCTGTCCACCGGCGATGGGCAGCACGGCCGGGCGTGCCCGGGCAGGAAGCACCGGAAGCAGCGCCTCGGCTGTTCCTCTGCCGCCCGGACCACGGCCGAGCTGAAGCCAATGAGGAGCCGCCCCTTCTTAAGGACGGCCTCGGCGGCCACAGCGGGGCACTGCAGCCGGACGCGGCCCATACCCCTGCTGCCCGGCCGGATTTCACCAGCCCTGACGTCCGCGACGCCACAACCTCCCGCCGCCGCTACGGCGGCGGCTACCTCGTCCTTAGTGACGGAGTCGTCCAGCTCCATCAGTACCAAGGACGAGGTCTTAACCGGCCTCGTCACCTTGGCGACATTTGATATCGCCTCCGCCATCTTGGCGGCGAAGGCGTCGGCCTGCTGGTTCCGGTCGGCCCCTGGGAACTCGAAGATCCGAGCTCCCGTCTGGGTTTTCCGGCACGACACCCGCTCGATCCCCATCTCGGCCGGGCGGACCGTTTGTCGGGCTTTTAAGAAGACCGACTCGTAAGTCTCGCCAGCGGCCGCGGCCTCTTGAGAGATGGTGACGACCACGGCCGCTGTTTTCGCTGCCGTCTTCTTTTTCCGTCCTTTCTTCGAGGCCGGAACGGGGGCTGCCTTATTGGCAGGCCCCTTATGCGCCGCTGAGGAAGAAGACGGCTGAGGCGCCTTCTTCTTCTTCCCCTTCTTTTTAACTACCGTCCACTCGTTGGCCGCGGTGGCCGAGGGCAGCATCGGGTCCTCTTGCGAGGGCAACCCGATCTCCATCGGCTCAACACCGGACGGCCCAGCGACCGGGACTGTCGGGACGGGAGCCGAAGCAACCGTGGCAATGGGTGTGGCCTGCTTTTTGGCCCCTTTCTTCTTTTTTGCCGCCGTAGCGGCGAAAGTTGGAGCAGGCGTTGGGGCCGGCACCGAGGTCGGCGCCTCAGAGCGCCTGTCAGCCGTAAGCGGCGGCCGAACGGTCTTTGCCGGGAGGAGGCGGTCCTCCAACGCCGCTAGGCAGGCGCGAGTGAAAGCGCGCTTCTCCTGCGCGATCTCGCGCAGCGCCTCCCGCAGCTCCTGCGACGTCGTCGCCTTCCCCTTCTGGGGCTGGCGGAGCCCCTTCAGTTCCTCCCGGAGGGCCGCGATCTCGAGGCTCTGGCTAGTGACTTGTGCCTCAAGTCGCTGGACCTCCTCAGAGGCGCTCCGGTTCATGGCCTCCGCCACAATCTCTCGAAGCGCTACCGCCGACGCCTTTAAGGCCGTCTGGCATGCCTTCGGCAGCTTCGATGATTGGGTGGCCACGGTTATAATCGTGTCCACCTCCACCTGAGCCTGTTTGCTTAAGAGGTAGGCCATCCTCTCCATTTCCATTTTGGCGGCTGGGGTATTCCTAGCCGCCAAAAACCTGGCGCGCGCCTCTTTGGCGTGCTTTACGCCTTTTGCCAATATTTCGGCCTCCTGCTGTTTTTCTCTGGCCGCAGCTGGGTCAGATGACGTCGACACGGCGCGACGGCCTACTGCCTGGGTGCGCCTGCTACCACGGCCGCAGCCGCGCTTAGACTTTGCCTCCTTGATCGTCGAAGTGCTCGACGACCCGGACACACGAGCCCGCAGGCGTTTGCGCGTGTACGTATTTGACACGTCGCTGGCCACCGTCGAGTCCGTCATCTCCTCTTCCGTGAGGTCGCATGGCCTCACGAAAAAAGGCGACACGTTTCCGCTCCTAGGCGGCACTACAACTGGTCCTGAAGGACCGGGTGGGCCCTGAGAAGGGCCGTTAGGTTGGCCCTGAAAAGGGCCGTTAGGTTGGCCCTGAGAAGGGTCGTTAGGTTGGCCCTGAAAAGGGCCGTGCTGAGTCCCGGGGGACACGGGATTCACCTCACTATTCATATTTTTCACTCCTATTCCACACAGTATTGTCAATTGAGATTTGGCTCCACTACTGGCCACTGCGTTACCGCGCACCAAGTAGGGATTTCCAGGGCAGACGACGAGGACGTACTCAAAAACACTGTGGGGACTGCCCCAAATTTAATATCGCTTAGGTAGACTTTTTAGTACTAAAAATAACTGTTTTTAGTGAATAACTCCCCGGGGGATGAAGCCAGGGGGATGAAAGTGGTGTCGAAAGGTGCGCCTAGTTAATACCTATCTGACGAGATAGAAAACAAATTGAAAAGTTTGAAAATGAAAATTTTTTCTTAAGAAAAACCTGTTTTAGCTGTATTAAAAGTTTAATAACTCCTGAGGGATGAAACCCTCGGGGTTGTTATGTATATATAAAATGTGCCCTGAAACTAGTTTAAAATTAATGTACTAAAAGAAATCTATTGGAATTGAAAATAAAAAATTTTCTCTAACAAGATGTGATTTTTATTATGAATTATAAGACTTAGTATGGAATTTATGAAAATGGCGTCAGATAAGCCAGAAAATACAAGATAAACGGAAACTAACAATGCGATTAGACGGGGATGAACGAAATGGACGATAAAAACAACAATTAACAATACCTAGCGCGAACTTTGATAACTATTAAGATTAATATATTGAAATTTAATATCGCTTAGGTAGACTTTTTAGTACTAAAAATAACTGTTTTTAGTGAATAACTCCCCGGGGGATGAAGCCAGGGGGATGAAAGTGGTGTCGAAAGGTGCGCCTATTTAATACCTATCTGACGAGATAGAAAACAAATTGAAAAGTTTGAAAATGAAAATTTTTTCTTAAGAAAAACCTGTTTTAGCTGTATTAAAAGTTTAATAACTCCTGAGGGATGAAACCCTCGGGGTTGTTATGTATATATAAAATGTGCCCTGAAACTAGTTTAAAATTAATGTACTAAAAGAAATCTATTGGAATTGAAAATAAAAAATTTTCTCTAACAAGATGTGATTTTTATTATGAATTATAAGACTTAGTATGGAATTTATGAAAATGGCGTCAGATAAGCCAGAAAATACAAGATAAACGGAAACTAACAATGCGATTAGACGGGGATGAACGAAATGGACGATAAAAACAACAATTAACAATACCTAGCGCGAACTTTGATAACTATTAAGATTAATATATTGAAATTTAATATCGCTTAGGTAGACTTTTTAGTACTAAAAATAACTGTTTTTAGTGAATAACTCCCCGGGGGATGAAGCCAGGAGGATGAAAGTGGTGTCGAAAGGTGCGCCTATTTAATACCTATCTGACGAGATAGAAAACAAATTGAAAAGTTTGAAAATGAAAATTTTTTTTTTTTCTTAAGAAAAACCTGTTTTTTTTTTTTTTTTTTTTTTTTTTTTTTTTTTTTTTTTTTTTTATACTATCTAGGGCAATGCTTGACTACATTCCACCTGATGGTAAGTGGAATGTAGTCTTAGATGGTAAGGCGCATTGCCCTAGCAACCTATTCACTCTTCTCTTGAAGACACCCACATTATATTTGGCCGGAAATACCGACGCAGGCAAATTGTTCCAGTCCTTCGCTGTACGCACTAAAAATGAGGAAGCAAAGCGCTTCGTTCGGACAGGTGGAATGTCCACAACAAAAGGATGGATACCTGCCGTGCGTCGGGACGTCCGGTGATGGAAGGGGGACGGGGGAACTAAGTCGTGTAGTTCCTGCGCACACTCACCAAAATGTATCCTATAGAATACTGAGAGGCTAGCAATTTTACGCCTGTGTTCAAGGCTTTGGAGGTCGGCTTCGACCAATTCGGGATCGCCTAAAAAGCTGTATTAAAAGTTTAATAACTCCTGAGGGATGAAACCCTCGGGGTTGTTATGTATATATAAAATGTGCCCTGAAACTAGTTTAAAATTAATGTACTAAAAGAAATCTATTGGAATTGAAAATAAAAAAATTTTCTCTAACAAGATGTGATTTTTTATTATGAATTATAAGACTTAGTATGGAATTTATGAAAATGGCGTCAGATAAGCCAGAAAATACAAGATAAACGGAAACTAACAATGCGATTAGACGGGGATGAACGAAATGGACGATAAAAACAACAATTAACAATACCTAGCGCGAACTTTGATAACTATTAAGATTAATATATTGAAATTTAATATCGCTTTTTTTTTTTTTTTTTTTTTTTTTTTTTTTTTTGTTTCCGCGGGGAAAATGCTTTACGCACCGTACCCCTCGCGGGGGAAGCGAGGGGCGTGTGTGGGACTCCCGAAAACGGTGTACCCACTAAAAACCCCGCGGCGCTCCTTCCTCGCCTTATTGGCGGAGTCGTGGGTACGGCTAGCCCTTCATCCACGATCCCGCCGGCGACGGCCCGTCTATTACACGACGGACCCCACCTGCCCCACTACCTGAGTGGGGGGGCCTGTGGGAGCGACCAGGAGCGCCCGGTCGTTCCCACCCGACGCGGGTGGTGCCATGTTCAATGTGGGCGGGAGTGTCCCCACACCCCCTGCCCACTGGCCACCACCAGGCTGGAGAAGTTCGAATTGCCGTCTTCTCCGGCCCCTTCGACGTCTGCGGTGCGGGGGCGCAAGGGGATCGTTCATGCGCGCCCGCTCCGCCGCTTCCTTCCGCGACATTACTTCCTCGCAGAAGGAAGCCACTTCCACCCAGACCTCCTCGCTGCCCAACATGGCAGTGACTACCGCAGGCAGCGTTAGGTCCGGGCCTACGGACGCCTGGAGTCGTCGGCGCTGCTCCACCCAGGCCGGACACTCGACCAGGGTGTGCTGCGCCGAATCAACTTGCGCGCCACAGTGGTGGCACGCCGGGGTCTCCTCACTTTTTATCCGGTGCAGGAACTTCCCGAAGCAGCCATGCCCGGAAAGCACCTGCGACAACCGGTAAATGAGGAACCCGTGCCTCCTATCGGTCTATGTCTCCATGACTGGACCGATGGCGTCCAGACTCCACCGCCCGAATTTTGCTTCGGCCATCTCCGCCATCCATTGGCGGAGAATGTTCCCGCGGGCCGCCAGCCGGACGGCGGCCCTCTCCTCCTGTGCGGGGCGCTCTCCCCGCGCCCTCTTGTCCGCCGTCCAGTTATAGACGGCGGATAGCACCTCGGCCTCCAAGTGCCATGGTGGAGTTCCCGCCATGGCGCAAGCCGCACCATGGCTTACCGTCGCAAAAGCCCGCGCCACTCTTTGAGCGATGGCCCGTTGGGGCCTACGTAGGTGGGCCTTGTTGTACCCACCCAGGGCGTCCGCCCATATGGGGGAGCCGTAAAGGGCCATGCTCTTCAGCACGCCGGCATAGAGGCGCCGGCATGCTGTGGCTGGCCCTCCAACGTTCGGGAGGAGCCAATTTAGGCTCCTCGCCGCCTTTAGGAGGCGCGGTGAAAGTTCACGAAAATGTTCTCGGAACTTCCACCGCCCGTCCAAGGTGAGGCCCAGATATCTCATGGTGGCACTCACCCGCACCCTCTCGGCACCCACCATGATATGGGCGTCAGGTGGCGCACCCCGCCGCGGCCCATGAAAATATAGGGCCTCGGTCTTGGGTAGCGCCACTTTCAACCCCAGTTGCCGGATCCGATCGGCAACCAGGGTAAATTTAATATCGCTTAGGTAGACTTTTTAGTACTAAAAATAACTGTTTTTAGTGAATAACTCCCCGGGGGATGAAGCCAGGGGGATGAAAGTGGTGTCGAAAGGTGCGCCTATTTAATACCTATCTGACGAGATAGAAAACAAATTGAAAAGTTTGAAAATGAAAATTTTTTCTTAAGAAAAACCTGTTTTAGCTGTATTAAAAGTTTAATAACTCCTGAGGGATGAAACCCTCGGGGTTGTTATGTATATATAAAATGTGCCCTGAAACTAGTTTAAAATTAATGTACTAAAAGAAATCTATTGGAATTGAAAATAAAAAAATTTTCTCTAACAAGATGTGATTTTTTATTATGAATTATAAGACTTAGTATGGAATTTATGAAAATGGCGTCAGATAAGCCAGAAAATACAAGATAAACGGAAACTAACAATGCGATTAGACGGGGATGAACGAAATGGACGATAAAAACAACAATTAACAATACCTAGCGCGAACTTTGATAACTATTAAGATTAATATATTGAAATTTAATATCGCTTAGGTAGACTTTTTAGTACTAAAAATAACTGTTTTTAGTGAATAACTCCCCGGGGGATGAAGCCAGGGGGATGAAAGTGTTGTCGAAAGGTGCGCCTATTTAATACCTATCTGACGAGATAGAAAACAAATTGAAAAGTTTGAAAATGAAAATTTTTTCTTAAGAAAAACCTGTTTTAGCTGTATTAAAAGTTTAATAACTCCTGAGGGATGAAACCCTCGGGGTTGTTATGTATATATAAAATGTGCCCTGAAACTAGTTTAAAATTAATGTACTAAAAGAAATCTATTGGAATTGAAAATAAAAAATTTTCTCTAACAAGATGTGATTTTTATTATGAATTATAAGACTTAGTATGGAATTTATGAAAATGGCGTCAGATAAGCCAGAAAATACAAGATAAACGGAAACTAACAATGCGATTAGACGGGGATGAACGAAATGGACGATAAAAACAACAATTAACAATACCTAGCGCGAACTTTGATAACTATTAAGATTAATATATTGAAATTTAATATCGCTTAGGTAGACTTTTTAGTACTAAAAATAACTGTTTTTAGTGAATAACTCCCCGGGGGATGAAGCCAGGAGGATGAAAGTGGTGTCGAAAGGTGCGCCTATTTAATACCTATCTGACGAGATAGAAAACAAATTGAAAAGTTTGAAAATGAAAATTTTTTTTTTTTCTTAAGAAAAACCTGTTTTAGCTGTATTAAAAGTTTAATAACTCCTGAGGCATGAAACCCTCGGGGTTGTTATGTATATATAAAATGTGCCCTGAAACTAGTTTAAAATTAATGTACTAAAAGAAATCTATTGGAATTGAAAATAAAAAAATTTCTCTAACAAGATGTGATTTTTATTACGAATTATAAGACTTAATATGGAATTTATGAAAATGGCGTCAGATAAGCCAGAAAATACAAGATAAACGGAAACTAACAATGCGATTAGACGGGGATGAACGAAATGGACGATAAAAACAACAATTAACAATACCTAGCGCGAACTTTGATAACTATTAAGATTAATATATTGAAATTTAATATCGCTTTTTTTTTTTTTTTTTTTTTTTTTTTTTTTTTTTTTTTTGTTTCCGCGGGGAAAATGCTTTACGCACCGTACCCCTCGCGGGGGAAGCGAGGGGCGTGTGTGGGACTCCCGAAAACGGTGTACCCACTAAAAACCCCGCGGCGCTCCTTCCTCGCCTTATTGGCGGAGTCGTGGGTACGGCTAGCCCTTCATCCACGATCCCGCCGGCGACGGCCCGTCTATTACACGACGGACCCCACCTGCCCCACTACCTGAGTGGGGGGGCCTGTGGGAGCGACCAGGAGCGCCCGGTCGTTCCCACCCGACGCGGGTGGTGCCATGTTCAATGTGGGCGGGAGTGTCCCCACACCCCCTGCCCACTGGCCACCACCAGGCTGGAGAAGTTCGAATTGCCGTCTTCTCCGGCCCCTTCGACGTCTGCGGTGCGGGGGCGCAAGGGGATCGTTCATGCGCGCCCGCTCCGCCGCTTCCTTCCGCGACATTACTTCCTCGCAGAAGGAAGCCACTTCCACCCAGACCTCCTCGCTGCCCAACATGGCAGTGACTACCGCAGGCAGCGTTAGGTCCGGGCCTACGGACGCCTGGAGTCGTCGGCGCTGCTCCACCCAGGCCGGACACTCGACCAGGGTGTGCTGCGCCGAATCAACTTGCGCGCCACAGTGGTGGCACGCCGGGGTCTCCTCACTTTTTATCCGGTGCAGGAACTTCCCGAAGCAGCCATGCCCGGAAAGCACCTGCGACAACCGGTAAATGAGGAACCCGTGCCTCCTATCGGTCTATGTCTCCATGACTGGACCGATGGCGTCCAGACTCCACCGCCCGAATTTTGCTTCGGCCATCTCCGCCATCCATTGGCGGAGAATGTTCCCGCGGGCCGCCAGCCGGACGGCGGCCCTCTCCTCCTGTGCGGGGCGCTCTCCCTGCGCCCTCTTGTCCGCCGTCCAGTTATAGACGGCGGATAGCACCTCGGCCTCCAAGTGCCATGGTGGAGTTCCCGCCATGGCGCAAGCCGCACCATGGCTTACCGTCGCAAAAGCCCGCGCCACTCTTTGAGCGATGGCCCGTTGGGGCCTACGTAGGTGGGCCTTGTTGTACCCACCCAGGGCGTCCGCCCATATGGGGGAGCCGTAAAGGGCCATGCTCTTCAGCACGCCGGCATAGAGGCGCCGGCATGCTGTGGCTGGCCCTCCAACGTTCGGGAGGAGCCAATTTAGGCTCCTCGCCGCCTTTAGGAGGCGCGGTGAAAGTTCACGAAAATGTTCTCGGAACTTCCACCGCCCGTCCAAGGTGAGGCCCAGATATCTCATGGTGGCACTCACCCGCACCCTCTCGGCACCCACCATGATATGGGCGTCAGGTGGCGCACCCCGCCGCGGCCCATGAAAATATAGGGCCTCGGTCCTAGGTAGCGCCACTTTCAACCCCAGTTGCCGGATCCGATCGGCAACCAGGGTAAATTTAATATCGCTTAGGTAGACTTTTTAGTACTAAAAATAACTGTTTTTAGTGAATAACTCCCCGGGGGATGAAGCCAGGGGGATGAAAGTGGTGTCGAAAGGTGCGCCTATTTAATACCTATCTGACGAGATAGAAAACAAATTGAAAAGTTTGAAAATGAAAATTTTTTCTTAAGAAAAACCTGTTTTAGCTGTATTAAAAGTTTAATAACTCCTGAGGGATGAAACCCTCGGGGTTGTTATGTATATATAAAATGTGCCCTGAAACTAGTTTAAAATTAATGTACTAAAAGAAATCTATTGGAATTGAAAATAAAAAAATTTTCTCTAACAAGATGTGATTTTTTATTATGAATTATAAGACTTAGTATGGAATTTATGAAAATGGCGTCAGATAAGCCAGAAAATACAAGATAAACGGAAACTAACAATGCGATTAGACGGGGATGAACGAAATGGACGATAAAAACAACAATTAACAATACCTAGCGCGAACTTTGATAACTATTAAGATTAATATATTGAAATTTAATATCGCTTAGGTAGACTTTTTAGTACTAAAAATAACTGTTTTTAGTGAATAACTCCCCGGGGGATGAAGCCAGGGGGATGAAAGTGTTGTCGAAAGGTGCGCCTATTTAATACCTATCTGACGAGATAGAAAACAAATTGAAAAGTTTGAAAATGAAAATTTTTTCTTAAGAAAAACCTGTTTTAGCTGTATTAAAAGTTTAATAACTCCTGAGGGATGAAACCCTCGGGGTTGTTATGTATATATAAAATGTGCCCTGAAACTAGTTTAAAATTAATGTACTAAAAGAAATCTATTGGAATTGAAAATAAAAAATTTTCTCTAACAAGATGTGATTTTTATTATGAATTATAAGACTTAGTATGGAATTTATGAAAATGGCGTCAGATAAGCCAGAAAATACAAGATAAACGGAAACTAACAATGCGATTAGACGGGGATGAACGAAATGGACGATAAAAACAACAATTAACAATACCTAGCGCGAACTTTGATAACTATTAAGATTAATATATTGAAATTTAATATCGCTTAGGTAGACTTTTTAGTACTAAAAATAACTGTTTTTAGTGAATAACTCCCCGGGGGATGAAGCCAGGGGGATGAAAGTGTTGTCGAAAGGTGCGCCTATTTAATACCTATCTGACGAGATAGAAAACAAATTGAAAAGTTTGAAAATGAAAATTTTTTCTTAAGAAAAACCTGTTTTAGCTGTATTAAAAGTTTAATAACTCCTGAGGGATGAAACCCTCGGGGTTGTTATGTATATATAAAATGTGCCCTGAAACTAGTTTAAAATTAATGTACTAAAAGAAATCTATTGGAATTGAAAATAAAAAATTTTCTCTAACAAGATGTGATTTTTATTATGAATTATAAGACTTAGTATGGAATTTATGAAAATGGCGTCAGATAAGCCAGAAAATACAAGATAAACGGAAACTAACAATGCGATTAGACGGGGATGAACGAAATGGACGATAAAAACAACAATTAACAATACCTAGCGCGAACTTTGATAACTATTAAGATTAATATATTGAAATTTAATATCGCTTAGGTAGACTTTTTAGTACTAAAAATAACTGTTTTTAGTGAATAACTCCCCGGGGGATGAAGCCAGGAGGATGAAAGTGGTGTCGAAAGGTGCGCCTATTTAATACCTATCTGACGAGATAGAAAACAAATTGAAAAGTTTGAAAATGAAAATTTTTTTTTTTTCTTAAGAAAAACCTGTTTTTTTTTTTTTTTTTTTTTTTTTTTTTTTTTTTTTTTTTTTTATACTATCTAGGGCAATGCTTGACTACATTCCACCTGATGGTAAGTGGAATGTAGTCTTAGATGGTAAGGCGCATTGCCCTAGCAACCTATTCACTCTTCTCTTGAAGACACCCACATTATATTTGGCCGGAAATACCGACGCAGGCAAATTGTTCCAGTCCTTCGCTGTACGCACTAAAAATGAGGAAGCAAAGCGCTTCGTTCGGACAGGTGGAATGTCCACAACAAAAGGATGGATACCTGCCGTGCGTCGGGACGTCCGGTGATGGAAGGGGGACGGGGGAACTAAGTCGTGTAGTTCCTGCGCACACTCACCAAAATGTATCCTATAGAATACTGAGAGGCTAGCAATTTTACGCCTGTGTTCAAGGCTTTGGAGGTCGGCTTCGACCAATTCGGGATCGCCTAAAAAGCTGTATTAAAAGTTTAATAACTCCTGAGGGATGAAACCCTCGGGGTTGTTATGTATATATAAAATGTGCCCTGAAACTAGTTTAAAATTAATGTACTAAAAGAAATCTATTGGAATTGAAAATAAAAAAATTTCTCTAACAAGATGTGATTTTTATTACGAATTATAAGACTTAGTATGGAATTTATGAAAATGGCGTCAGATAAGCCAGAAAATACAAGATAAACGGAAACTAACAATGCGATTAGACGGGGATGAACGAAATGGACGATAAAAACAACAATTAACAATACCTAGCGCGAACTTTGATAACTATTAAGATTAATATACTGAAATTTAATATCGCTTTTTTTTTTTTTTTTTTTTTTTTTTTTTTTTGTTTCCGCGGGGAAAATGCTTTACGCACCGTACCCCTCGCGGGGGAAGCGAGGGGCGTGTGTGGGACTCCCGAAAACGGTGTACCCACTAAAAACCCCGCGGCGCTCCTTCCTCGCCTTATTGGCGGAGTCGTGGGTACGGCTAGCCCTTCATCCACGATCCCGCCGGCGACGGCCCGTCTATTACACGACGGACCCCACCTGCCCCACTACCTGAGTGGGGGGGCCTGTGGGAGCGACCAGGAGCGCCCGGTCGTTCCCACCCGACGCGGGTGGTGCCATGTTCAATGTGGGCGGGAGTGTCCCCACACCCCCTGCCCACTGGCCACCACCAGGCTGGAGAAGTTCGAATTGCCGTCTTCTCCGGCCCCTTCGACGTCTGCGGTGCGGGGGCGCAAGGGGATCGTTCATGCGCGCCCGCTCCGCCGCTTCCTTCCGCGACATTACTTCCTCGCAGAAGGAAGCCACTTCCACCCAGACCTCCTCGCTGCCCAACATGGCAGTGACTACCGCAGGCAGCGTTAGGTCCGGGCCTACGGACGCCTGGAGTCGTCGGCGCTGCTCCACCCAGGCCGGACACTCGACCAGGGTGTGCTGCGCCGAATCAACTTGCGCGCCACAGTGGTGGCACGCCGGGGTCTCCTCACTTTTTATCCGGTGCAGGAACTTCCCGAAGCAGCCATGCCCGGAAAGCACCTGCGACAACCGGTAAATGAGGAACCCGTGCCTCCTATCGGTCTATGTCTCCATGACTGGACCGATGGCGTCCAGACTCCACCGCCCGAATTTTGCTTCGGCCATCTCCGCCATCCATTGGCGGAGAATGTTCCCGCGGGCCGCCAGCCGGACGGCGGCCCTCTCCTCCTGTGCGGGGCGCTCTCCCCGCGCCCTCTTGTCCGCCGTCCAGTTATAGACGGCGGATAGCACCTCGGCCTCCAAGTGCCATGGTGGAGTTCCCGCCATGGCGCAAGCCGCACCATGGCTTACCGTCGCAAAAGCCCGCGCCACTCTTTGAGCGATGGCCCGTTGGGGCCTACGTAGGTGGGCCTTGTTGTACCCACCCAGGGCGTCCGCCCATATGGGGGAGCCGTAAAGGGCCATGCTCTTCAGCACGCCGGCATAGAGGCGCCGGCATGCTGTGGCTGGCCCTCCAACGTTCGGGAGGAGCCAATTTAGGCTCCTCGCCGCCTTTAGGAGGCGCGGTGAAAGTTCACGAAAATGTTCTCGGAACTTCCACCGCCCGTCCAAGGTGAGGCCCAGATATCTCATGGTGGCACTCACCCGCACCCTCTCGGCACCCACCATGATATGGGCGTCAGGTGGCGCACCCCGCCGCGGCCCATGAAAATATAGGGCCTCGGTCTTGGGTAGCGCCACTTTCAACCCCAGTTGCCGGATCCGATCGGCAACCAGGGTAAATTTAATATCGCTTAGGTAGACTTTTTAGTACTAAAAATAACTGTTTTTAGTGAATAACTCCCCGGGGGATGAAGCCAGGGGGATGAAAGTGGTGTCGAAAGGTGCGCCTATTTAATACCTATCTGACGAGATAGAAAACAAATTGAAAAGTTTGAAAATGAAAATTTTTTCTTAAGAAAAACCTGTTTTAGCTGTATTAAAAGTTTAATAACTCCTGAGGGATGAAACCCTCGGGGTTGTTATGTATATATAAAATGTGCCCTGAAACTAGTTTAAAATTAATGTACTAAAAGAAATCTATTGGAATTGAAAATAAAAAAATTTTCTCTAACAAGATGTGATTTTTTATTATGAATTATAAGACTTAGTATGGAATTTATGAAAATGGCGTCAGATAAGCCAGAAAATACAAGATAAACGGAAACTAACAATGCGATTAGACGGGGATGAACGAAATGGACGATAAAAACAACAATTAACAATACCTAGCGCGAACTTTGATAACTATTAAGATTAATATATTGAAATTTAATATCGCTTAGGTAGACTTTTTAGTACTAAAAATAACTGTTTTTAGTGAATAACTCCCCGGGGGATGAAGCCAGGGGGATGAAAGTGTTGTCGAAAGGTGCGCCTATTTAATACCTATCTGACGAGATAGAAAACAAATTGAAAAGTTTGAAAATGAAAATTTTTTCTTAAGAAAAACCTGTTTTAGCTGTATTAAAAGTTTAATAACTCCTGAGGGATGAAACCCTCGGGGTTGTTATGTATATATAAAATGTGCCCTGAAACTAGTTTAAAATTAATGTACTAAAAGAAATCTATTGGAATTGAAAATAAAAAATTTTCTCTAACAAGATGTGATTTTTATTATGAATTATAAGACTTAGTATGGAATTTATGAAAATGGCGTCAGATAAGCCAGAAAATACAAGATAAACGGAAACTAACAATGCGATTAGACGGGGATGAACGAAATGGACGATAAAAACAACAATTAACAATACCTAGCGCGAACTTTGATAACTATTAAGATTAATATATTGAAATTTAATATCGCTTAGGTAGACTTTTTAGTACTAAAAATAACTGTTTTTAGTGAATAACTCCCCGGGGGATGAAGCCAGGAGGATGAAAGTGGTGTCGAAAGGTGCGCCTATTTAATACCTATCTGACGAGATAGAAAACAAATTGAAAAGTTTGAAAATGAAAATTTTTTTTTTTTCTTAAGAAAAACCTGTTTTAGCTGTATTAAAAGTTTAATAACTCCTGAGGGATGAAACCCTCGGGGTTGTTATGTATATATAAAATGTGCCCTGAAACTAGTTTAAAATTAATGTACTAAAAGAAATCTATTGGAATTGAAAATAAAAAAATTTCTCTAACAAGATGTGATTTTTATTACGAATTATAAGACTTAATATGGAATTTATGAAAATGGCGTCAGATAAGCCAGAAAATACAAGATAAACGGAAACTAACAATGCGATTAGACGGGGATGAACGAAATGGACGATAAAAACAACAATTAACAATACCTAGCGCGAACTTTGATAACTATTAAGATTAATATATTGAAATTTAATATCGCTTTTTTTTTTTTTTTTTTTTTTTTTTTTTTTTTTTTTTTGTTTCCGCGGGGAAAATGCTTTACGCACCGTACCCCTCGCGGGGGAAGCGAGGGGCGTGTGTGGGACTCCCGAAAACGGTGTACCCACTAAAAACCCCGCGGCGCTCCTTCCTCGCCTTATTGGCGGAGTCGTGGGTACGGCTAGCCCTTCATCCACGATCCCGCCGGCGACGGCCCGTCTATTACACGACGGACCCCACCTGCCCCACTACCTGAGTGGGGGGGCCTGTGGGAGCGACCAGGAGCGCCCGGTCGTTCCCACCCGACGCGGGTGGTGCCATGTTCAATGTGGGCGGGAGTGTCCCCACACCCCCTGCCCACTGGCCACCACCAGGCTGGAGAAGTTCGAATTGCCGTCTTCTCCGGCCCCTTCGACGTCTGCGGTGCGGGGGCGCAAGGGGATCGTTCATGCGCGCCCGCTCCGCCGCTTCCTTCCGCGACATTACTTCCTCGCAGAAGGAAGCCACTTCCACCCAGACCTCCTCGCTGCCCAACATGGCAGTGACTACCGCAGGCAGCGTTAGGTCCGGGCCTACGGACGCCTGGAGTCGTCGGCGCTGCTCCACCCAGGCCGGACACTCGACCAGGGTGTGCTGCGCCGAATCAACTTGCGCGCCACAGTGGTGGCACGCCGGGGTCTCCTCACTTTTTATCCGGTGCAGGAACTTCCCGAAGCAGCCATGCCCGGAAAGCACCTGCGACAACCGGTAAATGAGGAACCCGTGCCTCCTATCGGTCTATGTCTCCATGACTGGACCGATGGCGTCCAGACTCCACCGCCCGAATTTTGCTTCGGCCATCTCCGCCATCCATTGGCGGAGAATGTTCCCGCGGGCCGCCAGCCGGACGGCGGCCCTCTCCTCCTGTGCGGGGCGCTCTCCCTGCGCCCTCTTGTCCGCCGTCCAGTTATAGACGGCGGATAGCACCTCGGCCTCCAAGTGCCATGGTGGAGTTCCCGCCATGGCGCAAGCCGCACCATGGCTTACCGTCGCAAAAGCCCGCGCCACTCTTTGAGCGATGGCCCGTTGGGGCCTACGTAGGTGGGCCTTGTTGTACCCACCCAGGGCGTCCGCCCATATGGGGGAGCCGTAAAGGGCCATGCTCTTCAGCACGCCGGCATAGAGGCGCCGGCATGCTGTGGCTGGCCCTCCAACGTTCGGGAGGAGCCAATTTAGGCTCCTCGCCGCCTTTAGGAGGCGCGGTGAAAGTTCACGAAAATGTTCTCGGAACTTCCACCGCCCGTCCAAGGTGAGGCCCAGATATCTCATGGTGGCACTCACCCGCACCCTCTCGGCACCCACCATGATATGGGCGTCAGGTGGCGCACCCCGCCGCGGCCCATGAAAATATAGGGCCTCGGTCCTAGGTAGCGCCACTTTCAACCCCAGTTGCCGGATCCGATCGGCAACCAGGGTAAATTTAATATCGCTTAGGTAGACTTTTTAGTACTAAAAATAACTGTTTTTAGTGAATAACTCCCCGGGGGATGAAGCCAGGGGGATGAAAGTGGTGTCGAAAGGTGAGCCTATTTAATACCTATCTGACGAGATAGAAAACAAATTGAAAAGTTTGAAAATGAAAATTTTTTCTTAAGAAAAACCTGTTTTAGCTGTATTAAAAGTTTAATAACTCCTGAGGGATGAAACCCTCGGGGTTGTTATGTATATATAAAATGTGCCCTGAAACTAGTTTAAAATTAATGTACTAAAAGAAATCTATTGGAATTGAAAATAAAAAAATTTTCTCTAACAAGATGTGATTTTTTATTATGAATTATAAGACTTAGTATGGAATTTATGAAAATGGCGTCAGATAAGCCAGAAAATACAAGATAAACGGAAACTAACAATGCGATTAGACGGGGATGAACGAAATGGACGATAAAAACAACAATTAACAATACCTAGCGCGAACTTTGATAACTATTAAGATTAATATATTGAAATTTAATATCGCTTAGGTAGACTTTTTAGTACTAAAAATAACTGTTTTTAGTGAATAACTCCCCGGGGGATGAAGCCAGGAGGATGAAAGTGGTGTCGAAAGGTGCGCCTATTTAATACCTATCTGACGAGATAGAAAACAAATTGAAAAGTTTGAAAATGAAAAATTTTTTTTTTCTTAAGAAAAACCTGTTTTAGCTGTATTAAAAGTTTAATAACTCCTGAGGGATGAAACCCTCGGGGTTGTTATGTATATATAAAATGTGCCCTGAAACTAGTTTAAAATTAATGTACTAAAAGAAATCTATTGGAATTGAAAATAAAAAATTTTCTCTAACAAGATGTGATTTTTATTATGAATTATAAGACTTAGTATGTAATTAATGAAAATGGCGTCAGATAAGCCAGAAAATACAAGATAAACGGAAACTAACAATGTAACAAGACGGGGATTAACAAGATGAACGATAAAAACAACAATTTGCAATACCTAGCGCGAACTTAGAATACTATTAAGATTGGGTTAGGTTAGGTTAGGTTAGGTTAGGTTAGGTTCCAGTGCGCGGTCGCTAGTGCCGCCATCTGGCGCGTCCCCCGGGTTGCGGATAGGGGTTCTTCACCGGCTTCGGCCGGCGCGGACAGCTACTAGCAAATGTGGCTGCTTGCTTTTCGGAGCGAGCATTGCACGGCCACAAGATCTCGGAAGCCCGCACTGAGCAGGAACGAGGGCTGGATTGACGGAGCTTGCTCTGATCGTCTGGCTGCGAGGAAGACAACCTCTATAAAAAATCACCCTTTTTTCGTTGTGTCGTCGTCGTGTTGTGTTTTCTTCTTCGTGTTTCTGCGTCTTTTCTTTTCTTTGTTTTGTGTCGGTCCGGAGGTGCGGCGTCTGCCAAAGGGCCGAGTAAGGATGAGGGCGCCGAAAACAAGATGAAATGAACGATTCCCAAAAACGTCCCCAGGCGGGTGTTCAATCCCGCACGGCCGCTGTTGCCGTCTGCCCCTCGTATTCTGGGGGGGGCAAGAACCGTTCGAGTGCAGGAGTCCCTGCACAGGTCGACACCACACCGACCTGTCCAACTAAACTGCGTGTGAGGCGTGGACGAGGTGCGCCAAAAGGACGCGGGAGTGGGCTCGCCCAGGCGAAAGCCGTGTTGCGAGCCATGGAGGAGGAGGCGGAGGAGGCCGAGTTCGAGCGCGCACTGAGCGCTCGGGCCCTCCGCTGGAAGAAGAAGAAGGATCTGGTGGTGAGTGCGCCGGTTTCCGAGGACGATCTGTCTTCGGAGGCGCTTCCCACCATTGAGCCGACTTCTTCTTTGGATGCGCAGCAGCTGCATGCAGTTGCGCGGAAGCATGCTGCCTCAATCACAGAGGTGTGCAAAAAGAGCACAAACCTGAAGGGCACGATGGTTAAGGCTCTGAAGGGGGCTGCGAGCAGCCTTCTAGAGGTCGTCGAGGTTCTGGCCTGCAGGGGGGAACCTGAGGAATCGCGGCAATTGCGGGCGGATAACGTCCGTCTTTGTCGCGAGGTGTCCTTCCTCAGGGAGGAGATCGTCAAGGTTCGCAAGGACTTTGACGATCTTAAGTCCTCTGTCGGTCAGCCTCCGATCTCGTCGGGGGGTCCAGACGCGGTTGAGGAGTTGAGACGCTCCGTATTGTCCTCGGTGGGAGTTTTAATTAACTCCCGCTTTGAAGGACTCGAAGAGCGTCTCCTCCAGGCGCGGATCCAGCGGCCGCCATTCGCGGCGGAGAGTAGGCAGTCGGCCGCAGTCGCGGCGACTGTCTCGGAGTCGGGGCCGCCGACGGCTCCTCTGATTCCAGAGGAGGCGTGGTCGACGGTCACGAGGAGGAGGAAAGGCTTGGGGAAAAAGAAGGGCCTTCCCCAGAAGCCGGCTCCAGCGGATAAGGCCAGTGGTGTTAAGGCGTCTTCCAAGAAGAAGCCGAAAGCACCTTACGTGGGTTCCCGGAAGCTGCCGTCTGCACGGTCTCCTGCAGTTATGATCAAACTGCAGGACCATGCGGCAGCGGCGGGTGTGACGTACGCCCATGTCCTAAGGCGTGCCGCCGAGATGGTCAATCTCGGCGACATCGGCCTCAAGGACGGGCTTACGATTCGCCGTTCAGCGGCGGGTGCCAGGCTTCTGGAGTTGCCCAAGGGTACTCCAGAGCAGGCTGAAAAACTGGCGGCGAAGATTCGCCCAGTTTTAGACGGTGTGGCAGAAGTCGTCCGGCCTGTTAGGCGGGTGGCCGTAAGGCTTAAAGGCCTGGACGATACCGTCACGCACGATGACGTGGTCGACGCGATAAGTCGCATCACAAACTGCCCTAGCGGGGCTCTCCATGTTGGGGAGATCCGACGGGGTGGCTGGGGGGGCATGGGCGCTACCTTTGCCCGTCTCCCCACCGATGCGGCAAGAGCGTTGATAAACGCCGAGAAGGTCCTGGTGGGCTGGAGCTCAGCCAGGGTGGAGTTGCTGGAGGCGCAGCCGCTGCGCTGCTTCAGGTGCCTGGCACCTGGGCATGTGCGTGCGGCTTGCCCGTCCGCGGTCGACCGTAGCGCCGCCTGTTTCCGGTGCGGTGGTGAGGGCCATACCCGAGCCACTTGCACCGGAATGTTGCGGTGCGTGGTCTGTGCGGACCGAGGCCTTGCAGCGACCCACCTATTGGGGAGCCGAGTGTGCAAGGCTCCGCGAGTTCGAGGATTAGCACCTGGTGCGAAACCCTCGAGCGCGGAGCCCAGCACGGAGCCGGCTGTGGCTATGGCAACATAGTCACATCGAGCTTCAGCGGGAGAGGCTGCGAAGGAGAAGGGTTCAGCCCGTTCCTTCCCAGCCGTAGGCCTAGGTGAGAGGGGGGGGCGACCTCTCTCGCCATTGCACTAGGTCTATGAGGTAGGGGTACACTGGTTGCCCGTGGTACCCCTATATGGAGGAGTTCCGCCGGGGCACCACGGTGAGTGCGAAAGCGATCCCGTGGCGTCCCATTGTAGCGTCGTGGGCAGCCGTTGGTTTTTTAGTGGGGTGCCTTAAAAATGGCAGCGTTTCCATGCCGCCGGGTGCCGCACATACCGCCCCGCCATCGCCTTCCTGGCCTGGGTGAAGATGCGAAAACGCATTTTTCCAACGATAAAAAAAAAAAAAAAAAAAAAAAAAAAAAAAAAGGTTAGGTTAGGTTAGGTTCCAGTGCGCGGTCGCTAGTGCCGCCATCTGGCGCGTCCCCCGGGTTGCGGATAGGGGTTCTTCACCGGCTTCGGCCGGCGCGGACAGCTACTAGCAAATGTGGCTGCTTGCTTTTCGGAGCGAGCATTGCACGGCCACAAGATCTCGGAAGCCCGCACTGAGCAGGAACGAGGGCTGGATTGACGGAGCTTGCTCTGATCGTCTGGCTGCGAGGAAGACAACCTCTATAAAAAATCACCCTTTTTTCGTTGTGTCGTCGTCGTGTTGTGTTTTCTTCTTCGTGTTTCTGCGTCTTTTCTTTTCTTTGTTTTGTGTCGGTCCGGAGGTGCGGCGTCTGCCAAAGGGCCGAGTAAGGATGAGGGCGCCGAAAACAAGATGAAATGAACGATTCCCAAAAACGTCCCCAGGCGGGTGTTCAATCCCGCACGGCCGCTGTTGCCGTCTGCCCCTCGTATTCTGGGGGGGGCAAGAACCGTTCGAGTGCAGGAGTCCCTGCACAGGTCGACACCACACCGACCTGTCCAACTAAACTGCGTGTGAGGCGTGGACGAGGTGCGCCAAAAGGACGCGGGAGTGGTCTCGCCCAGGCGAAAGCCGTGTTGCGAGCCATGGAAGAGGAGGCGGAGGAGGCCGAGTTCGAGCGCGCACTGAGCGCTCGGGCCCTCCGCTGGAAGAAGAAGGCTCTGGTGGTGAGTGCGCCGGTTTCCGAGGACGATCTGTCCTTGGAGGCGCTTCCCACCATTGAGCCGGCTTCTTTGGATGCGCAGCAGCTGCATGCAGTTGCGCGGAAGTATGCTGCCTCTATCCAAGAGGTGTGCAAAAAGAGCACTAACTTGAAGGGCACTATGGTTAAGGCCCTGAAGGGGGCTGCGAGCAGCCTTCTCGAGGTCGTCGAGGTTCTGGCCTGCAGGGGGGAACCTGAGGAATCGCGGCAATTGCGGGCGGATAACGCCCGTCTTTGTCGCGAGGTGTCCTTCCTCAGGGAGGAGATCGTCAAGGTTCGCAAGGACTTTGACGATCTGAAGTCCTCTGTCGGTCAGCCTCCGATCTCGTCGGGGGGTCCAGACGCGGTTGAGGAGTTGAGACGCTCCGTATTGTCCTCGGTGGGAGTTTTAATTAACTCCCGCTTTGAAGGACTCGAAGAGCGTCTCCTCCAGGCGCGGATCCACCAGCCGCCACTCGCGGCGGAGAGGAGGCAGTCGGCCGCAGTCGCGGCGACTGTCTCGGAGTTGGGGCCGCCGACGGCTCCTCTGATTCAAGAGGAGGCGTGGTCGACGGTCACGAGGAGGAAGAAAGGCTTGGGGAGAAAGAAGGGCCTTCCCCAGAAGCCGGCTTCAACCAGTAAGGCCAGTGGTGGTAAGGCGACTTCCTCAGCAAAGAAGAAGTCGCCCAAAACACCGAGTGGACCTCCGAAGCTTTCAAAACCTCAGTGTCCTGCAGTTTTATTAAAACTGCAGCCCGAGGCAGCTGCTATGGGGGTGTCATATGCTCGCTGTTTGGGTCGCGCCGCCGAGATGATCAAGCTTGGCGACCTTGGCCTTAACGACGGGCTCCGGATTCGGCGTACGGCAGCGGGGGCAAGGCTTCTGGAGTTACCTAAGGGTACTCCAGAACAGGCCGATAAGCTTGCCGAACGAATTCGGACAGCGTTGGACGGTGTCTGTGACGCAGTTCGACCTTTGAAGCGCGTTGCGGTGAGGGTAAGAGGCCTCGATGAGACCGTCATAAAGGAGGACGTGGTCGACGCGATAAGTAGCATCACGAACTGCCCTAGCGGGGCTCTCCATGTTGGGGAGATCCGTCGGGGTGGCTGGGGGGGCATGGGCGCTACCTTTGCCCGTCTCCCCTCTGATGCGGCGAGGGTGTTGATCAACGCCGAGAAGGTTCTGGTGGGCTGGAGCTCAGCCAGGGTGGAGTTGCTGGAGGCGCAGCCGCTGCGCTGTTTCAGGTGCCTGGCACCTGGGCATGTGCGTGCGGCTTGCCCGTCCGCGGTCGACCGTAGCGCCGCCTGTTTCCGGTGCGGTGGTGAGGGCCATACCCGAGCCACTTGCACTGGAATGTTGCGGTGCGTGGTCTGTGCGGACCGAGGCCTTGCAGCGACCCACCTATTGGGGAGCCGAGTGTGCAAGGCTCCGCGAGATCGAGGATTAGCACCTAGTGCGAAACCCTCCAGCGCGGAGCCCAGCACGGAGCCGGCTGTGGCTATGGCAACATAGTCACATCGAGCTTCAGCGGGAGAGGCTGCGAAGGAGAAGGGTTCAGCCCGGTCCTTCCCAGCCGTAGGCCTAGGTGAGAGGGGGGGGCGACCTCTTTCGCCATTGCACTAGGTCTATGAGGTAGGGGTACACTGGTTGCCCGGGGTACCCCTATACGGAGGAGTTACGCCGGGGCGTCACGGTGAGTGCGAAAGCGATCCCGTGTCGTCCCATGGCAGCGTCGTGGGCAGCCGTTGGTTTTTTAGTGGGGTGCCTTAGGCAGTCGCCGGGTGCCGCACATACCGCCCTGCCATCGCCTTCCTGGCTTGGGTGACGATGCGGAAACGCATTTTTCCAACGATAAAAAAAAAAAAAAAAAAAAAAAAAAAAAAAAAAAAAAAAAAAAAAAAAGGTTAGGTTAGGTTTTTTTTTTTTTTTTTTTTTTTATACCTAGTGTCTCTACATTATTGTGTAGAGATTTGCGTATCTCCGAAGCTACATGCTCTTCATTTTTAGACTTTTTCCGAATTGTGGTTTGGGTTTTGGTGTTTTTGATTTTTACAACGTTGTTATTACATAATTTTTATTGCTTATACTATCTTAATACTACTTTATCTTAATTACTATTTCTACTTACTCTTTCTATTATTCCATTTACTTTCTATATACTATACTTACTACTCTTTTCTATAAGGTTTTGATGTTTTTGATTTTTACAACGTTGTTATTACGTAATTTCTATTGCTTGTACTATCTTAATACTACTTTATCTTAATTACTATTTCTACTTACTCTTTCTATTATTCTATTTACTTTCTATATACTATACTTACAAAAATTTTTCTATATTACTAATACTTTACTTTTCTATTTCTTATTTACATTTTATTACTTATGCTAAGTCTACAAATATAATTATTATATTGTGTTAGCATTCGTTATTTCTTTATTTCTAATGTTAGCTAATCTAATTATTTTATGTGCGTATTTAAGAAAAATATTTCTTTTACGGCTATCTTTAAGTATGGTAGGTAGGTTCTCATTTCTTATAGCTATTTCTATCTCAGTTTCGCATTCGTTTCGATCGGCCATGTGTGCTGGGCATTCGGTTATTAGATGCACCACTGTCTCAGGGGCTCCAGTCTCGCAGAAACACGATGGATTCTCCTTACACTTGAACCTGTTCAAGTATTGGGAGAACCCACCGTGTCCCGTCATCAACTGGGTGGTGGTGCTTGTTATGTCGATTTTTCGGACAATCCTATATGCGGCGATAGCGCACGGCAAAAACATCTTTGTTAGGGCGGCAGTGCTGCTCTCTTGGTACCTTCTGTTCCAGCTGACAATTGTTTCATCACGGATCATTCGCTTCGCAAAAGACAGAGGACACATTGAATAATTAGGTCTCTTCTTCGACAGCATTGCGGCCTCTTTGGCAAGTTGATCGGCTCGTTCGTTGCCGGCGAGTCCGATATGGGCCTTAATCCAGAACAGTGATATTGTTTTATTTTGGGCCAGGCAGCCACGTATCGCTTCCCTCGCCAGCATTGCTAATGGATGGCGAGAGTCACTGCTCGTGACTGACTGTAGAGCCGCCATGCTGTCGCTGAAGATTCCCACCTTATGGACACGCAGCTTGAGAGCCTCCTCTGCAGCCCGGGACAGAGCTAGCAATTCAGCCTGGAAGACGGTGCAGTGCGATGACAGGGCAAGATTGATTGTTTTGGTCTCGGTGCTGTCCTTCCATACAGAAAGAGCAGCTCCGACCCTACCCTCAATCTTGCTCCCGTCAGTAAAAATTCGCGCGCAAAAGTTGTTGCAGCTATTATACTGCATTTCGTCCTAAAGGCTGCCGAACTCCAGGTCCAGAGTCTCTGCTGGATGAGGCGCCTCAACCGCTGCTGTCATTCGCTCGATCTCCCTGTCTCCCATCCACGACAGGTGGATCCCCTTCCTGACTTCATAACACGAGGCCGCTTCGTGGATCCTAAGATCCAGGGGGAGTATCCCCGACAGGATCAACGCAGAATTCAGGGAGACCGTGCGGTACGCTCTGCATATCTTTTGAGCGAAGGATCTTTGAACCATATTTAATTGCTTTTGAGCTCCCAATTTATCAGCTGCACGATGCCATGCGCCTGCCGCATACAGTACCGTTGGTTCAACGACCGCAGTGTAAATAATTTTAATTACTTCGGGGCTCAGACCCCAACTCACCCTCGCTGTGCGTGCCAGTATTTTATATCTCTGGATGGCTTTTTGGCATACATTCGTGATGTGTGTATTAAATGTGAGTCCACGGTCTATGGTAAGCCCCAATATTTTTAAGTGCTCGGACATGACAATGTCAACCCCTCCCATGCTCAGACGTGGTGTGTCGTATTTAAGCCTTCGCGTGATTGTAATAGCGCAAGTCTTATGCGGCGCGAATTTGAGCTTATTGGCGACACCCCACGCCCGAACACGTTCGAGGGTGGCATTGGCCTGCCCTTCAATCTCATTAGCAGTGTCGCCATCAAAAACGAGCACTACGTCGTCTGCGTAGGCTTGAGCGTGAACCTGTCTGGTCTCAAGTTCGTGCAATAGTGGGTCCAATATTAAGTTCCATAATATTGGCCCTGCTATTGAACCCTGGACGCACCCCTTGTTGGTTTCCCTGGAATATTCGCATCCTGCGTATCTGACTCTAACCCTCCTGTTGCTGAGATAATCGTCTATCACCCGCCTTAAATATTCTGGACAACTGACTTCTTTCAGACGGACTCTGATGACCGGCCACCATGCGCTGTCAAAGGCCCCCTCTATATCCAATGACACCACTGTAATAATGCGCTTTTTTAATAGTTTACTGTGTATGTGGCGCATTAGAGTATAGAGGGAGTCCTCAGTGCTCCTCTGGGGCATGAATCCAAACTGATTTCTGCTCATGTGTGGGAGAATGTAATGCTTGAGGCGGGCGACCAGCATCTTTTCAAAGATTTTCCCGAGTACGGGTAATAGACCTATAGGTCTATACGATTTAGGAGTGTTGTAGCAGTTTTTCCCCGGCTTTCTCAATACCACCACCGTAGCCTCTTTCCAGATGGTCGGAAAGACTCTAAGCTCTAAACATTTATTAATAATATTCAGGAACAGGTTCGGGTTCTGACTTATAGCCTTCTCACAAATATCGGCGGTGAAGCCATCCGCTCCAGGGGCCTTCTTTGGGTTGAAGGTTTTTGTCGCTCTTATAAGCTCGCTCTTAGTAAATGGGATTACATCAAAATTATGGTGGTCCGCATTTACTTTTTCGGCTATTTTCCTAGTTTGACAATGATCATCGTTATCATCTTCTGTGGAATCTATCGGGTAAAATGTTGTGGCGAGTAATTCTGCCGATTTTTGCGCACTGAGTAGAGTTCCGTTTTTATCCACGAGGGGCAAGTCCTCTTCTCTTTTTGTCACTTTTCCCATGACCCTGTAGACACCTTCCCATACGTTTTCCTTGTCCTGTTTTTGACAAAAGTCCTGCCAGCTCCTAATTTTGGCCTTCTTCACTTCCATCTCATAATTTTCTTTCTGTTTCAGGTACTGCAGCACGACCCACCGTCTTCGTAGTGGTGCAGCGTTCTTGATGCGACGTCTACGGATACTGACCTCCTTCTTCATCTCTGCGAGCGACTCCGACCACCATGGCATGGTAAGTGTTTTATTATATTTTTTTAATGGTAGTGTGTTTTTACATGTTTGTTCTATTATTTTATTGTATGTGTTAACTATTTTTTCCAGGTCTTGTGTGCTTTGTATGTGTTGTACCGCGTTAACCGTTAGATTGTTGTCTATGAGTAATTGTGCCAGTTTCTCATAAAACTGGCTCCAATTAGCCCTTTTTGTGTTGTATTTCCTAGTTGTTCTTTCTATACGTGTGCCTTTTGATTTTTGAAAATTAATGTTGAACGTCATGCCATTGTGATCAGAGCTTACGAGATATTCGTTGACTATCCAGCCATCGATCAAGCCTAGCATATCTTCCGAGCAGATCGTGATATCGACGTGGCTGCAGTACCTTATTCCACCTCTTACTGTATCAAAAGTGGGGGTTTCCCCAGTATTCAAGATGTTCAGACCTAGTTCATTTATAACACCCATCACTTGTTCCCCTCTGCTGTCTTCGGTTGGACTTCCCCACCAGGCGCTTTTAGCATTAGCGTCGCCACCCAACACCAACTTTCCAGGTCCTAGTGTAGCGCATACATTTTTGATTCGCAGAAGGTGCCCGTCGATGTCCTGCCCTGGTTCAAAATAAAAGGATACCATGATCACCTCCCAAGTCCTGGTGAGGATCTTTACAACCACGACATTGTTATTAGTGAGTTCTGGGTATTGGATAACGTCCAGATCTTTATCAAGAATGGCTATTGCGGCTTTAATTGTACCATCGTTTTGATGGGTATTTTGGTAAATTCTTGCTCCGGTGTAATTTCGCAGACGTTTTTCTCCGCCGACGTAGGGCTCTTGGATGAGCGCGACTGCTGCTTTACTTTTAGTGGCTTCAATAAAAAGTTCATCCGTGGCCAGCTTGCGTCTTTGGAGATTCGCCTGAAAGATCTTATACGGTTGTGTTATGGTCTTGTCATGATTTACAACTTTAGCAGAGGTATTGCACTGAGAGCCTTGCTATGCTGTCCCATTTTTGCATTATGGGGCAGTCTCTGCTGAAGGCATTGTGCTCAGGGTGCCTGATATTTGCTTTTTGGCAGTTACGGCAGCATGGTGCTATACCGGCTAGCTTTTCCGCACACTCAGCGCTCAGATGGAGACCACCGCAGTGACTGCAGCTTGGTTCGGGTTCTTTACAAAATTTTTTACTATGCCCGTAACCTAAGCATTGTGTACACTGCACGAGTGGCGATTGGTCCGCCACCCTGATTGGTTGGATGTCAATGTGCAGTGTCCCCAGTGCTATCGCCCTTTTCCAGATTACCGGAGAGACTTTTATCACGACATGATGCGTGTGAGGGTTACGAGCTTTCTTTTTGTATTTTATTTCCATTCTGTCTTCTTCCTTATTTAGATCCTGAAATATGTCCCTGTTTTTACTTCGTATAGCCGTCAGTAGCTCTTCATCTTTGTGTATCTTGAGGACACCGTAGGCAACAAGGAGAGGGTCTTTATTTTTGATTTCCTCTACTACTAGGCCTTTGTCCGTATCTTGGATTCTTGCTTTTGCTTTCCTTCTTTCCTCTTCAGACTTGTATCCCATTATAACCTTCCTATCTTTTCCTCTTCTCACTTTCTCTACCCTTATCCATCCTTCGTCCTCGCTAGCTCTCTTCCTGAGTTTCGTCATAATATCCTCGCTTGTATTCGTTTCGTCAACCGAGGATACTATGATGGAGTGAATGGCCTTTTGAGGGAGAATGTTACTACTTGGTTCCTTATCTAACGTCTTCTTGGCCTTTTCTTCTAGAATGTTTTTGAGAAACTCCAATTTTTCACTGTTCTGTTTGATTAAGTCAGTTTGGTTTTTAATTAGATTTTCCAGATCCCTGTCCCTTTTATGACGTTCTTCGTCGTCGGTTACATCTCTTTCTCTACTCGTTGTTTTGGATGCTTGAGGTGCTATTGGCTGTTTAAGAACTACTTGGCTACGTTCGCCTCCTAAAAGTTTTACGATTTGGTAGAATCGTTCAGAAGCTTCCAAAACACCGGTTTTTATGTCCCCTTTTATATTCTTAGAGTCTCTCATGTGCTGTTTTACTCGGTTAAGGAGGTATCTTGCCTCTACTACGAGTTCTGAGGAGCTGGTTAGGTTAGGTTAGGTTAGGTTAGGTTAGGTTAGGTTAGGTTAGGTTCCAGTGTGCGGTCGCTAGTGCCGCCATCTGGCGCGTCCCCCGGGTTGCGGATAGGGGAGGTCCCCCCAGATATGGGGGGCACCGGCTTCGGCCGGCGCGGACAGCTACTAGCAAATGTGGCTGCTTGCTTTTCGGAGCGAGCATTGCACGGCCACAAGATCTCGGAAGCCCGCACTGAGCGGGAACGAGGGCTGGACGGACGGAGCTTGCTCTGTTCGTCTGGCTGCGAGGAAGACAACCTCTATAAAAAATCACCCTTTTTTTCGTTGTGTCGTCGTCGTGTTGTCTTTTCTTCTTCGTGTTTCTGCGTCTTTTCTTTTCTTCGTTTTGTGTCGGTCCGGCGGTTCGGCGTTTGCCAAAGGACTGGGTAATGGTGAGAGCGCCCAAACAAAAATGAAAAAGGCTCCTTTGAAAATAAGTCCCCGGGAGGGTGTCAGCGCTGACGCTGTCCAATCCCTCACAGTAGCCCCGGCTACTGTCTGCCTCAAGTACTACGGGGGAGGCAAAAAGAGCCTTGGAGCAGGAGTCCCTGCACAGGTCGAGTCCACACCGACCTGTCTAAACAAAAATAGTGTGAGGCGTGGAGGAGAGAGTCCGGTTGTGGTTCTGACAGACTCCGACGATCTGTCAGAACCACAGCCGTCCGCTGGACGAAAGCGGACCTATGGGGTGATCCGCGGTTCCCCCGAGGCCGCATCCGAGTCCGATCCCGAGTCCGGTGTTGCAGTGGCTAAGTGCAACACCTCTCGGCGTGGACGGAATGCGCCTAAAGGACGCGGTAGTGGGCTCGCCCAGGCCAGGGCCGAGTTGCGGGCCATGGAGGAGGAGGCGGAGGAGGCCGATTTCGAGCGCGCACTGAGCGCTCGGGCCCTCCGCGGGAAGAAGAAGGCTCTGGTGGAGAGTGCGCCGGTTTCCGAGGACGATTTGTCCTTGGAGGCGCTTCCCACCATCGAGCCGTCTTCTTGTAGAATATTCGAGGAAATAAAAGACGTACGTTACTTGGGACACGTATGATACGACTGACGGCATACAGTTGTACTTAAACTAAGGAATTTACTTACTACCTACATTACACCTCCACCCTTAATATCTAAGTACTAATGCTATCTTATACACTACAAATCTGCTTATTATTTAATTAATATATACCTAGCATAACATCATATAATTCATCATTCAATCATTCATCATTCAATCATTCATCTAAACCATATCTGATAGGAGGTCTTCTAGAACGCTTTACCGGCAGCGGTGGCAGTGCTACAGAAGATTGTTGTGGCGGACAAGGGTTATCAGATTCGAGCTGCTGTGATGGGATCACGGCGACATTACTCTCACTACTTTTCCTTTCTGATTCTATTGACACCGTCTCGTCCACCACCCCAGTTGAAGGACCGACTGCATCCCTTACCCCTTCGCACTCCTTAAAAGATGGTGATACCGGTGACACATCTAACCCGGAAACCCGCGACCGAAAACGAATTTGATCGATATGCCTTTCGATTTGCCGGCCATCAGTTGTTTCTACAGAGTAACGTCGCGACCCCTTGACTGCCCGCACGGTCGCGGGCACCCACTTGTCAGTGCGGCCGTACTCGCGCGCCCACACTGACGCGCCCTCGTTTAGGGACCGCGCAACCACGCCCTCGCTATCAATCTGACGGTGCTGGCGACATCGTACACGTTCCTCTAGTGCTCCGTCGTTACGCAATAAATCGAGGCGCGACCTTAAAACTCGACGTTGCAATAGCATCGCCGGGCTCTCACCTGTCGTACTATGCACACTATTTCTATATGACAATAAAAATGTTTGTAATGCTGCATCTATATCTATAGAATCTCTATAAGCTTTCTTAATAGCCTGTTTACATAATTTTACTGCATTTTCCGCAGCTCCATTAGACGCTGGATGATATACCGGCGAGAACGATTGTCTTATACCATTACTAACCAGAAAATCTTTAAACTCAACACTTGCAAATGGAGGACCCTGGTCTGAAACTATCTCGGTTGGTAACCCAAACCGGGCAAAGGTTGATCGCAAGAATTTAATAACGGAACCTGCATTTGTTTTCATCATTTCGAATACTTCCAGCCATTTGGTACTAGAGTCAATTAAAACTAAAAATGTTCTGCCGCGTAGCGGACCTAAAAAGTCCAAGTGTAGCCGGCTCCACGGTGTAGCAATGTACGGCCAGGGCTGCGGAGCCGCCCGCGGCGGCGCCACTGCCTCTGCCGCACACGTTTCGCACTGCCTACATATTTGTTCTACGTCTTGATCTATGTTGGGCCACCACACGTAACTACGGGCAAGCACTTTCGTTTTCACAATACCCATATGGCTAATATGAATTTGTTTTAGTACACTAGTACGTAAAGCAATGGGAATAATAACCCTATAACCCCACATTATACATCCACCATCTATATAAATTTCATTTCGCCTACAAAAATATGGTTTAAGGTCGTTATCATTACACTTTAATGGCCAACCTGACTGTATAAAAGATAATAGTTTACAGAACTCAGGATCTTTTAACGTTTCACATTTCACTTGACTTTTGGTTACCGGTAAGAAAGTTTCAACGAAATTCAAATAAGTTCTCTCCTCCATTGACTCAACCTCCTTTACCGGCAGGGGTAACCTAGATAAAGAATCAGCGCAATTGGCCGCAGACGGTACGTATTCAATTTTGTAATTATAGCCCGATAACAAAATAGCCCAACGTT
The DNA here is from genome assembly GCA_959347405.1 of Napeogenes sylphis. Lineage (NCBI taxonomy): Eukaryota > Metazoa > Arthropoda > Insecta > Lepidoptera > Nymphalidae > Napeogenes > Napeogenes sylphis. The sequence goes on from OY365786.1 coordinate 32,917,085, forward strand.
GTAAACGCGACGCAGCCATAACTGGTATACCCACTTTATCCCCAAATATATATGTTAACGGTTTGTGGTCCGTTCTAAGAATAAATTCACGTCCATATAAATATTGATGATATTTTCGAATACCAAATACAATCGCTAACGCTTCGCGCTCAATCTGTGAATACGAACGCTCCGCCGTACACAGCGAACGCGACGCAAACGCGACCGGGCGCTCACCCGCCGCAGTTATGTGCGATATTACGGCTCCTACCCCGACGGCGCTAGCATCCGCTGTTAGTACCAACGGCAATTTCAATGAATAATGTACCAAAACGTCACTCAAAACGAGTGCCTTTTTTACTTCGTTAAAAGCAACATTACATGCGTTATTCCATATAAACTTAACATTTCTACGTAACAATTCATATAAAGGAGCCAAAATCGTACTAACATTCTTAACAAACTTGCCATAATAATTGACTAACCCTAAGAAAGCTCTAAGTTCTGTCACATTAGAAGGCACCGGTGTATTTACTATGGCCTTTATTTTGTCTTGACATGTGTGTACACCTTGCTTATCTATTACGTGACCGAGGTAATTAACAGATTCTACAAAAAATGAACACTTTTCTTTCTTAACTTTAAGTCCGTTAAATTGCAACCTTTCAAACACTTTGTTTAAGTTGTGGATGTGTTGTTTATCATTCACACCAGTAATAACTACGTCATCTAAGAATACTCCTACATAAGGTAAATCCGAAAATAAATGCTCTAAACGTTTTTGAAAAATACCCGGACTAGAAGCCAGCCCGTATACAAGTCGGTTGTATCTAAATAAACCTTTATGAGTATTAATTACCGTATATTTTCGCGATTCATTTAATTCAAATTGTGCATAGGCTTGCGATAAATCAATTTTGCTAAACCGTTGCCCCCCATCTAAGCGTGCTAACAAATCGTCCACTTTCGGTAACGGGTATCGATCGATTTCCAATACTTTATTTAAAGTCAACTTATAGTCGGCGCATATTCTAATATCACCATCTTTTTTAAGTACCGGTACAATGGGCGTGGCCCAGTCAGAATGCTCAACGGGTGTAAGGATGCCGTCGCTTACCATTCGATCGAGTGCACGCTCCACCGGCTCGCGCAGCGCATAAGCTAGTGGTCGCGCGCGCAGGAACACCGGCTGTGCCCCTTTGCGCAGCCTTATGCTCACCGTACCGCCGGTAAAGCGCCCCAGACCATCCGCAAACACTTCAGAGAATCTGGAACTGAAATCCTTTAAATTAAATGACACATCAGTTTCCAACCTGTTCACGGTACAACTATCTTCAAACGATAGACTTATGCCTAACTGTGATAGCCACTGTCGACCCAATAATACAGATTTTCCATTCTTGATAACATACAAATTTAATTTTTTATTTTTATCTTTATATTTTACTAATGGTGTTATCATACCCAAAGGCTGCACTAGCTCACCGGTATAGTATCTAAGCACAATTTTACATGGAAGTAATTTTAAGTTATTAAAATATTTATTATACATTTCATGGCTTATACACGATACCGCACTTCCCGTATCGCACTCCATTCGTAACATATGATTGTTCACATTTAATGACAACATAATAGGTTCACACTGATCGCTTGACACACTATTAACTATCATGGTTACCTCGTCACTAAGTTCCCGAGTCTCCCAACTGTTGTTAGCACCAGAATTTGTCTTCTCCGCTGCACTGACGCTATGAAGATTCTTTAAATTAGGGCAGACACGCCGTAAATGCCCCTTCCGGTTGCATATTCGACAGACATAGTCGGTGAAAGAACACGTGGCGGTGCCATGTGGCCCTCCGCACGCCCCGCAACGTGTCTGTAGCCGCTCAGCCGGGCCGCGGTCCGACCTGCGCCCGCGCTGTGGCTGCCACGCCGACGGGCACACCACGCGCCCTGTATCATGGCCTCTGCTCCCCTGCTTCCACTTCTCTCCTGTACCGCTCGTGTCACGCCTCATCCGCTCCACCGCATGGCACTCGACGCGGCTAGTGTCCGCCGTAGTTACGCCTGAACGACCCCCAATACTCGCTGAATTCTTTTCGGCTGCCTCTAAACTTGTAGCCAATCTATAGGCTTTTTCATAGTCTATGTTTTCTTCCGCAAATAACCTTTGACGAATACTCTCATTATGTAATCCACATACAAACTGATCGCGTAAGCTGTCCTCTAGGGTCGATCGAAAATCACATGTGGAGGACATTTTTTTAAGTACAGCCACGTAATCTGCAATCGACTCGCTACTCTCTTGCATCCGACATCGAAACTTGTATCGTTCGGCCAATGTACTCGGCTTCGGTTGTAAATGCTTTTCTACAATAGTCGTCAATTCTTCAAAATCAAATGACTGCGGTTTCTTTGGGGTACATAAGTTCACTAATAACTCGTAGCATTCTGCACCAACGACCGTTATTAATGTCGGTACATGCAAAACTTTTTCGATTTTGTTAACCAAAAAGTACTGTTGCAATCGTTCAATGTATAATCTCCAGTTATCACTTTTGATATTAAACTCATTTATTTTACCGATCGACATGTTGAACTGTCTTTCTTTATTCTCACACGCGTTTGTTCGAGTCGTTTCGTCGCCACTGTAGAATATTCGAGGAAATAAAAGACGTACGTTACTTGGGACACGTATGATACGACTGACGGCATACAGTTGTACTTAAACTAAGGAATTTACTTACTACCTACATTACACTTCTGTCCTGGAGGCGCAACAGTTGCGCGCGGTGGCGATGCGGAGTGCGGCCTCGATTCACGAGGTCTGCAAGAAGAGTCTTAATCTGAAGGGCACCATGATTAAGGCTCTTAAGGAGGCGTCCAATAGTCTCCTAGACGTGGTGGACGTCTTAGCGTCGCGAGGGGAGCCTGAGGAGTCGCGGCAATTGCGGGCGGATAACGCCCGCCTTTGTCGCGAGGTGTCCTTCCTCAGGGAGGAGATTGTGAAGGTCCGGAAGGAGTTCGGGGAGCTTAAGGCTTCCGTGGCGACTTCCGGGCCTACAGCAGTCTCCTCGGCGGAGGTGTCGTCGGAGTTGCGGACGGTGGAACCTTGCGTGGTCGAGGAGTTGAGACGCTCCGTATTGTCCTCGGTGGGAGTTTTAATTAACTCCCGCTTCGCAGGACTTGAAGAGCGTCTCCTCCCGGCGCCGGTCCACAGGCCGCCACTCGCGGCGGCGGAGAGGAGGCAGTCGGTCGCAGCCGCGGCGACTGCCTCCCGGGCAACCGTGGAGGACGAGTGGTCCACGGTTGTGCGGAGGAAAGGCAAGGGGAAAAAGAAGGGCCTTCCCCAGAAGCCGGCCTCAAAATCAAAGGTCAGTGGGACGTCGTCGCCCTCTAAGAAGAAGGCACCGAAAAACCCCGGAGCGAGTCCCCCGAAGCTGTCGTCCCCGCGGTCTCCTGCGGTTTTGCTAAAACTGCAGAGCGGGGTGGCAGAGGCGGGCGTGACCTACGCCCATGTTCTGAGGCGTGCCGCCGAGATGGTTAATCTCGGCGACATCGGCCTCAGAGATGGGCTGAGGATTCGCCGCTCGGCGGCAGGAGCCAGACTCTTGGAGTTGCCTAAGGGCACTCCCGAGCAGGCGGAGGCACTGGCGGCGAAGCTTCGCCCAGTGTTGAGTGGGGTGGCAGATGTCGTCCGGCCCGTTAAGCGCGTGGCGTTGAGGCTTAGGGGACTGGACGACACTGCCTCTACAGACGACGTCGTGGATGCGATTCGCCGCATCACCGACTGTCCTGGTGAGTCTCTCCAAGTTGGGGAGGTTCGTCGGGGCTCCGGGGGTATGGGCGCTACCTTTGCCCGACTCCCAGTCGATGCGGCGAAAGCATTGGTGGCCGCAGGGAGAGTCCTTGTGGGGTGGAGCTCGGTGAGGGTAGAGCTCCTGGCGGAGCGGCCATTGCGCTGCTTTAAGTGCCAGGAGCTCGGGCACATTCGTGCCAATTGCCCTTCCGAGCAGGATCGCAGCACCGCCTGTTTCCGGTGTGGCGTGGCGGGTCACACCCGTTCAGGCTGCACCGGAATGTTGCGGTGCGCGGTTTGTGCCGATCGGGGCCTGCCTGCAGGCCACCAGTTGGGGAGCAACGACTGCAAGGCTCCACGCGTCCGGGGAAAGGCAGCTGCCTTACGCGTGGAGCGCAGCGTAAAACCGGGGGTCGAGGCGATGGCGCCGTGACCGGCGGTGTTGCCCTCAACGGAGGAGGCTGCGAAGGAGAAGGGTCCAGCCCGTTCCTTCCCAGCCGTAGGCCTAGGTGAGAGGGGGGGGCGACCTCTCTCGCCATTGCACTAGGTCTATGAGGTAGGGGTACACTGGTTGCCCGGGGTACCCCTATACGGAGGAGTTACGCCGGGGCGTCACGGTGAGTGCGAAAGCGATCCCGTGACGTCCCATGGCAGCGTCGTGGGCAGCCGTTGGTTTTTTAGTGGGGTGCCTTAAAAATGGCAGTCGCCGGGTGCCGCACATACCGCCCGGTCATCGCCTTCCTGGCCTGGGTGACGATGCGGAAACGCATATTTCCAACGGAAAAAAAAAAAAAAAAAAAAAAAAAAAAAAGGTTAGGTTAGGTTAGGTTAGGTTAGGTTAGGTTCCAGTGCGCGAAAGCCGAAAGTAGAGGCCGAAAAAGCCTCGTCTGAGGATGGGTTGAGTTCGCAAGCAAAAGCCGCTCACATAGAAAGTGGATCCGTACTGGAAATCCCTGCGAATTCGACGCCCGATCCAGATTCGTTGGGGGCTGTAGAGCTTAGGGCGGTAGCAGGCCGTTATGCAGCCTCCATTATTGAGGTGAGTCGCAAATCGGGCCACCTCCAAGGTGGAATGGTCAGAGTCCTCAAGGAGGCATCGCGGTGTCTCCTGGAGATAGTTGAGACTCTGGCAGGTCGCACGGAAGTGGACGAAACTCGTCGCCTAAGAGCGGACAACTCCCGCCTCTCCCGTGAGGTTGAAAATCTCCGGGCAGAGCTTAAAGCTCATAGGCGTGAGTTCTCTGAAATGAGAGCGTCTGCATCCATAACCGCTGTTTCGGCTGCTAAAACTCCATCTCTTGATGCTAAGTTTTTCGAGGATTTTAGGCGCTCCGTGATCTCGTCGGTAGGCGACATGATAAACGCTCGCTTCAGAAACATTGAAGAGCACCTCCTCCCGGAAAAGAATCCTGGTGTGCCCCTCGCTGCAGTTACGAGAAAAGATGCTGCCAAGATCGCAGAAGGTAATCTAGATGCACATCCTATTCAGCGCACAGGTCCACCTCCCTTGCGCGTGAATAGCTCGGCTGAAAAGGTTACGGTGCGTTCGTCTGGTGTAGGACCGTCTACGGTCTCTGAGTGGACGACCGTCGATAAAAGGCCCCTCAAAAGCCTGTACCCCCGACAGTGTCTCAGTCGTCGAAAGGTGCGGCTAAGACTGTAAGACCTCTAAAAAAGGGAGGTGAAAAGAAACTAGGCAAAGAGACTCAGAAGGCGGGAAAGAGGTCCACGCCTAAGCTGTCGCCCCCTCGGTCGCCAGCAGTAATCATTACACTGCAGACCGAGGCTGCCGAAAAAGGCGTTACGTACGCTCAAGTCCTGGAGCGTGCAGCGGAGAAGGTGGATCTCAGCGCTCTGGGATTAGAGAGCGGCCTAAAGATCCGGCGGTGCGCCACTGGCGCCAGGATCTTGGAGCTGCCCAAGGTAGCTTTAGATAAGGCGGAGAGCTTTGCTACCACTCTCCGCACAGCACTTCACGGCGTGGCAGATGTCGTCCAACCCGTAAGGAGGGTCTCAGTCAAAATTAAGGGACTGGACGACTCTGCAACGAAGGAGAAGATCGCAGCGGCGATCTGCCGCGTCACAAATTGTTCCAGTAAGTCTCTCCAGATCGGTGAGATCCGCTGGGGCTCTGGGGCAATGGGGATTACAATTACCCGGTGCCCCGTTGACGTGGCCAAGGTCCTGCTGGCTGCGGGCCGCCTGCTTGTGGGTTGGAGCTCGGCCGGAGTGGAGCTCCTAGAAGAGCGCCCTATGCGGTGCTACCGGTGTCAAGAACCGGGGCACACGCGAGCACTCTGCCCTACGGAGACCGATCGCAGCGCCGTTTGTTTCCGGTGCGGCATGGCAGGTCACGTACGTGCCAACTGCACCGGAGTTTTGCGATGCGCAGTCTGCTCCGACCTGGGCCTCGCAGCGGGCCATGAATTGGGAAGTGGCGCCTGCAAAGCTCCCCGAAAAAGAGGAAAGGCAGCTGGTCCCTCGCCAGCTGTCCGAAGCCTAGTGCGGGATCCACCGCCTGTCGAAGCCATGTCACAATGACTAGACAAAGACATGGTTTCCTAAGGGCGAACCTGAACCACTGCGCGGGGGCACAGGATCTCTTCCTGCAGTCCCTGGCGCAGTGGGGGATAGGTGTTGCGGTGGCGTGCGAGCCATATTTTGTCCCCAACCAGCCTGACCCTCGCTGGGTTGGGGATTTGGATGGTTCGGTTGCGGTCGTAGCCGGGATGGCGGTTGGTCCGCCCCTCTTAACCGTGGAGAGGGGAGCGGGATACGTGGTGGCGGTTTGGGGGGAGTACACCGTAGTCGGCGTGTATTTCTCCCCCAACCGTCCTCTGGCGGAGTTCGAGGTGTTCCTCGACTCCGTCAGGGCCGCCGTGGCTCGCAGGTCGTTGGGGTCCGTCGTGGTTCTCGGCGACTTCAATGCCAAATCCCGGGCCTGGGGCAACGCTACCACCGACGTTCGGGGAGAGGCGGTCGAGTTGTGGGGCTTACTATCCGGGCTGTCCCTGCTCAACAGGGGGACGGCCCACACCTGCGTGCGGCACAATGGGGGGTCCGTCGTGGACCTCTCGTTTGCCTCCCCAGCTGTCTCGCACAGGGTGTCCGGATGGAGGGTGGAGGAGGAGGTAGAGACCCTCTCGGACCACCTCTACGTAAGGTTTGAGGTCTCTTCTCTCCCTGGCGTTGGTGCTGTGGCCTCGAGGGGCCCCAGCTCCTTCCCTAGGTGGAATGTGAGCCGGCTCGACCTCGAGTTGGCGGAGGAGGCGGCCATCGTGCAAAGATGGTCCGCCTCCGGGACGGTGTTGGGAGCCAGCGATGACGTTGACGGTCTGGCCGGCCGCATGCAAACGGCCTTAACCAGGGTTTGCAATGCGGCCATGCCGAGGGCAGGTCGATGCCCTCGTCGTCGCGCGGTGTATTGGTGGTCACCGGAGATAGCGGCTCTCCGGTCGACTGCCAACAGGGCCCGGAGGCTGTATACCCGTTGCCGTAGACGCAACGGGAACGATTCCGTTGTAGATGAGGAGCTGCGGGGACAATATAAGACGGCGAAGAAGACCCTGCAGCTCGCGATCAGTCGGGCAAAGGCAGCGGCCAGGGAAGAACTCCTGGCCGGGCTGGACGGCGATCCGTGGGGGCGTCCCTATCGCGCAGCACGAGATAAGCTGCGCACAAGGGGCACCCCACCCACGGAGACGCTTGTGCCGGATCATTTGGAGAGGGTGATTAAGGAGCTGTTCCCAGACCCACCGATCCATTTTCCTCCCGTAGTGGCACCCACTCTCCTGCCGGTGGATGAGGTCACACCACCTCCAGTCACGGAGGAGGAGATGGAGATAGCCCTGGAACGTCTACGCGGGAGGAAGACTGCACCAGGTCCTGACGGCGTCCCAGGGCGAGTGCTTGCGCTCGCCCTCAAGCACCTGGGCGGCAGGCTTCGGGAACTCTTCGACGCGTGCATAGCCGGCGGAGAGTTTCCGAAGCCATGGAAAGTGGGTCGGTTGTGCCTTTTGCCGAAGGGGGGAAATCCTGAATCCCCTTCGGCATATAGACCCATTGTTCTGCTGGATGAGACGGGTAAACTATTATAAAAAATCCTCGCTACCCGTCTCGTCCGCCACCTGGAGGAGGTGGGGCCACCGCTGTCAGAGGCTCAGTACGGTTTCCGGTCGGGGCGGTCGACAATCGACGCCCTGACCGCCCTGAAAGGCATCACAACGGGAGCCGTGAGGAATGGGGAGGTTGTCTTGGGGGTATCGTTGGACATAGCAAACGCCTTCAACAGCCTTCCCTATGAGACGGTTGCGGAGGCACTCCGATATCATGGGGTGCCTCCGTATCTCAGAAGGCTGCTGAAGGCGTACCTCTGCGACCGGACGGTAGTTTGGGAGGGAAGCGATGGGCGGCTGTACGAACGGCGCATCGGGTGTGGTGTTCCACAGGGGTCGGTTCTGGGTCCGACTCTGTGGAACATCGGGTACGACTGGCTCCTGCGGCAGCCGGTCCCTCCAGGGACGGGGATGATTTGCTATGCGGACGACACCCTCGTCCACGCCCGGGGCGGTTCGTATGCGGAGGCGGCGCAATTGGCCACCACCGTTACGAACATGGTGGTGGAGAGAATTGCGTCACTGGGTCTGAGGGTCTCCGTGTCGAAAACGGAGGCCCTCTTATTCCACGGCCCACGCAAGGGACCGCCTCGGGGCGCAAGCATCGCTGTCCGGGGTGAAGAGGTGGTGGTCGGGGCCCAGATGAAGTATCTGGGCCTCATCTTGGACGGACGATGGAGCTTCGGGGCACACTTTGTCCAACTCGCCCCGAAGCTCGTGACCGCCGCTGCCGCCCTCGGCAGACTGCTGCCCAATATAGGGGGTCCGGGTTCGCCCTGCAGGCGACTTTACTCGGGCATAATCCGGAGCATGGCACTGTACGGTGCTCCAGTATGGGCAGATGCTCTCACCACCAAAAACAAGATCCTTCTAAGGAGGCCTCAGAGGGTCATAGCGGTGAGAGCGATACGGGGATACCGTACGGTGTCGTGGACGGCGGCCACCCTCTTAGCAGGCGATCCCCCCTGGGAACTCCAGGCTGGGGTCCTTGCGGAAGTTCACCGCTGCAGTATCTGGGCCTCATCTTGGACGGACGATGGAGCTTCGGGGCACACTTTGTCCAACTCGCCCCGAAGCTCGTGACCGCCGCTGCCGCCCTCGGCAGACTGCTGCCCAATATAGGGGGTCCGGGTTCGCCCTGCAGGCGACTTTACTCGGGCATAATCCGGAGCATGGCACTGTACGGTGCTCCAGTATGGGCAGATGCTCTCACCACCAAAAACAAGATCCTTCTAAGGAGGCCTCAGAGGGTCATAGCGGTGAGAGCGATACGGGGATACCGTACGGTGTTGTGGACGGCGGCCACCCTCTTAGCAGGCGATCCCCCCTGGGAACTCCAGGCTGGGGTCCTTGCGGAAGTTCACCGCTGCAGGGTGGACATCAGAGCGCGAGGTGAGGTGTCGAACCCGGTCGAAGTGTGTCGGGTCAGAGCACAGGCAAATGAGGCTCTGATCCGACGCTGGGAGGAGGATTTGGGATCCCCGGCAGCCGGCCGGGAGACGGTGGAGGCGATCAGGCCTCACCTATCCCGGTGGCTTTCGCGGCGCTCTGGGACCCTGACTTTCCGGCTGGTGCAGGTCCTTACCGGACACGGTTGCTTCGGTAAGTACCTGCACAAAATAGCGGGCCGGGAACCGACCCCGGTCTGCCACGAGTGTGATGAGCCGATGGACACGGCTCGTCACACTCTGGAGGGGTGCGACGCCTGGACCCCACAAAGGCACATCTTGGCGACGCACGTAGGACCGGACCTCTCACTGCCGAACGTCATAGACGCGATGCTCGGTAGCGACGGGTCGTGGTCTGCCATGGTCTCCTTCTGCGAGGACGTGATGTCGCAGAAGGAGGCAGCGGAACGGGAAAGGGAGGCGACGTCCTCCAACCCAATCCGTCGAGGTAGGCGGGGGGTTCGTAGGAGGCACTACGCGCGCCTGTTACCCCCGCCCTAGTGGCGCCGAGGGGGAGTCTGGGGACCCCTTCTCACCAGGCGCACTGGTTTGAGGGCGCCGAAGGACGTCCTACCCTGTGGCTCACGCCGGGGTGGTAGCAGTGGAATGCTAACGCGATCCTGCTCCACCCCATATGGCGATGGATGGCAGACCGGTGGGGTTTTAGTGGGTATTACCCGGCTTCTCATGCCGGGTCGAGTCCCACATACCCCGGCCTGCGCCCCATTCGCGGCCGGGGATGCCTAAAAGCATTTCCCCACATTAAAAAAAAAAAAAAAAAAAAAAAAAAAAAAAAAAGGTTCCATTGTGCGGGGGGCGTCATCGCCGGGAACCTCCTCGTGTGCCCGTCTGTTTCCCTTGTTGCTCGGATTCGTCCGGTGGCATCGGAAGCGGTACGGGCCGGTGCTCCCTGGGCAACGGTTAACTAGTTCCTTCGGGTTCTCGTTAGCCGTTGGCTAATACCCGGCGCGCGGGGGGTGAGATTGATAGGAGGGCACAGGTTTTCCTCCACAGGGTCACTCCAGGTATTTCACTTTTAAAGGAGAGTACTGATTGGAGTGGTTCCGTGGTTTTCTGGGGGGCGAGGTGTACGCGGCAGCTTTTTCCCTTCTGGAGATGGCTGAAATTTTGCGATTGTACTACCCGGTGGGGTGATGGTCGGCTACGAGGGTTAGTACCTGGTTCGTAGCCGAAGGAAAGGTTTGCTGCCATGTGGTCAGCGTTTTTGGGGTCAGCTTCCTAGCTGGCTGGGGAGGGGCCCGGCGCTCTCTAGTAAGTGATTTTAGCTCGGTTACAGGAGTGCCGGGATGCGAGGTCCCGTTCAGCTTCCTGGGGCGGCCTTGTTCGTGGGGCTGCCTTAGATGGAGTTTTTGACCTTCGCAGTGGTGGGTCCGAACCTTACGGCCGGTCTTTCGGGAGTAGTGCTTGCATTGTTCTCGAGGGTTGTAGGTTAGGGGCGTAGTTCTGCTGCCCTTGCTTTACTAGTTTTAGGCCCGGTTGCTAGCCCTCAGTCTTGTTCGAATATTACAACGTGCTCGGGGGCGAGCATCCATAGGTAGTCTAGTTTGAGGCTTTGCAGTAGTTAGAGCTTGATTGAGGAGTCAGTCCCGGTCCTCCTGCCTTTTTAGCAGAAAAAACTGTGTGGACGGCTCTTTGGTCGGGCTCAGCGAGACTCCGTTATAAGCCCCTTGCTAGTGCCCTCTTTTTGGGGGGCCAGCGCAGTAGGGGATGGATCTCGCTGCCGGCGGCTCGAACCCGATGCCGGTTGCCAGTGTGGTGTTTTCAACGCGCTTGGTGGTGAATGGTTCTGAGTAGCCGTGGCTAGTAGTTAGTTAGTAGTTAGTTATTGATTGTTCTTTTGGACGGGACCCAATGCCGGTAGCTGAGTGCGGTGTTTTTAACTGTGCTCGATGGCGAATGGTCCCGCCAAATATTTTACTATATTACTAATTTCTTTTTGTGTATTTTCAGATGGGAGTTTTGGCCCGGACCCGATGCCAGTGGCGAATGGTCGTGGGCATGATCGGAGCAGCAGTCATTGTTTTCGGTGGCCCTGTTGCCGGTCGGTCGACGAATCCGGTGGATACTTCACTGTGTAGTTGGATAGGCATTTTTTGCCACCGTCGAGTCGCAAACCCGAACAGGTGTCGTTGACATGTCTAGCGGCCTGCTAGGGAGCGAGGGTCTTGCCTTCATTGGCCGGACCGCGAGGAGATAACCTCTTTAAAAAATCCTCAATTCCCGGCGTTTCATAGCGTGACGTCGGGGTGCTCGTGTTTACGAGAGGCTGGGGAGCTCATCAGCCGCTAGCGCTCAACCCTGGGATACCACCCGCCCTCCCGGGTGTATTAGGGTTACCCGGGCAAGGAGGCTCTGCCGGGGCGGACATTTTATTTCCTGCCATATTCGTGGGATACTTATGGAGAATTTAAAAAAAACAAAAGATGTAGAAGGTGTAGAGAAGAGCAAGGGAGAGGAGTTGAGAAGGATGACAAGGAGTGTTGTCAGCAGGGAGTCAAGTGTGGGGAGACAGGACGAGATCATGGACTCGGACTGTAGCTACACTACAGGTCGTTCGATAAGTTCAGATACCAGCAAGAAGCTTTGGCGCAAAAGGCGGCACCCGGATTCCGATTCGGCATTGTCCGACGAGGATACGGCACGGCCTACTCCTGCGACCAGAGGTCGAGGACTACGAGTTGAGAACGTTGGATTGGCGGATGCCAAGAAAGCTCTCCTCGCTACGAAGCGAGAAGAATCTAAATTGATGGCCGAGGAAGATTTGGAGAAGAGTGTCTCTGACACTCAAACGAGGAAGGAACCCTCCGGTTCAGAAACTGAGGTTGAGGGTAATCCACGATCCCGTGGGTCAGCGGCGCATCGTGGTAAAGGGGCTACAAGCGCCAGAGGAGCTGCCTCTTTGCGGGGGACCAAGTCCGCCCCGCGAAGTGATCCCGTCGTTGTCTTGACGAGGAAGGAGGCGGGGCCGAATGCCTTTCACAAGTCGGCGTCCTCTGCGCCGGTTTTAGATTTCGAGGAGGAGATGGAGAGCTCCATCGCGGAGCTCCCCTTTCAATTGGACGCTGAAAAGCTAAAGGCAAGGGCGGGGGAATCGGCTCGCTCCATTTATGAGGTTGTGCGCACCTCAAACAATTTAAAGGGCGGACACCAGAGGGCTCTAAAATTGGCTTGTGCGTCACTTATAGAGGTGGTTGACACCTTAGCCGAGCGGACGGCATCCGAAGAAGTCCGGAAGGTCCGGTCTGACAACGCACGCCTTCGCCGGGAAGTGGAGGCGTTAAAGGCTGAAGTAAAAGCCCATCGCCGGGAGTTCGAGGCGATGAAGGCTGCTTCGGCCACAAAGGAGACATGCCCTCCCCCCACACCGGTGGTGCCCATGGCCCCCCCGGTTGGTTTGGAGGAGCTCTGGGAGGAATGGAGGTGCTCCATGATTACCTCGATTGGGACTATGATTAGTGCCCGATTCGAGGCCATTGAGGAGCGCCTTCTCCCGGAGGTAAGCGTTCGCCCCCTTCTCAGGGCGAACCGGGAGAACGCTGCTATGTCCACTGAGGCTGTAAGCGTCGCTACGCTGACAGCAACCCAAAAGGGCCGGGCGGCCGCTGCTCGTCCCGTTGCTACGGTGGCCGGAGAAAAAGATAAGGCGGTAGGCAAGGGTGAAAAGGGGGCGTTATCGAAACGTCGCCCTGCTACTGTGGTTCCGGCGGTCGTCACGCCGTCTCAGGCTCGAACCCCGGCACCTGCTGTTCCACTGTTCCCGGAGCATTCTGGTGCCCCGGAGAAGAGCTGGACACAAGTCCAGCACAGGAAAAAAAAGAAGGGGAAGGGGAAGAAATCCTCTTCCCCTGTGATGACAGGGACTTCGGCGACGACGAATCCGATGGCGAAGCCTCGGCAGAAGCCGAAACTCACGCTACCCAAAACGGCCGCAGTGACGATCACACTGCGGCCGGGGGCGGTGGAGATGGGTGTCACCTACGCCCAGATTATGGGGCGGGCGGAGGCGGCGGTCAACCCGATGGAGTTGGGCATTGACTCTATCAACTTTCGTCGCTCCGCCATTGGTGCTAGGGTGCTGGAGATCGCTGGCTCCCAGGGAGCTGAGAAGGCTGACGCCCTCGCAGCGAGGCTTAGGGTGGCACTTGACGGGGTGGCAGATGTTGCGCGCCCCGTCAAGTGCGTAGAGCTGAAAGTGTCGGGTCTCGGAGACTCAGCTACTCCAGAGCGGGTAGCCACTGCAGTGTCTCAGGTGGGTGGATGTTCGGTGGATCAACTGAAGGTGCACCGGATAGTGTCGGGCCCCCGCGGGATGGGGGTCTGTGTAGTAGAATGCCCGGTAATAGCGGCTAGGGCTGTCACGCAGGCGCCCAAATTTATGGTGGGGTGGGCGGAGGCCGAGGTGCGTCTCCTAGACGAGCGCCCCCTAAGGTGCTACCGGTGTTATGGGGTCGGTCACACCAGAGAGACGTGCCCCTCCCTGGTAGACCGTAGTGGATTGTGCTTCCGTTGCGGGGAGGCCGGTCACTGCAAGGCTAACTGCACGGCCGAGGTCCGAAGGTGTGCTGTGTGTGCTGCCGCTAAATTGCCGGCGACGCACTTGATGGGCGGGAGGGAGTGCAACCCTCTCCCTGTAAAGGGAAGATTTGGCTTAGGGGCACGGACCGCCCCCACTGCCATCACCGCAAATGTTGGGGACGCCAGGGGTGCCGATATGTCTGAGTAATGGGTAGTTGCGGACATATCGGCTTCCTACAGGCGAACTTGAACCACTGCGCCGGGGCCCAGGATCTATTTTTGCAGTCCATGGCGCAGTGGGAGGTAGGTGTTGCGGTGGCTTGTGAGCCATACTTCGTCCCCCCCCAGTCTGATGCGCGCTGGGCAGGTGACCTTGATGATTCGGTGGCGATCGTAACCAGGATGGTGGAGGGTGCTCCCCTCTCAGCCGTGGAGAGAGGAGCTGGGTACGCGGTGGCGATGTGGGGGGAGTTCACTGTCGTCGGTGTGTACTTCTCCCCAAACCGTCCTCTGGCAGAGTTCGAAGTCTTCCTCGACTCTGTCAGGGCCGCTGTGGCACGGAGGTCGCCGGGTTCGATAATCGTCCTCGGCGACTTTAACGCCAAGTCCCGGGCATGGGGGAACCCCAAAACCGATGTTCGGGGAGAGGCAGTCCAATTGTGGGGACTCCTCTCTGGGCTGTCCCTGCTGAATACGGGAACGGCCCATACCTGCGTGCGACACAATGGGGGGTCCGTGGTGGACCTTTCGTTCGCCACCCCATCTGTCGCGCGCAGAGTATCCGGATGGAGGGTGGAAGAGGGGGTAGAGACTCTGTCGGACCATCTTTATGTTCGATTTGAGGTCTCTCCCCTCCTGGGTGGTAGTGCTGGGGCTCCCATGGGTCGCAGCTCGTTCCCCAGGTGGAATATGAGCCAGCTCGACCCCGAGCTGGTGGAGGAGGCGGCCATCGTGCAAAGATGGTTTGCCTCCGGTTTGGTGGTGGGTCCCAGCTCCGACGTTGACGAGCTGGCTGGCTGCATGCGGAAAACTCTAACAAGAGTGTGCGATGCGGCCATGCCGAGGGCGCGGCGACCCCCTCAGCGTCGACAGGTTTATTGGTGGTCGCCGGAGATTGCGGCTCTCCGGACGGCCACCAACAGGGCGCGGAGAGTTTTTACCCGTTGCCGAAGGGGCAACGGATACGATCCGGACCTGGAGGAGGAGCTGAGGGGTCTGTACCAAACATCAAAAAAGGCCCTGCAGCTCGCCATAAGTCGAGCTAAAACTGCGGCCAGGGAAGAAATCCTGGCCGGACTGGACGGCGATCCGTGGGGGCGTCCCTATCGCGCAGCGCGAAACAAGCTGCGCACAAGGGGCACCCCGCTCACGGAGGCCCTTGCGCCGGACCTGGTGAAGAGGTTAGTTGGGGAGTTGTTTCCCGACCCACCGGGCCACCTACCTCCCATAATGGCGCCCCCTCTCCCGGTGGTAAATGAAAACATTCACCCTCCAGTCACGGACGGTGAGATGGATGTGGCTCTGGACCGTCTTCGCGGGAAAAAGACGCCACCGGGGCCCGACGGCGTCTCAGGGCGAGTGCTGGCGCTCGCCCTAAAGCACCTGGGGGGAAGGCTTCGGGAACTCTTTGACGCGAGCTTAGCCAGTGGAGAGTTCCCGAAGCCGTGGAAAGTTGGTCGGCTGTGCCTGTTGCCGAAGGGGGGAGATCGTCCGCTCGATTCCCCTTCGGCATACAGGCCAATAGTGTTGCTGGATGAGACGGGCAAGCTGTTGGAAAAAATCCTAGCTGACCGTCTCGTCCGACACCTAGAGGAGGTGGGGCCTCCGCTGTCGGAGGCCCAGTACGGTTTCCGGTCGGGGCGGTCGACAATCGACGCCCTGACCGCCGTGAAGTGCCTCACAACGGAGGCCGTGAGGGAGGGGGAGGTAGTCCTGGGGGTGTCACTAGATATAGCGAACGCCTTCAACAGCCTTCCCTTTGAGACAATCGCGGAGGCACTCCGATATCACAGGGTGCCTCCGTATCTCGGAAGGCTGTTGGAGTCGTACCTCCGGGACCGGGCAGTAGTCTGGGAGGGCGGCGACGGGCGGCTGTACGAGCGGCGTATGGGCTGCGGTGTTCCACAGGGGTCGGTTTTGGGTCCGACCCTCTGGAACATCGGATACGACTGGCTCAAGCGGCAGCCGGTCCCCCCAGGGGCGGGGGTAATCTGTTATGCAGATGACACCCTCGTCCACGCCCGAGGCAGGTCCTACGCGGAGGCGGCACGGCTGGCCACTGCCGCTACAAATTTGGCGGTGGACAGAATTGCGCTGTTGGGCCTGAGGGTGTCCGTGTCGAAAACGGAGGCCCTCTTATTCCACGGCCCACGAAGGGGACCACCCAGGGGAGCGCGCATCGCCGTCCGGGGTGTAGAGGTGGTAGTCGGGGCCCAGATGAAGTATCTGGGCCTCATCTTGGACGGACGATGGAGCTTCGGGGCACACTTTGTCCAACTTGCCCCGAAGCTCGTAGCCGCCGCTGCCGCCCTCGGCAGACTGTTGCCCAATGTGGGGGGTCCAGGTTCGGCCTGCAGACGCCTCTACTCTGGAATAATCCGGAGTATGGCACTGTACGGTGCTCCCGTATGGTCGAATGCTCTCACCGCTAAAAATAAAGTCCTCCTGAGGAGGCCTCAGAGGATCATAGTGGTGAGAGCAATACGGGGGTACCGTACGGTGTCGTGGACGGCGGCCACCCTGCTAGCGGGTGACCCCCCCTGGGAACTCCAGGCAGGGGTCCTCGCAGAGGTACACCGCTGCAGGGTGGACGCCAGAGCGCGAGGCGAGAGGCCGAACCCGATCGAGGTGTGTCGGGTTAGGACCGAGGCGGATGCGGTTCTGATCCGACGCTGGGAAGAGGACTTGGGGTCCCCAGTTGCCGGCCGGGAGACGGTGGAGGCGATCAAACCTCACCTATCCCGGTGGCTTTCGCGTCGCTGGGGAACCCTGACCTTCCGGTTGGTGCAGGTCCTTACCGGGCACGGATGCTTTGGTAAGTACCTGCACCAGATAGCGGGCCGGGAATCGACCCCGGCCTGCCACGAGTGTGACGAGCCGATGGACACGGCTCGTCACACTCTGGAGGGCTGCGCTGCCTGGGGCCCACAGAGACATGCTCTGGTGGCGCACGTGGGAGGGGACCTTTCGCTGTCAAGTGTCATAGACGCGATGCTCGCCAGCGAAGGGTCGTGGTCTGCCATGGTCTCCTTTTGCGAGGAAGTGATGTCGCAGAAGGAGGCCGCGGAGCGGGTACGAGAGGCAACATCTTCCGACCCGCTCCGTCGAGGGAGGCGGGGGGTGCGTAGGAGGCGCTATGCGCGTCTTCTACCCCCGCCATAGTGTCGCTGAGGGGAGGTCTGGGGACCCCTCCTCACAAGGCGCACAGGTCTGAGGGCGCAGATAGCGCTCTACCCTGTGGACCGCGCCGGGGTGGCTGCAGTAGAATGCTAACGCGATCCTGCTCCACCCTACATGGCGATTGATGGCAGACCGGTGGGGTTTTAGTGGGTATAACCCGGCTTCTCAAGCCGGGTTGAGTCCCACATACCCCGACCCGCAACCCCAGTCGCGGCCGGGAATGCCTAAAAGCATTTCCCCACCTTAAAAAAAAAAAAAAAAAAAAGGTTCCATTGTGCGGTCGCTAGTGCCGCCATCTGGCGCGTCCCCGGGTTGCGGATAGGGGTCCTTCACCGGCTTCGGCCGGCGCGGACAGCTACTAGCAAATGTGGCTGCTTGCTTTTCGGAGCGAGCATTGCACGGCCACAAGATCTCGGAAGCCCGCACTGAGCGGGAACGAGGGCTGGACGGACGGAGCTTGCTCTAAACGTCTGGCTGCGAGGAAGACAACCTCTATAAAAAATCACCCTTTTTTTTTTCGTTGTGTCGTCGTCGTGTTGTCTTTTCTTCTTCGTGTTTCTGCGTCTTTTCTTTTCTTTGTTTTGTGTCGGTCCGGAGGTGCGGCGTCTGCCAAAGGGCCGAGTAAGGATGAGGGCGCCGAAAACAAGATGAAATGAACGATTCCCAAAAACGTCCCCAGGCGGGTGTTCAATCCCGCACGGCCGCTGTTGCCGTCTGCCCCTCGTATTCTGGGGGGGGCAAGAACCGTTCGAGTGCAGGAGTCCCTGCACAGGTCGACACCACACCGACCTGTCCAACTAAACTGCGTGTGAGGCGTGGACGAGGTGCGCCAAAAGGACGCGGGAGTGGGCTCGCCCAGGCGAAAGCCGTGTTGCGAGCCATGGAGGAGGAGGCGGAGGAGGCCGAGTTCGAGCGCGCACTGAGCGCTCGGGCCCTCCGCTGGAAGAAGAAGAAGGATCTGGTGGTGAGTGCGCCGGTTTCCGAGGACGATCTGTCTTCGGAGGCCCTTCCCACCATTGAGCCGACTTCTTTGGATGCGCAGCAGCTGCATGCAGTTGCGCGAAAGCATGCTGCCTCTATCCAAGAGGTGTGCAAAAAGAGCACTAACTTGAAGGGCACTATGGTTAAGGCTCTGAAGGGGGCTGCGAGCAGCCTTCTAGAGGTCGTCGAGGTTCTGGCCTGCAGGGGGGAACCTGAGGAATCGCGGCAATTGCGGGCGGATAACGCCCGTCTTTGTCGCGAGGTGTCCTTCCTCAGGGAGGAGATCGTCAAGGTTCGCAAGGACTTTGACGATCTGAAGTCCTCTGTCGGTCAGCCTCCGATCTCGTCGGGGGGTCCAGACGCGGTTGAGGAGTTGAGACGCTCCGTATTGTCCTCGGTGGGAGTTTTAATTAACTCCCGCTTCGAAGGACTTGAAGAGCGTCTCCTCCAGGCGCGGATCCACCGGCCGCCACTCGCGGCGGAGAGGAGGCAGTCGGCCGCAGTCGCGGCGACTGTCTCGGAGTCGGGGCCGCCGACGGCTCCTCTGATTCAAGAGGAGGCGTGGTCGACGGTCACGAGGAGGAAGGAAGGCTCGGGGAGAAAGAAGGGCCTTCCCCAGAAGCCGGCTTCAAACAGTAAGGCCAGTGGTGTTAAGGCGTCTTCCAAGAAGCCGAAAGCACCTTGCGTGGGTTCCCGGAAGCTGCCGTCTGCACAGTTTGATCATAACTGCAGGACCATGCGGCAGCGGCGGGTGTGACGTACGCCCATGTCCTGAGGCGTGCCGCCGAGATGGTCAATCTCAGTGACATAGGCCTAAAGGACGGGCTTACGATTCGCCGTTCAGCGGCGGGTGCCAGGCTTCTGGAGTTGCCCAAGGGTACTCCAGAGCAGGCTGAAAAACTGGCGGCGAAGATTCGCCCAGTTTTAGACGGTGTGGCAGAAGTCGTCCGGCCTGTTCGGCGGGTGGCCGTAAGGCTTAAAGGCCTGGACGACACCGTCACGCGCGACGATGTGGTCGACGCGATTAGTCGCATGACTGACTGCCCTGGCGAGGTCCTCCACGTGGGGGAGATCCGTCGGGGTAGCTATGGGGACCAGGGCGTTACCTTTGCCCGTCTCCCCATCGATGCGGCAAGATCGTTGGTCGACGCCGGGAGAGTCTTGGTGGGCTGGAGCTCAGCCAGGGTGGAATTGCTGGAGGCGCAGCCGCTGCGCTGCTTCAGGTGCCTGGCACCTGGGCATGTGCGTGCGGCTTGCCCGTCCGCGGTCGACCGTAGCGCCGCCTGTTTCCGGTGCGGTGGTGAGGGCCATACCCGAGCCACTTGCACCGGAATGTTGCGGTGCGTGGTCTGTGCGGACCGAGGCCTTGCAGCGACCCACCTATTGGGGAGCCGAGTGTGCAAGGCTCCGCGAGTTCGAGGATTAGCACCTGGTGCGAAACCCTCGAGCGCGGAGCCCAGCACGGAGCCGGCTGTGGCTATGGCAACATAGTCACATCGAGCTTCAGCGGGAGAGGCTGCGAAGGAGAAGGGTTCAGCCCGTTCCTTCCCAGCCGTAGGCCTAGGTGAGAGGGGGGGGCGACCTCTTTCGCCATTGCACTAGGTCTATGAGGTAGGGGTACACTGGTTGCCCGGGGTACCCATATATGGAGGAGTTCCGCCGGGGCACCACGGTGAGTGCGAGAGCGATCCCGTGGCGTCCCATTGTAGCGTCGTGGGCAGCCGTTGGTTTTTTAGTGGGGTGCCTTAAAAATGGCAGCGTTTCCATGCCGCCGGGTGCCGCACATACCGCCCCGCCATCGCCTTCCTGGCCTGGGTGAAGATGCGAAAACGCATTTTTCCAACGATAAAAAAAAAAAAAAAAAAAAAAAAAGGTTAGGTTAGGTTAGGTTAGGTTAGGTTTTTTTTTTTTTTTTTTTTATTTAGATTTAAACACCTTTGACGTGGTCAAAGCTTACTGTTCCGAACAAGAAGATTTTAACATACTAGTGAATTAATCTTACCCTGAAGGGGTTTCATCGTCATTATGTAAGTGTTACATTCAAATTTACTTTACTTAAAATTTTGGGTTGGGATCGAGGGTACATATCTTTTGATTTTACATGTTTGATTTTACATTATTTTGTGTTACGAGAGAGAGATACTGTTTTATATAATTTATTTATTTGTTTATGTATTAATTTATTCTTGGTAACTTAATTTTATATATATGATGTATTAGTTTATTATTATTAATAACTTAATAACTATAAGTTTTTAGTTGGGATTGAGGGTGCATATCTTTTAATTTTACATATTTGATTTAACATTATTATATATGTTACGAGAGAGATACTGTTTTTATATTATTTATTAATTTGTTTATGTATTGATATATTATTATTTATTCAGTTATTTATTATTGTTTTTACCATTATATCTATATTTTCTATTTTCAGGGGGACTTCCCTATGGAGTTGCATGCACGAACAATGCTCAAGTGATACCTGCAGGACCAACTACTATATTTACGAGTAAGTATATATATATATTTTTTTATTTTTTATTTTATTTTATTTTATTTATTTATTTATTTTTTTTTTTTTTTTTTTTTTTTTTTTTTTTTTTTTTTTTTTTTTTTTTCCTTCTTTCTTGATTATTTTCCTATGTTATTAATTATTGCTACTAGTATTATTATAATACTGGTATACAATTGTTTATTTTCTTGCCATTTCTCTTGTTTACTATATTTACTATTTTGTGTGCGTACCTTAGAAATAGGTTTTTATGTTCTTTAATCAGAACTGAAAGGTTTCCTGCACTTACTTCTAAATTTAAGTTATTTTCCAGGTCGAGTCTATCTACACAATGTATTGGGCAGGCCGTCAGTAAGTGGACGATCGTCTCCTCAACTCCCGGCTCGCAGGCGCACGATGGGTTCTCCTTACACCTGAATCGGTTCAGGTATTCGGAGAACCCACCGTGCCCTGTCAGTATCTGAGTTGTAATGCCGGCAGTCTCCATCTTCCGAACGATCTTGTACGCGTCCACCGCGCACGGGAAGAACAACTTGGTAAAAGAGGCGGTTTCGCCCTCCCCGTACCGCTTGTTCCATTCGACAAGCGTAGTCTGACGGAGACTTCGCTTGACGAATGAGACCGGGCATAACTCGTAGTCAGGAGCTTTTCTCAGCGTCAGAGCCGCCTCCTTGGCGAGGCTATCAGCTCGCTCATTGCCCCCAAGCCCTGCGTGTGCCTTGACCCAGAATAAAGATATTGTCTTACCCTGGGCCATGCCACGAAAGATATTAGCTCTGGCTTTCACTGCCAGGGGATGAAGGGCATGACGGTTAATCACCGTCAGAAGAGCGGCTCTGCTATCGCTGAGGATGCCGACCGTGGACTCGCCTCGCCTGAGGACCTCATCAGTTGCCCTACACAGGGCCAGCAGTTCTGCCTGGTAGACGGTGCAGTGGGCTGACAGAGCAAGCTTGAGGGCCTTGGTTTCGACCCTGCCCTTCCATATAGAAAGCGCGGCGCCGACCCGGCCCTCAATCTTGCTCCCGTCCGTGAAGATGCGTACTTCGATGCTATCGACGCGTTTAAGTTGTTCTGCGTCCACCAGGCTTTCGAACTCCAATCCCGTGCAGGCCGCTGGATGAGGCACCTCCATCGCCGGGACCATTCGCTCGACCCCCCTACCCCCTAGCCACGGCTGGACTACTCCTCTCTTGGCCTCGTACAGCGAGGCGACCTCACGGACTCGGAGGTCCAGAGGGAGCATTCCAGCCAGGATCAGGGACGAGTGCAAGGAGACCGTGCGATAGGCCTTGCACAGCTTTTGGGCAAATCCGCGCTGTACCACGTTCAGCTGCTTTTTTTTTTTACGCCAAGTTTGTTCACTGCCCCGTTCCACGCGCCGGCCGCGTACAAAATTGTCGGCTCAACCGCTGCAACGTAGATGGTCCGGATCACCTCGGGATGTAGTCCCCAACTGATGCGGGCCATCCGCGCCAGCTTTTTGTAGATGCTTATCGCCTTTTTGCAGACTGTGGAGACATGGGTGTTAAAGGTTAGTTTGTGGTCGATGGTGAGACCGAGGATTTTTATTTCCTTTGACAGACCAATGTCTATACCGCCCATGCTGAGGCGTGGGGTATCGTACTTTAGTTTTCGCGTAATGACCATCGCACAGGTTTTTTGCGGTGCGAATTTGAGCTTTATTCCGATACCCCACTCCCGAACATGGTCGAGAGAGGCATTGGCCTGTCCCTCTATCTCGAGTGCTGTCTCACCATCGAACACCATCACTATATCGTCCGCAAAGGCCTGCACATATACTGCCCTTCGTTCCAAGGACTTAAGCAGGGGATCCAACAATAGGTTCCATAATAGGGGACCTCCTATCGACCCTTGGACGCAACCCTTCTCCGTGGAGCGTCTGCACTCCTCGCCCGCGTACCTAACCCTCACCCCTCTGTCACTCAGGTAGCTGCTCATCACTCGTCTCAGATTAGCGGGACACTTTTCCTCAGCCAGTCGTACGTTTAGAGCCGGCCACCAGGCATCGAAGGCGCCCTCTATGTCCAGGGACACCACAGTGACTATCCTCTTTTGATGGAGTCTAGCCACTATGTGCCCCATGAGATCATAAAGGGCGTCCTCGGTACTCCTTTGCGGCATGAAGCCGTACTGGCGAGTACTCATACTTGGCAATAGGTAGAATCTGAGACGATTGACGAGCATCCTCTCGAACAACTTCCCCAGGACAGGTAGTAGCCCAATGGGCCTGTAAGATTTTGGAACGGAGTAGGATTCCTTTCCTGGCTTCTTCAGCACCACCACCACGGCCTCCTTCCATATCTTTGGAAAATGGCCGTGGCGGAGGCACTGATTAAGCAGTTCCAGGAAGAGTGAGGGGTTAACTTCAATGGCATGGGTACAGATGTCGGCAGTGAATCCGTCGGCTCCCGGGGCTTTTTTTTTTTTTTTTTTTTTTTTTTTTTTTTGCTGTTAAATTTCGAGAGGGCATCGATCATTTCGCTTTCAGTAAAGGGTGGGTCATCATTATGATGGTCTTCTATTTCTTTCACTTCCTTTGCCTTCCTTCGAATACAGCGATGTCCTTCATCGTCTGTACTTTGGTCGTCCTTCGGGTAAAAGGTTTCGGCGAGCAGTTGTGTCGAACCCTTCGCATCCAAGTGGTCCCCTTGGTGGATGAGTAGCTGGTCTTCTTCTCTTACTGTGGCCCGTCCTATCACCCTGTATATTCCCTCCCAAAGTCCTTCTTTGCTTTCTTTGCTACAGAATTTCCTCCAACTATCCACTTGTGCCTTTCTTACTTCACTTTCATACATCTCCTTCTGTTCTATGTACTGTGCAACTACCCACTCTCTACGAACCGGTGCTGCGTTCCTAATTCTACGTCTTTTTGTGTTTACTTCTCTCCTTAACCCTGCGAGCTTTTCCGACCACCACGGCATTGCAAGTGTTTCTCTCTTTTTACATTTTATTAGTGTTTCATCGCATGTTTGTTTTATTATTTCGCTATATTCCCTACTTGCTTGCTCTAGTTCTAACAGGTTATTAATGTGTTTTGGGTTAAAATTTCGGTCGCAAAGTAGATTAGCCATTTTTTTTTTTTTCTTTAAATTCCCCCCATCTAGCTTTTTTTGTCTTGTAGATTCTAGTCGTGCGTTCTATTCTAGTGCCCCCCGCTCTGTCCAAATTTATGTTAAATGCAATGCCGTTGTGGTCGGAGCTGACAAATCCCTCCTCGACTTTCCATGAATCGATAAGGGTGAGCATATCGCCCGTGCATGCCGTGATATCGACGTGGCTGCTGTATCGCACTCCACCCCTTATCGTATCAAAGGTAGGAATGTGTCCGCTGTTCAGGATTTGCAGGTCCATTTCCTGAAGAAACCCCGAAATCTCTCGCCTCTGCTGTCCTCAACACCACTACCCCACCAGGTACTTTTAGAATTTGAGTCCCCTCCAAAGACTGTGCGCTGGGACCTCGTCTTATGCGTGACTCTTTTTAGCTGTTGCAGGTATGGGCCAAGAGACTCCCTCGGCTCAAAATAAAAGGACACCAGCGTGATCTTCCAGGCACTGGTTCGGATCCCCACCACCACGATGTTGTTGGTGGTGAGTTTCGGGTACTGGACTACGTCTAGCTGATGATCGAACACCACGATCGCTGCCTTGACCGTCCCTTCTCCTGGTCCAGTGTTCTGAAAGACCCTTACGCCCTGGTATCCCTTCATTCTGCCTAGTGATCCCACATAGGGCTCCTGCAACAAAGCAATTGCTGCCTTACGCTTGGAGGCTTCAAGCAGGAGTTCTTCGGTGGCCAGCTTCTTTCTCTGGAGGTTTATCTGCAGCACTCTGTATGGGGGTCTATCCCTCGAGGGGACCTTAACACCGGTATTGGGTAGTTGACCTTGCTATCTTGTCCCATTTAGCTCTTACCGGGCACAAGTCGCTGAGGGCACCATGACACGCATTGCTCAGTTTCTCCCTTTGGCAATTGCAGCAACTGGGCTCTGCGCCAATCGCGTATTCTGGGCACTCCACTCTCATGTGGAGGCCCCCGCAGTGGCTGCATACAGGTTCAGTCGTAACGCAGAATTTTTTGGTGTGGCCATATCCCAGACATAGGGAGCACTGCACCAAGGGTGATTGGTCTGCTACCCTAATGGGTTGCAGATCGATGTGCAACCTCCCTATTCCTATGGCGCGGGTCCAAATGGCCGGAGAGACCCTGAGCACGACGTGGCATATATGAGGGTTACGTGCACTCCTCCGGTAGAGCACTGACATTCTGTCCTGCCCCGGATCAAGGTCTGAGACCACTTCGCGGTTTCTGGTTCTTATGGCCTTGAGCAAGTCTTCGTCTTTATGTGTCCTCAGGACGCTGTAGAGAATAAGAAGGGGATCCTTATTCTTGACCTCTTCAATTTGCAGGCTCTTATCTTGTTCCTCCAGTCTTTTCTGCGCCCTCTTTCTTTCTTCTTCTGTCTTATATCCTATTATAACCCTCCTATCTTTCGCCTTTCTTACTTTCTCCACTTTCACCCATCCATCATCTCTACTAGCTACCTTTCTAAGTCGCTCCATTACTTGCTCTCCAGTTTCTTTTTCGTCCTTTGACGTGATTACTACCGAATGCAGCGTCCTCCTCCGGTCCGAAACCTGTTTATCTGGTCTATTGGCAACAACCCCTGCGTATGTAATTTCTTTGTTATTTTCTCTCTCTGATCTTGTTTCTCTATTCTTTCTTTTAGTTCCAACATTACTTTTCCGTTTTCTTTTATCAGCCTTTCATTTTCCTCAATTTTCCTAATTATGTCATTGCCAGAGGGGGTGATTCTATCTACTACTTCCATGGTTTTTATAGGTTCGCCTTTTTTTTTTTTTCAACCTTTTTCTCTCCTCTTCATATGCTTTAATGATCTTTACTAGTAGATCCGTCCTATCTTCGACTTCCTTTCTAATTTCTCGTTTTATGTTCCTCGCTATGCTCAGCTGGTGTTTTATTATTTCGCTGCATCGTGTCGCAGCAGAGCAGGTTAGGTTAGGTTAGGTTAGGTTAGGTTAGGTTAGGTTAGGTTGGGGGGCCGTCGCCGGGAACCTCCTCGTGTGCCCGTCTGTTTCCCTTGTTGCTCGGATTCGTCCGGTGGCATCGGAAGCCGTACGGGCCGGTGCTCCCTGGGCAACAACGGTTAATGTGATCCTTCGGGTTTGCATTAGCCGTTGGCTAATACTCGGCGCGGTGGGGGTCGGCCATGGGGGTTTGTGCCCGGTTCATGGCTGGCTGGCGGGCAGGCTGCCTTTCGGGGTGGTCTGTCTGCGGGGGGGCTGGGGCCTCTTTCCATCGTTTGATCACGTTGGAAAGTTGGCCTGGGCGTTGAGGGTGGGAGGGCGCAGGCCCTCTTTGCCGGGGTCGGCTGCGGAATTACTCCTGGTACTTCTCTGATAGCAGAGTGGACTGTGGAGTGGTTCCGCGGCTGTGTGGGGGGGTCCGCGATTAGGGTCTGGACCTCTTTCCACCAAGCACTTTAGAGAGGGTGCTTGGTGGGGAGACGGTCCGAGACGTTGCCTGGATTAATCGTTGCCGAGCGCGACGCCACGGTTGCGCTTGGTGATGGTTGGTCTAGGCGTGGTGGGTTCCCGACTTATGCCTTTTTCTTGCTGGTCTCGGCTGATAACCGTGGCCGGCGGTAAAGGCCTGTCGGGTTCGACGTTGTGCCCCCTACGTGAGCGGACTCACGTTCGACTCCAGTGTGTTGCAGTGAGGCTGTCTGCGCATCACTGGGTCTTATGGGAAGTGTGCTCTTCCAGGGGGTCTGACCGGTGGTCTCCTCTCGGGGAGATAACCGGCGGCGGAGCTGGACACGGTCAATGGTCGAGTCGGTCTGTCCAACTGGCTCGATTCTGAGACTGAGTCCAGCTAGAAGGGGGTCTCGGCCCCCTTCAGAGGCAGCAGGCTTGGGTGGGGGGAAGGGGATCCCTCCACGATCTATCAAGCCTGCGAAAAAGGGATGGGTGCTCCTCGTTGCGGGGTGCCCTCTCCGTGGATCACGTCGGGGCATCGCGGTGAGTGCGAAAGCGATCCCGTGGTGTCCCATTATGACGGCGGCGGCAACCGTCAGGTTTAGTGAGTAGGAGTCTCACATAACCACCTCCATCATCCCCTTGATGGAGGTGTGTATCCATGAGGATTCCTGACGTTAAAAAAAAAAAAAAAGGTTAGGTTAGGTTAGGTTAGGTTAGGTTAGGTTGTTTCGCTGGACGTCGCCAACGCCTTCAACAGCCTGCCGTTCGAGACTTTGGTTGAGGCGCTCCGGTTCCATGGAGTGCCTCCCTATCTCCGCAGGCTGTTGGGGGCGTACCTGCAGGATAGAGAGGTCCTGTGGGAGTGTGGCGACCGGCGGGTCTACCGACGTGGCGTGAGCCGAGGGGTTCCACAAGGGTCCGTGTTGGGACCGGTCTTGTGGAACCTGGGCTACGACTGGCTGCTTCGCTGTCCGCTCCTCCCCCGGACGAGGGTGCTGTGTTACGCAGATGATACCCTCGTCACGGCGCGCGGAGGGAGCTTTGCGGAGGCGGCCCGTCTGGCCACGGTCGGCGCTACGTTGGTAGCGGACCGCATAGGGCTGTTGGGACTGGAGGTCTCTGTTTCCAAGACGGAGGCCATCCTGTTCCACGGCCCTCGCCGGGGTCCCCCTCGTCGGGCGTACATCTCCGTCCAGGGTGCGCGGGTGGCGGTGAAGGCCCAGATGAAGTATCTGGGCCTCACCCTGGACGGAAGATGGAACTTCGGGGCTCACTTCTCTCTGCTGGCCCCGAAGTTGATCTCCACTGCAGTCGCCTTGAGTAGGCTTCTACCCAACGTCGGAGGGCCGCAGGCTCCTTGCCGCCGGTTATACGCCGGAGTGGTGAGGAGCATGGCCCTGTACGGTGCTCCCATATGGTCGGGAGCCCTCACCGCGGATTCCAGGGCCCTTTTGCGTCGCACGCAAAGGGTCCTAGCGGTGAGGGTGATCAGGGGGTACCGTACGGTGTCATACACTGCGGCCACACTCCTGGCGAGCGATCCGCCCTGGGAGCTACAGGCGCGGGTCCTCGCCGGAGTGTATTGGCACCAGGTGGAAGCCCGGGTCGGGCGGGTGAGGCTCGAGGCGGTTTGGATCAGGGTTCTAGCTCACCGTGCCCTGATCCGACAGTTGAGCAGGGACTTAGAGTCCCCGTCGGCCGGTCTTGCGACGGTGGGGGTTATTTCCCCCATCTCGATCGTTGGATCGGCCGGCGGCACGGGACTCTAACGTTCCGTCTTGTGCAGGTGCTCACGGGGCACGGTTGCTTTGGTGAGTACCTGTACAAGATCGCGCGCAGAGAGGCGGCCTCCTCCTGCCACCACTGTGACGAGCCCGTTGACACGGCTCGTCACACCTTGGCGGAGTGCGCAGCCTGGGACCGTCAGCGTACTGAGCTGACGGCCGTGGTTGGCAGCGACTTCTCGTTGCCGAGCGTTGTTTCCGCGATGCTCGACGACGAGAGGTCCTGGGTCGCTATGGCCTCCTTCTGCGAGCAAGTCATTGCCGCGAAGGAGGCCGCGGAGCGGGAAAGAGAGGCAGCCTCCTCTGAACCGCTCCGCAGGGGTAGGCTGGGTCGAAGGAGGTGGGATTACGCCCGCAGCCTCCTTCCCCAGCTGTAGTGCCTGGACGGGAGAGGGGGGTGACCTCTCCCGACCGTTATAGGCCTACGAGGTGAGGGTGTCCCTAAGTTGATCGGGGCCCCTCGCAGGGGGTTCCGCCGGGGCGTCACGGTGAGTGCGAAAGCGATCCCGTGACGCCCCACTAAGGCGATGAGGTCAACCGTTGGTTTTTTAGTGGGTAGCCTTAAATCGGCGTTTGCTTAAGGACTGGGTAATGGCGAGAACGCCCAAAAAGAGATGAAAAGAGTTGTTTCGAAAATAGGTCCCCGGGAGGGTGTCAGCGACGACGCTGTGCAATCCCTCACGGCAGCCCCGGTTGCCGTCTGCCCCTCGTACTACGGGGGGGGCAAGAACAGCTCTGGAGCAGGAGTCCCTGCACAGGTCGACACCACACCGACCTGTCCAACTAAACTGCGTGTGAGGCGTGGACGAGGTGCGCCAAAAGGACGCGGGAGTGGTCTCGCCCAGGCGAAAGCCGTGTTGCGAGCCATGGAGGAGGAGGCGGAGGAGGCCGAGTTCGAGCGCGCACTGAGCGCTCGGGCCCTCCGCTGGAAGAAGAAGAAGGATCTGGTGGTGAGTGCGCCGGTTTCCGAGGACGATCTGTCTTCGGAGGCGCTTCCCACCATTGAGCCGACTTCTTCGTTGGATGCGCAGCAGCTGCATGCAGTTGCGCGGAAGCATGCTGCCTCAATTCAAGAGGTGTGCAAAAAGAGCACTAACCTGAAGGGCACGATGGTTAAGGCTCTGAAGGGGGCTGCGAGCAGCCTTCTAGAGGTCGTCGAGGTTCTGGCCTGCAGGGGGGAACCTGAGGAATCGCGGCAATTGCGGGCGGATAACGCCCGTCTTTGTCGCGAGGTGTCCTTCCTCAGGGAGGAGATCGTCAAGGTTCGCAAGGACTTTGACGATCTTAAGTCCTCTGTCGGTCAGCCTCCGATCTCGTCGGGGGGTCCAGACGCGGTTGAGGAGTTGAGACGCTCCGTATTGTCCTCGGTGGGAGTTTTAATTAACTCCCGCTTTGAAGGACTCGAGGAGCGTCTCCTCCAGGCGCGGATCCAACGGCCGCCACTCGCGGCGGAGAGGAGGCAGTCGGTCGCAGTCGCGGCGACTGTCTCGGAGTCGGGGCCGCCAACGGCTCCTCTGATTCCAGAGGAGGCGTGGTCGACGGTCACGAGGAGGAAGGAAGGCTTGGGGAGAAAGAAGGGCCTTCCCCAGAAGCCGGCTTCAAACAATAAGGCCAGTGGTGGTAAGGTGACTTCTTCAGCAAAGAAGAAGTCGCCCAAAACACCGAAGGGACCCCCGAAACTGCCAAAACCTCGGTGTCCTGCAGTTTTGTTAAAACTGCAACCCGAGGCAGCGGCTATGGGTGTGTCCTATGCCCGATGCTTAGGTCGTGCCGCTGAGTTGATAAAACTCGGCGACCTTGGCCTGAACGACGGGCTCCGAATCCGGCGAACGGCAGCGGGAGCAAGGCTTCTGGAGTTACCCAAGGGTACTCCAGAACAGGCCGATAAGCTGGCCGATCGTATACGGGTAGCGTTGGACGGGGTCTGTGATGCTGTCCAACCCGTAAAGCGCGTGGCGGTGAGGATCAAAGACCTCGATGAGACCGTCATAAAGGAGGACGTGGTCGACGCGATAAGTCGCATCACTGACTGCCCTGGCGAGGCCCTCCACGTGGGGGAGATCCGTCGGGGTGGCTGGGGGGGCATGGGCGCTACCTTTGCCCGTCTCCCCTCTGATGCGGCGAAACGGTTGATCGACGCCGAGAAGGTTCTGGTGGGCTGGAGCTCAGCCAGGGTGGAGCTGCTGGAGGTGCAGCCGCTGCGCTGCTTCAGGTGCCTTGCACCTGGGCATGTGCGTGCGGCTTGCCCGTCCGCGGTTGACCGCAGTGCCGCCTGTTTTCGGTGCGGTGGTGAGGGCCATACCCGAGCCACTTGCACCGGAATGTTGCGGTGCGTGGTCTGTGCGGACCAAGGCCTTGCAGCGACCCACCTATTGGGGAGCCGAGTGTGCAAGGCTCCGCGAGTTCGAGGATTAGCACCTGGTGCGAAACCCTCGAGCGCGGAGCCCAGCACGGAGCCGGCTGTGGCTATGGCAACATAGTCACATCGAGCTTCAGCGGGAGAGGCTGCGAAGGAGAAGGGTTCAGCCCGTTCCTTCCCAGCCGTAGGCCTAGGTGAGAGGGGGGGGCGACCTCTCTCGCCATTGCACTAGGTCTATGAGGTAGGGGTACACTGGTTGCCCGGGGTACCCCTATATGGAGGAGTTCCGCCGGGGCACCACGGTGAGTGCGAAAGCGATCCCGTGGCGTCCCATTGTAGCGTCGTGGGCAGCCGTTGGTTTTTTAGTGGGGTGCCTTAAAAATGGCAGCGTTTCCATGCTGCCGGGTGCCGCACATACCGCCCCGCCATCGCCTTCCTGGCCTGGGTGAAGATGCGAAAACGCATTTTTCCAACGATAAAAAAAAAAAAAAAAAAAAAAAAAAAAAAAAAAAAAGGTTAGGTTAGGTTAGGTTAGGTTAGGTTAGGTTTTTTTTTTTTTTTTTTTTTAGTGTGTTCATCTAATTTTCTTCCCCATGGGAGGAGGGAATACGTGTTAGGGAAAATCATTTTTTCAGATGTGTAAATTTTATTATGTAATGTTGGTGTGTTTTGTGGAGTACCTAGTGATGTTGAATATGTGGCAGCTGTTTCGTTATTTGTCTATTTGCTATTGTTTTCTATTTTATTATTATTATGATCTTTATATCGCTACATTTATTTCTTTTTATAACATTCAGGTATAACTAATTTTTATAAGAAATGGCTGCCTCATATAAAAAGTGTACGTTTTTATTGTGTATTTTAATTGTATTTTAGAATTAACATCTATGTACATTTTATTCTAAAGACATTTTTAAGTGCCTTCACAGGAAAGGTATACATATATTTACATTACATTTAGGACTTATATACTAATATTAATCAACTTTTAGGACAATAATCACAATTTAAGAAGTAACAACATATAGTTTGACAGTAGTAGACAATTCTTGTACTTTAAGCAGTGTAACAATTATAGTGAGAAGTAATTAATTGAATGTGTCTAAATTATTTTACAAAAGATCTCGGCAAATTATCAAAAGTTTTGGCAGAAGTGTGTGGACAATAGGTTTACTCAATATGAGATAACATGAGGTATTTTAAGTACATCATTAACTATAGCCATCAGAATTGCAGTCTCAACAAGGATTTGCTGACAGCAAATAAGCAATTAAACAGTATATAGAATCAAACAGTATAAAGCATAAACAGTATAAAATATAAACAGTAAACATATCAAATAAATCACAATAAAGAGAAACAGTAGTAAATACAAATAAAACAGTAATAACTCAATTTAAGTACAATAATAAGACAATAATGCTACTGCTATTTCCCTCATTTTTATGTTTTGGTAGGTACAGTATCAACATTTGCATTTGGGTTTTCCTGAGGTAAGATAGAGCTTTTACTATGTTATATAATATCTTATAGTCTTATTTCTCTTTTTTTTTTTTTTCTAGACCTTAATAATTAATATATTTTTGTTTCAGGTGTTCCAGTGTGACAATAGCCAACCAGACTGAGGTAAGTAATAAATATATATATATATATATATATATATATATATATATATATATATATATATTTTTTTTTTTTTTTTTTTTTTTTTTTTTTTTTTTTTTTCCATACTTAAGTCTAATATTTTGTTGCATGAACACGCATCACCGCGCCATGCCGGGGCCGCATTGGTACAATGCGGCCCGCATCCGGATGTCGTCCTCTTCATGGGTCCTCAGCGCGCGAGTTTGCCTGTCTCGTGCGGTGATTGCGGAAGAAGGCATCACATGATGCCCTTCCGCAATATTATTCTGTTGCAGGTCCTGAGCAGCCCATATGCCTCACACATGGGGTCAGGTCCAATTTCTTGATCCTGGGTTTTGTGTTGTCGAGCGTCGGGAGTCAAAAAGTTGCAGGTAAGTCGTCCGAGTCAGTTATTTGTTGTCACCCGGTTGTCCGGTATGGGTTCGTGACGTCGGTCTAGGTTTCAGCGTCCGATTTATCATGTCAGGTCAGTATGGATGTTTACGATATCCTCAGTCTTAGTCGGTCTGTGTGTCGAATTTAGATGCCAGTCATTGGTCTAGTCATGTCGTCGGGGATTGCCCGTCTTTAAGAAGCGCTGGACGATACCTAATAGTACGGTACTGATGATCGTGCTATGGCGTCCCAGCGCTTCCTTACTGGGCAGTCCCCATCGAACGCCGAATGGTCAAGTCGCTCCATCTTGGCCTCCTGACAGTTTGTACAAGTGGGCTTCTCGCCAATAGACCATACCGGACAGTCAGCCCTCAGGTGGCCGCCGCCGCAGTGACTGCAGGAGTTGCCCGTCGCCTTACAGTAGCGTTTCCCGTGCCCGTAGCCCAGGCACTTCGTGCACTGGACTAGGGGGGACTGGTCCGCCACTGTGCAGCTCTGGAGGTCGATATGGACCCTTCCAGCGGTAGTAAGCACTCTCCAGAGCTGCGGTGACACTTGTAATACGACGTGGCTCTCCTGCGGATTGCGCGTTCGGCGTCGATATTTGAGCGCGGCCCTATACTCCTGGGGGGGTATAGCGCCGACTAGTTCTTGATTTTGGTTCCGGAGTGATTCTAGGATTTCGTTGTCTTTGTTGTAATTCAACACATTTCGCACTACTACCAGCGGATCCTTATTCCGGGCATCCTCTACTGTCAGCTTTCCGTCCTTCTCTTTCAGCCTAGTCTTCAGCTTCTCCAGCGTCTCCCGGGTGGCGCAGCTGACCACCACCTTTTGGTCCCTGGCTTTCCTCATACGCTCCACAGCCAGCCCCGTGTTCCGGGCATTAGCGGCACCGCGTATGCGTACGAGGATGTCCTCACTGGTGTCTCTTTCCAACTTTGACGTCACTATTATGCTATGACAGGGCTGCGGTGCTGCTGCTTTAGGTGGTTTCGAGACAGAAGTTGCTGTGGCCTCGGCATAAGTCATCTTGACGTTGGCCTCCTCGATGATATTGGCAAGCTTCTGCCCCGTCTCTTGCAGTGATTTGTTTAATGCCGCAGCCTGCTGCACATGGGCTTGCTGACCAGACTTGGAGATCAAGTCGATGACGTCAAAAGAAATCAATTGACGCACCGACTTGACCTCCTTCATCAACTCGCCGATATCAGCCTTGGCGTCAGCCGCCTTCCGCTGATCAGCTAGCGTTGCCAGCTGATGCGCGTACTCGGACTCTCTTTTCGCCAACTGTTGGGTCAACTGAGTCTTGGTGCGTTCCAACTGCAGCTGGAGCGTCTGCCTAGATTCGCTCAGCCGCAGAACGATCTCGAAAAGACCCCCCAAGTTCTCCAAAACCTTCTCCTTAATGCTCGTCTTGAGGTTCCCCGACTGCTCCATTTGGCTTTTGGCCTCCTGGAACAGCCGGTTTGCCGTGACGGGGAGGGTGGACAGAACTTGGGAGGTCCCATCTCCAGAGTCCCGACTGGATTGACTCGGGACATTGGACAAATCGCTGTCGGAGGCACCACCTGCCGCCAACGACTGCTGTATGTCCAGCATCCGCTTGGAGAAGACCGTTTTTCGGGATACCGCCTCAATGTCTCGTTTGGATGGGAGAGGGTCTACTGCCCGCGATCCTCGAGAGGAACCGCTGCTTTGGGACATGTTTGGTAAAGGGTTTTAAGGGAGGGGAGGCTGCAGGAAGTGAGGAATGGGATCCTTGGGTAAGGAATTTGGGGTATGGAGTGTAAAAGGAAGGTGAGCGCAGTCCCTAGATGCCAGATGGAATAAACTCGGACCTAATCGACCGACTAAGTCCCGAGTTATGGCCTTTTAAAGATAAGGGATGTGCGCTGGGAGGGGAAGGAGGTGCGGGAGGGGAAATCTATTGGAGGGAAAGTTGCGCACTAACCTGGGCTATCAATAGAAACCGGTCCGGTTCCGATCGGATGAGCGGTTCCGGAGTTATTGCCCGCGGGGGTGAGGTAGTCGGTGCGCGGGGGGGGGGAGGGGAGGGGGGTCTCGTGTGGAGACTATTGGGGGGCGTGGCCAAGGGGGCGGGGCTAAGGGAGGGGGCGTGGTCTAGGGTGGGAACTTGGAGACGCGTGGGTGTATGCGTGGGCGATGATAAGACGGAGTGGCGTGGGTGGTAAGTAAGAGATATAGGTATAATAAATAAATAAATTTAATTTAATAAATCTGGGACTTAGAAAAATTTTGAAAAAAATTTCTACTAGGTGAGGATAGTATAGAGTGATGACAGGGACAGGGGGCCTACCTCGGTGGCTCGAGTTGATGGTCCAGTTTGCTCGTACCCAGAGGTGCTCGCAGTCAGGCGCCTCTGTTTGGGCGGTTTATTCACAGACTGACTCTAAATTATTGACTTGACTCTGAATTTTCTTGAAATGGCTATTCCGGATGTTAAGTCGGCTATTTGTGCTGCTGTCCAGGTGTATATTGCAGCTGGTTGTTCCGGAAGTTGCCGGACCCGGAACTTTTCTGGTTCCGGAATCTGTAAAGTGAAGTTCCGGGACGCCTCGCAATGCGGTGATGACGTAAGTTGTTTACGCTAAATGTGTCTTTGGGAATTTTCCACTGATTTATAAAATGCAATTTAAATACTTTATATGGGGTATCTTGACTTAGTTTTTCTTTAATATCTCGGAAACTACAGCTTGGAAAATTCTAAATTTTGGAACACTTATTCTTAAATAAATTCTGCATCTGATGAATTAAAAATGTTGGGGGGTCCTCGATCTACTTTTCGAGTTATTTGGGTATAAACTTAAGTAAAAATTGTCCAACCTTTGATACGTCGTAGAAAATCCAATTTTTGTCCAAAATTCACAAACAACACCTTATTTTAAAGGGCTCAGTGAGCTCTTTAACACCACACTTTTCACTTTTCCGGGACACTTCCAGGGGCGATTTTGACCCGCACGCGGTTTTTAGTTTTTTTTTTTTTTTTTTTTGAGTCGTAACTTTTTAACTAATTGTCCAAAAATTTTAAATTTAGTCTCAAATCACAGATGAAGTTACGAGCTATCTAATAGCAATTTGAAAAATGGGGGTTGCCGCTTTAGATTTTGCAGCGTTTGCACTTAAAGTTTTGAAAAATTTTAAAAACACAGTTTTTCCAAAATAACTTTTCCAAAAACACTTTCACACAATTTCTTTTTACACATACACATGCGGGGCAATTAGCCCGACCGTTT
Organism: Napeogenes sylphis; assembly: GCA_959347405.1. NCBI lineage: Eukaryota > Metazoa > Arthropoda > Insecta > Lepidoptera > Nymphalidae > Napeogenes > Napeogenes sylphis. The sequence continues at coordinate 32,952,802 of OY365786.1, forward strand.
GACACTAAATTCACTAAAATACGCGAACTTTATACCACAATTTTGATTTTTCTAAGTTATTTACGCTGCGGAGCGAATTTACACAACTGACACGCGTGCGTCTGCTCTCGTAGCGTGGCGCGAACTGGGTTAGGTTAGGTTAGGTTAGGTTAGGTTAGGTTAGGTTAGGTTAGGTTAGCAGGGGGTTCCGCCGGGGCGTCACGGTGAGTGCGAAAGCGATCCCGTGGCGCCCCACTAAGGCGATGAGGTCAACCGTTGGTTTTTTAGTGGGTAGCCTTAAAAATGGCAGCGTCCTCTATGCTGCCGGGTAGTCCCACATACCCCCTCGGTCATCACCTTCCTGGCCGCAGGGATGATGCGTAACGCATTTTTCCAACGATAAAAAAAAAAAAAAAAAAAAAAAAAAAAAAAAAAAAGGTTAGGTTAGGTTAGGTTAGGTTAGGTTAGGTTAGGTTAGGTTAGGTTCGCAAGGACTTTGACGATCTTAAGTCCTCTGTCGGTCAGCCTCCGATCTCGTCGGGGGGTCCAGACGCGGTTGAGGAGTTGAGACGCTCCGTATTGTCCTCGGTGGGAGAATTAATTAACTCCCGCTTTGAAGGACTCGAAGAGCGTCTCCTCCAGGCGCGGATCCAGCGGCCGCCACTCGCGGCGGAGAGTAGGCAGTCGGCCGCAGTCGCGGCGACTGTCTCGGAGTCGGGGCCGCCGACGGCTCCTCTGATTCCAGAGGAGGCGTGGTCGACGGTCACGAGGAGGAGGAAAGGCTTGGGGAAAAAGAAGGGCCTTCCCCAGAAGCCGGCTCCAGCGAATAAGGCCAGTGGTGTTAAGGCGTCTTCCAAGAAGAAGCCGAAAGCACCTTACGTGGGTTCCCGGAAGCTGCCGTCTGCACGGTCTCCTGCAGTTATGATCAAACTGCAGGACCATGCGGCAGCGGCGGGTGTGACGTACGCCCATGTCCTAAGGCGTGCCGCCGAGATGGTCAATCTCGGCGACATCGGCCTCAAGGACGGGCTTACCATTCGCCGTTCAGCGGCGGGTGCCAGGCTTCTGGAGTTGCCCAAGGGTACTCCAGAGCAGGCTGAAAAACTGGCGGCGAAGATTCGCCCAGTTTTAGACGGTGTGGCAGAAGTCGTCCGGCCTGTTCGGCGGGTGGCCGTAAGGCTTAAAGGCCTGGACGATACCGTCACGCACGATGACGTGGTCGACGCGATAAGTCGCATCACAAACTGTCCTAGCGGGGCTCTCCATGTTGGGGAGATCCGACGGGGTGGCTGGGGGGGCATGGGCGCTACCTTTGCCCGTCTCCCCACCGATGCGGCAAGAGCGTTGATAAACGCCGAGAAGGTCCTGGTGGGCTGGAGCTCAGCCAGGGTGGAGTTGCTGGAGGCGCAGCCGCTGCGCTGCTTCAGATGCCTGGCACCTGGGCATGTGCGTGCGGCTTGCCCGTCCGCGGTCGACCGTAGCGCCGCCTGTTTCCGGTGCGGTGGTGAGGGCCATACCCGAGCCACTTGCACCGGAATGTTGCGGTGCGTGGTCTGTGCGGACCGAGGCCTTGCAGCGACCCACCTATTGGGGAGCCGAGTGTGCAAGGCTCCGCGAGTTCGAGGATTAGCACCTGGTGCGAAACCCTCGAGCGCGGAGCCCAGCACGGAGCCGGCTGTGGCTATGGCAACATAGTCACATCGAGCTTCAGCGGGAGAGGCTGCGAAGGAGAAGGGTTCAGCCCGTTCCTTCCCAGCCGTAGGCCTAGGTGAGAGGGGGGGGCGACCTCTCTCGCCATTGCACTAGGTCTATGAGGTAGGGGTACACTGGTTGCCCGGGGTACCCCTATATGGAGGAGTTCCGCCGGGGCACCACGGTGAGTGCGAAAGCGATCCCGTGGCGTCCCATTGTAGCGTCGTGGGCAGCCGTTGGTTTTTTAGTGGGGTGCCTTAAAAATGGCAGCGTTTCCATGCCGCCGGGTGCCACACATACCGCCCCGCCATCGCCTTCCTGGCCTGGGTGAAGATGCGAAAACGCATTTTTCCAACGATAAAAAAAAAAAAAAAAAAAAAAAAAAAAAAAAAGTTAGGTTAGGTTAGGTTAGGTTAGGTTAGGTTAGGTTAGGTTAGGTTAGGTTAGGTTAGGTTGGGGGGCGTTGGGGGGCGTCATCGCCGGGAACCTCCTCGTGTGCCCGTATGTTTCCCTTGTTGCTCGGATTCGTCCGGTGACATCGGAAGCGGTACGGGCCGGTGCTCCCTGGGCAACAACGGTTAATGTGATCCTTCGGGTTTGCATTAGCCGTTGGCTAATACCCGGCGCGGGCGGGAGGGCACAGGCTCTCCCGGCCGAGGGGTGGGCCACAGGGTCCCTCCAGGTACCGCTCTGTTCTCAGAGTGGACTGATTGGAGTGATTCCGTGGTTCTTTGGGAGGGTGCGCGGCGGTCTCTTCCCTTCTGGAGGAGGCTGATCTTTTACCGCGAGTAGGGACTGCCCGTTGGGGCGTTGGTCGGCCATGAGGGTGAGAAAAAAAAAAGTGCCTGATTCATGGCTGACGGAGTGGTTGCCGCCGTTTGGCTGGCATTTTTGGGGGGTCGGCTTCCTGGCTGACGTGGTGGGGCCCGGCGCTCTCTAGTGAGTGTTTTATGCTCGGTTGCTGGAGTGCCGGGATGCGAGGTCCAGATGGCTTCCTGGGGCGGACTCGTTCGCGAGGCTGCCTCGGACGAAGTTAGACCTTCGCAGAGGTGGGTCCGAACCTTACGGCCGATCTAGAGTGCGGTGCTTGCATGGCGCTCTAGGGTTGAGGTGTTGGGCGTACGTAACGCTGTCTTAGTTTGCTTTAGTTAGCCCTGGTCCCCGAGGCGCCTTGTTCGGTTTTTCCAACGTGCGCTGAGGCGGGGGTTGTTGGCGAATTGAAGCAATGCTTTGTAGTTAGTTGCGTAGTTTGGAGTTCACGTGGGGGTCGTCCCGGTCCTCCTGCTTTTAGCAGAGCTGACTGTGTGTAAGACTCTCTGGTTGGGCTCGCGAGATTCCGTTATAAGCCCCTTGCTAGTGCCCCTTTCGGGGGGCCCGCGCAGTAGGGGATGGATCTCGCCGATGGGACCCGAACCCGATGCCGGTTGCCGGTGTGGTGTTTATACAACGTGCTCGGTGGCGAATGGTTCTGGGTCTCTCGAGACGTGTGGAGGGGGTGTTTTGCTACTCTTTTTTCCTAGTTTTTAGCCCGGTCACAGGACTACGGTCCCGTCGGGTTCTCCGACGTGATCGTGGTCGTGTGGCTATTGGCGGTCTGGTTGAGATTTGTAGTAGTTAGGAGTGTGACTGAATGTGTCATTCCCGGTCCTCCTGCCTTTCAGCAGAGTAGACTGTGTGGTAGACTCTTCGGTCGGGAGGAGCAGCGAAACTCCGTTATAAGCCCCTTGCTAGTGCCCCTTTCGGGGGGCCCGCGCAGTAGGGGATGGAGCTCGCTGAGGGCGACCCTAACCCGATGCCGGTTGCCGGTGTGGTGTTTTACAACGTGCTCGGTGGCGAATGGTTGTGGGTCGCTCTGGAGGTTTTGAGGTGGTGTTTTGCTACTATGTTTCCTAGTTTTTAGCCCGGTTGCAAGTCTATGGGCCCGTTTGGTTTTCCAACGTGCCCGGAGGCGAGCGGCCATTGGTAGTCTAGTTGAGATTTGGTAGTAGTTAGTGGTGTGACTGAGGGGTCCCGATTCCCGGTCCTCCTGCCTTTCAGCAGAGCAGACTGTGTGGGAGACTCTTCGGTCGGGTCGAGCGTGACACCGTTATAAGCCCCTTGCTAGTGCCCCTTTCGAGGGGCCCGCGCAGTAGGGGATGGAGTCCGCTGAGGGCGACCCGAACCCGATGCCGGTTGCCGGTGTTGTTGTTTTTACAACGTGCTCGGTGGCGAATGGTTCTGGGTAGCCGTGGCCGGTAGTAGTTAGTGGTAGTTAGCGGATGGGACCCGATGCCGGTTCGCGCACGGTGACTTTCATCTTGCTCGGTGGCGAACGGTTCCATGTAGTTAGTTATCGTAGCTAGTACTGGTGTGTGTGTGTTGGCCCGGACCCGATGCCAGTGGCGAATGGTCGAGGGCAAGACCGGATCAGAAGTCGCCGTTTTCGGTGGCCCTGTTGCCGGTCGGTCGATGGGTTCGGTGGGTACTTTACTGTGCAGCCGGGCAGGCATTTTTTGCCACCGTCGAGTCGCAAACCCGAACAGGTGTCGTTGGCATGTCTAGCGGCCTGCTAGGGAGCGAGGGTCTTGCCTTTATTGGCCGGACCGCGAGGAGTTAACCTCTTTAAAAAATCCTCAATTCTCGGCGTTTCGTAGCGTGACGTCGGGGTGCTCGTGTATACGAGAGGCTGGGGAGTTCATCAGTCGCTAGCGCTCAACCCTGGGATACCACCCGCCATCCCAGGCGTATTAGGGTTACCCGGGCATGGAGGCTCTGCCGGGGTGGACTTTTTATTTCCTACCATACTCGTGGGATCAGTTATGGAGATTTCAAAAAACCAAAACACCACACAGGGGAGGACGAAGGAAGGAGAGGAGACGAGGAGGAGGGTGACAAGGAGTGTCACGAGGAGTCGGGAGTCGAGTGAAGGGAGGCAGGACGAGTCCATGGACTCGGACTGCAGCCTTGCACCTCGACGCTCGGTGAGCTCCGAGAAGCTGTGGCGCAAGAGGCGACACCCGAGTTCCGAGTCGGCATTGTCCGATGAGGAACCGGCGCGGCCTACGTCTGCGGCTAGGAGGGGCAGGGGACGGCCACCAACAACCGGAGAGTACGTGGGGTTGGCGGAGGCGAAGAGAGCTCTTCTCGCTGCGAAGCGGGAAGAGTTCTTGGTGCAAGCGGAGGAGGACCTGGAGCAGTGTGTCTCCGAGACCCGCAAGATGCGGGAATCGCGAGCCGCTGATCTAGTGTCGGCCGCTTCGGAGAGGGCTGAGTCGGGGGTCGGACCTGGTAACAGGTCCACTTCCCTGACGAAGCAGCAGGTTATCGACGACCTGGCGATCATAGCCAAGATCGCCACGAAGTCGAAGAACCTGAAGGGTACGATCGTTCGCGGTCTGAAGGACGCGGTGGCTTCCATAGCCAATGCCGTCGAAGTCCTGGGATCGCGGACGATCACGGAGGAGACGCGCCAGCTGCAGGCGGACAACGTTCGCCTGCAGGCCGAGATGGACGATCTCCGCAAGGAGATGTCCACCTTGAAGGCGGACATGGAGAGGGCACGGAAGCAGGGAAGTCCGGCGTCCTCTCCTACGGACTTGACGGGGGCTGCGCTCCCTGTAGCGCAGCTTCAGGCCCAGGATCTGGAGCAGATCCTTCGTGTGGTCCTGTCGCAGGTGGGGGTCATGGTGACCGCTCGCTTCAGGGCCATCGAAGATCGTCTCCTTCCAGAGACTAGGCTTCGGCCATCTTTGGCTGCCGACAGGAGGAGGGAGTCGGTGCAGACCGTCGCGTCTGCTGAGACCGCACCCACACCCCTGTTAGGCGCCAGTTGGCCGGCGCTGAGGGTGCCCTCTGCGCCTCCTAAGGCTTCTGCTCCTACGGGGCAGAAGTCGAAGGCGGCTAAGGGAGTGCCCAAGGCGACCGGAGGAGGAGGGGCTAAGCCGAGCGCGGCAAAGCCTAATGCGGCGAAGCCCAGTGCGGCTAAGCCGAGTAAGGCTGCGCCGAGTGCGGCGAAGCCCAAGAAGGGGAGGAAAGGGGCTACCCCGGCAGCTGCGTCGCGGTCTCTACCGCAGCAGAAGCAAGGGTCAGCCCCGAGAGGGAAGCTCCGGACCCAGCGTTCCACAGCGGTGGTTTTGACGCTGCTACCCGAAGTCGAGGCCAGTGGCGTCACCTATGCCCAGGTCTTGGCGGAGGCGAAGCAGAAGATTAAACTTGCTGAGCTGGGTATCAGGGAAGTTCGGTTCAGGAAGGCGGTCACGGGTGGCCGAATTCTTGAACTTCCTGGAGTGGAGAGTGGCGAGAAGGCGGATTCCCTTGCTGCCAAGCTGAGGGAGACCCTGTCCAAGGAGCAGGTGCGGGTGTCCAGACCCACCAAATGCGTAGAGATGCGCATTTCGGGGCTGGATGACTCCGTCGCCAGCTCGGACGTGGTCGCGGCTATCGCGCTCAGGGGAGGTTGTGGGGAGGATGGAGTCCAGTGCGGGCCCATCACCGTCGGCGCCGGAGGTCTGGGTGCTGCGTGGGTTCGGTGCCCGGTCGCAGCCGCCAGGAAGGTGTCCGAGGGTGGTAGGCTCCTCGTGGGCTGGGTGTCGGCGCAGGTTACGCTCCTGGAAGACCGACCTTTGAGGTGCTTCAAGTGCCTCGAGGTTGGCCACGTCAGGGCGAAGTGCACGGCGGAGGTCGACAGGAGTGACCTCTGCTACCGATGCGGGAAGCCGGGGCACAAGGCCCAGGGTTGCTCGGCCGAGCCGCACTGCGCTTCGTGCGCAGCAGCCGGCAGACCGGCGAAGCATCCCATGGGGGCCAAGGACTGTGCCCCCGCTCCGAAGAGGGGGAAGCCGGCTGGTAAGGCTGCTGGAGGTCCCAGGGCCTCTACGCAGCCTTCCAGGCCGGCGGAGGATCCCATGGCAATCGATTAAGATATGGCCATGAGGATCCTACAGGCGAATATTAAACACTGCGCCAGCGCTCAGGATCTCCTGTTCCAGAGCATGGCGGAGTGGTCGATAGGCGTCGTCGTAGTCGCCGAACCGTACTTCGTCCCTTCGGGGACGGACTGGATCGGCGACAGGGACGGTCTGGTGGCCATCGGGACCCGGTTAGCGGCCGGATCCCCGGTCTTCGGAGCAGTTACGAGGGGCCGAGGCTTCGTCTCGGCACTCGTCGGAGACGTGACGGTGATCGGGGTCTACTTCTCTCCGAATCGAAGTCTCGCCGACTTCGAACAGTTTCTGGTCGAAGTCGGTGCTCTCGCCGGAAGAAGTGGCCCCGGTCGGGTCCTTGTCGTCGGAGACCTCAACGCCAAGTCTACGGCTTGGGGTTGCCCGACAACGGACGCGCGTGGAGAGCTCCTCGAAGACTGGGTAGTCGCTGCCGGTCTCGTGGTGTTGAACCGGGGGTCGGCAGATACGTGCGTGCGGCAACAGGGTGGCTCCATAGTGGACGTCACGTTCGCCGATGCCATCCTGGCGCGCCGTATCCGGGGCTGGCGTGTGATGGAGGGTGTGGAGACTTTGTCGGACCACCGCTACGTGAGGTTCGACGTTTCCGCACTCCCCGTCACGCCGAGCGGCTTAGCTTGGCCCTCGCGTGAGGAAGGCCCAAGGTGGGCGGTGAAGCGTCTGGACAAGGATGCCTTGATCGAGGCGGCCCTTGTACAGGCGTGGGTAGGAGCGCCAGAGGGCGATGTGGAAGTAGAGGCGGAGTCTGTGCGATTGGGTGTTGTCATGTCGCATATTTGCGACGCGGCCATGCCTCGCATACGTCACGCGACCCCGAGGCGAGGTGTTTACTGGTGGTCTCAGGAGCTATCGCGGCTCCGCGCGAGCTGCGTGGCTCAGAGGCGCCAGTACACCAGATGCCGGAGGCGGAGGCGTCGTGACCCAGAGCTTGAGCGTCAGCACTATACTCGGTACCGTGAGGCGGTGCTGGCGCTCGTAGCGGCGATCGCGAAGGCGAAGGACCTGGCCGAGACGGAGATGCTGGAGTCTCTCGATAGGGATCCGTGGGGGAGGCCGTACAAGTTGGTGAGGCGCAAGCTTCGACCGTGGGCCCCCCCGCTGACCAAGAGTCTCCAGTCGGATCTGCTCGAGGCCGTGGTGTCGGCTTTATTTCCATCCGGTACCGACGATCGAGTACCTCGCACGGATGGTGGGACGGAGGAGGAAGAGTTGTGGGATGCGGCACAGGAGGTTTCCGGGGATGAGTTGGGGGCTGCGGTGCTTCGCCTTCGGGCGAAGAATACCGCGCCGGGACCCGACGGCGTCCCCGGTCGCGCCTGGGCTTTGGCTCTGGGGGCTTTAGAGCCTCTGGTGCTGCGTCTCTTCAGCGCTTGTCTGCGGCAGGGCCGGTTTCCACGGACGTGGAAGGGTGGCAGATTGGTCCTGTTGCGGAAGGAGGGGCGACCTGTAGCTGAACCCTCAGCTTATCGGCCGATTGTGCTGCTGGACGAAGCGGGCAAGCTCTTTGAGCGGATTATATTTGCTCGCATCGTCAAGCACCTGGAGAGGTCGGGTCGGGATCTTAGCGATCACCAATTTGGCTTCCGCAGAGGCAGGTCCACCCTTGACGCAGTCAATCGGGTGAGGGCCTTAGCGGAGGCCTCGGTGTCTCGAGGCGGGGTAGCGGTGGCGGTGTCTCTCGATATCGCCAACGCGTTCAACACTCTTCCTTGGGGTACCATTTTGGAGGCGTTGAGGTTCCACGCCGTGCCTGGGTACTTGCGGCGCGTAGTAGGGGACTACCTCTGCGACCGCGCCGTCTGTTACCCGGTCGGTGGGGGAGGATTTAGTTGGAAGGAGGTGTCGTGCGGTGTTCCGCAGGGGTCGGTTCTAGGACCTCTCCTGTGGAACATCGGGTACGACTCGGTGTTGCGGGGTGCCAATCTTCGGGGAGTCGACGTAACTTGTTACGCCGACGATACCCTGGTCCTGGCACGCGGCGACACGTTTCGGGAGGCGAGAGTCCTAGCAACCGCAGGAGTCGCCCAGGTCGTGGGGAGAGTGAGGAGGCTGGGGCTGGAGGTTGCCCTGCACAAGTCCGTAGCCCTGTGTTTTCACGGGCCGCGGAAGGCACCTCCGGCCGGTTCGAGCCTGGTGGTCGGTGGAGTCTCCATCGCTGTCGGGCGGTCCATCGCTGTCGGGCGTCCTTGGACTCGTCCTCGACAGTCGGTGGGGCTTCAACGAGCATTTTCGGCGGCTGGCGCCGAAACTCGTGAGGGCAGCCGGAGCGCTCTGTCGCGTCCTCCCAAACGTCGGGGGGCCGAGCGCGGGATGTCGTCGGCTGTACATCGGGGTGGTGCGGTCCATGGCCCTTTACGGGTCACCCATATGGGCGGATGCTCTCGACGCCCGAAATCGGACACTCTTGTGCAGAGCACAGAGGGTCATGGCTGTCAGAGCGGTCAGGGGGTATCGCACCATCTCGGGCGAGGCAGCCTGCGCGCTGGCCGGGACCCCACCGTGGGATCTGGACGCGGTGACGCTGGCGGCGGCGTACCGACGGAGGAGGGATGCCCGATTTCGGGGGGAACATCCTCCGTCCGAGGAGGGAGGGGAGTCGCGGTGGCGACTCAGGGCGCAGGAGGAGCTGCTCGCCAGATGGCGAGAGAGGCTCATGGTGCCTAGATTCGGCATCGCGACTGCCACTGCGATCGGCCCAGTCCTCCGGGAATGGGTCGATCGCAAGCACGGGGTGATGTCCTTCCACCTGACGCAGATCCTTTCGGGGCACGGGTGCTTCGGGAGGTATCTGTGTCGGGTGGCGGGTCGTGAGCCCACTATGGGGTGTCACGAGTGCGGCTGTGCCGTGGATACGGCGCAGCACACGCTGGCAGTTTGCCCGCAGTGGGCGGAGCCGCGTGCTACACTCGTGGACACGGTAGGGGCGGACCTCTCGCTCCGGGCCGTGGTCGAGGCTATGGTCCGGAGCGAGGGGGCCTGGAGTGCGGTGCGCTCCTTCTGCGAGGTCGTGATGTCGCAGAAGGAAGCGGCGGAGCGGCTCAGGGAGGAGGACGGAGCCGCTCTTCCGATGCGCCGGAGGAGGGTGGGGCGCAGGCGTGTCGCTCACGAGCGCCGCCTGCCGCCCTAGCCCGAGTGAGGTGGTGGTCGGATCGAAACTCCTTGATTCTGAGTGCAGCAAGCTCTCGGTGAAGAAGGAGCCTCGATCTGACGGTCGGCTTGCTGGGGGGAAGGGGAGCCCTCCAGGCCAACAGGTCGACCACCGGAGTGGGACGCGATCCGGTCAATTGGTCGCGTCACTCCTTGAGAGAGTGGCCGCTATATGCAGCCTACCGTCGGAGCAACGCGGATGTGTGCGCAAGCGTTCCCGTGGCGCTCCATTATGGCGGTGCGATGTTGACCGTCTGGTTTAGTGGGTTGATGTCCCACATACCCACCTCCATCTTCCCCTAGATTGAGGTGAAATCCTAGGAGGATTCCAGACGTAAAAAAAAAAAAAAAAAAAAAAGGTTAGGTTCCAGTCTTCGTTGAAATTATTTGTTTTTCTTAGAGAAAAATTCTTATTTTTCATTGTTTTAAATATATATACTTAGTTAAAATTTATTCGATAACGTTTGCTCAGTTCATTGTCGCAGGCGTACTTATTTCGTTAAAATTGTTAGTTTTCCTCTCGGAAAATCTCACCGGTAGCTTTTCTTGTTCAAGTCTATATATAATCAGATGGAGCTGTTCGAGGCGCGTAAATGGACACCTGGTTCGCCCCCGTCGGTGCCTCAGAAGCTGAAATATTTAAGAAAAACGGTTTTGAATTTGCCCGCCCTCCCTCCCCTATAGGGACAGGTAGGATAGCTGGGCTCAATTTGTGGGAATTTTTGTTTATTGTTTTATCTGCAAGGGCTGTTTCTGTTGAGCAGATACATATACTTAAACGCCACTTTTAACGCTCAAATCCCACCTAGAGCACCTCTTTCGTTGTTTAAGTAGTTTGTAAATCGCAATTTTGTGTTCTTTCTTTGTCCCGTTAGGTCCTTTGTCTTTGGTTTCTATGTGTTGAGAGTGTGTGTCTGTTTATGTTCAATGTCAATCCCGAGGTCTGACGCCTGCTGAGGGATTGCGTAATGGCGAGGGCGTCCCCCCGGGGACCTTACCCCTTAAAAGGAATTAAAACATGAAGGCGACTCTTAAAAAGAAACTACCCCAGGAGGGTGTCGGCTGCATCGCAGTCGTGCAATCCCTCACGGACGCTACGGCCTCCGTCTTCCCCTCGTATTCTGGGGGGGGAAAAGAACGCCCTATTGTAGAATCCGATCATTCGGACTCCAGCATGGTAACGGCTGCTTCAAGGGAGTCCCCGACACCGTTATCATGCTCAAAAAAGCGGCCCTGCTCTAAGGAGAGGAGCTGTTCGCGCTCGAGCGAATGTTCGAGCGGAGAAGAAGTGTCAACAGTGAGAAAAGTTATGACACCAAGGAGAGGGAGAGGTCGTCCTCCTACTACAGGCCAATACGTAGGTCTGAAGAAGGCCAAGGAGGACTACCTCAGACTCCAAAGAAGGGAGATGGAGTTGGAGGCAGAAAGACATCTCGAGGAGCAGATTCGAGAGCGTCAAAAGTCCAAAAGCGTACGCGGCCCTCCCGCATCGCCCGTTGTTGTTAGCACGGACTTAGTTGATCTTCGACAGGAGGCTGTTAAAAACCTGGACATGGTGTGTAGTATTGCCACGAGATCCAAAAACCTTAAGGGCACATTTCAACGAGCCCTGAAGGAAGCTGCTTCTTCTATAAGAGCTTGCGTGGATAGCCTTGTAGAACAGAATGCTACTGAGGAGACTCGACGACTGAATGCGGCTAACGCTCAACTTACATCCGAACTGACGGAGCTGAGGAAAGAGGTAGCTCAGCTTCGTGCTATCAGTGAACGGTCTTCCAGAGTTAGACCAGAAGAGCCAATTCCGGTGGCCAGCACCTTCATTGATACTGACCAACTTTCCAACACCATCATGGCTCAAATGAGAACAATGATGGATGCACGCTTGGAAGCGCTAGAAGAAAGGCTGTTACCAAAAAAGCCAAGAATTGCTACAGAGGCAAAGGAGAAGGATAGCTCTGTTAGCAAAGTGACGGGTTCTGATCCTCGTGGGCATGTTTCAGCAACATCTACTGGAGACTTAAGAGAAGACCAAAACAAGTCTAGAGGAAAAGCTAGAAACCGTAAAAAGAAGGATAATGTTAGACCGATGCAGAACCAGTCGGAACCCTGCCCACCGTCTACCATCGCTGCATCTGAAGAGGCGGGGTGGGTAGAGGTTACTAAACGCCGCTCTAGCAAAAAACAAAAGCAAACCCCTGGTGCTTTAGGAGGAAAAGGAAAAGCTAAACATTTACGGGCCCCTCGATCTGCAGCAATCATTCTGTCCCTGCAACCAGGTGCCTCTGAAAGAGGTGTTTCGTACGCCAGCGTTCTCCGCCAGGCGAAATCGACTAACTTTGCCGAAATCGGGTTCGACTCTTTCCGAGTTAAGAAGTCTGCCACGGGAGCCAGGATCCTGGAAATACCCGGTCTAGGCAATGCCGAAAAAGCTGATGAGGTGGCTAGACGACTAAAAGTTGCCCTCAATGTAAATGACGTCCGAGTGTCTAGGGTAACGAAGTGCGCGGAGATGCGCATTTCTGAGCTAGACGACTCCGTCACGAAGGAGGAAGTAGTTACGGCCATTTCTCGCTTAGGTGGCTGCCTGGAAAATCAAATCAGGACGGGAGAGTTACGCACGGACAACAGTGGCCTGCTGACCATCTGGATACGTTGTCCTGTGGTGGCTGCCAAGAAACTCGCTGAAAATGGGCGATTGCTTGTCGGGTGGGTTTCAGCGCGAGTAAAGTTGCTGGATCCAAGAACGAGACGATGCTACCGGTGTCTCGAGGTTGGACACGTCAAGGAACTGTGCAAATCCGAGATTGATCGCAGCAGCCTTTGCTTTCGCTGCGGCCTCCCTGATCACAAGGCAAACATCTGTCGAAAGGCCCCTCACTGTGTGCTTTGTGCCGATGCAAGTAGACCATCTGGTCACACGATAGGAAGCAAATCCTGTTTCTCGTGCCGTCCAATAAAAACGCGTAGAGGACCGAGTACAGCAGATACTTCAGATCGGACGCCTGTTTTCTCATCGACAAATACGATGGCAGGGGATGTGGTTAAGCCAATTAATGTCCACTAATGGCTCAGTTGAAATTCCTTTATGGCAACATAAACCACTGTGCAAGAGCCCAAGACCTTCTTCTTCACAGTCTGTCTGAGTGGACAATAGAGCTGGCGGTGATTTCCGAACCATATTTCATTCCTCCTCGTTCTAATTGGGTTGGCGACAAGGATGGTCTTGTGGCAATCGTAGCGCCTAACGGGCCAGCTTCAATCACTTTCACCAAAGTCTTTAAAGGACGTGGATGGGTCGCTGTTCTGTTAGAGGATAATACCTTCGTCCTCGGTGCTTATTTCTCCCCCAACAAACCTTTGCCTGAGTTCGAAGCCTTTGTCACAGAAGTCGAAACAACCATAGCTCGAGTTCTACCGTGCAATGTTATTGTAGTTGGAGATTTTAACGCGAAATCTACTGCCTGGGGCTCCTCTTCTACAAATGCCCGTGGAGACATCTTAGAGGAATGGTTACTGAGCTCTGGACTGATCATTCTTAACAGGGGATCGGTTCACACATGTGTCCGTTCACAAGGTGGGTCGATAGTGGACGTTTCCTTTGCCAGTCCAGCAATAGCAAGCCGTGTAAGAGGTTGGAGAGTCCTCGAGGATGTCGAAACATTATCTGACCACAGATATATCCGTTTCGAGGTTCTCTCCACCAATACCGACCTCCATCAAAATATGGGGAGCGTAAACAAGGAAGGCCCAAGATGGCAGCTGAGACGCCTTGACAAAGAGATGGTCGAAGAGGCGGCAATAGTCCAGAGCTGGGTGCCCGTACCCGAAGGACCCATCATGGTCGAGGATGAAGCTAACCGGTTTCGTAGTGCAATGACAGATATCTGTGATGCAGCAATGCCCAGGGCAAATATCCATCCTCCCAAAAAACAAGTCTATTGGTGGTCAGCGGAAATCGCGCAGCTTCGCGCAGCCTGCGTGCTAGCAAGACGCCAATACACCCGCTGCCGCAGAAGAAGGCAAAGGAACCAGGACATGGAAAACGACTTATATCTGTCATACAATTCTGCCAAAGATGCCCTTAAGACCAGCATTACTCGTGCAAAAGTTGCGGCAAGAACCGAAATGTTGGAGTCCATCAATAAAGACCCATGGGGGCGGCCATACAAGATGGTGAGAGGGAAACTCCGATCCCAGGCTCCTCCACTGACGCAGTCTCTAAGACCTGAGATGACTGAGCGGATTGTGACTACACTGTTTCCGTTGGCGAGTAGGAACTTCTCACCTCCACGAATGGCTCCGCCGAATCTAATTACGGAGGAGTCTGAAATACCCAGGGTGACCGAAGGGGAGTTAAGAGCATCGGTAAAAAGGCTCAAGGCCAAAAACACCGCCCCGGGCCCTGACGGAATACCAGGTCGGGTATTAGGACTAGCTCTGAAGGAGCTACAGCCAAGATTGAGGAGTCTTTTGGACGCGTGCCTGGCGCAGTCGCAGTTTCCACGACAGTGGAAGACAGGCCGTCTAGTGCTCCTCCACAAGGATGGACGCCCGGCAGATTCCTCCTCGTCTTATCGTCCTATTGTGTTGCTAGATGAGGTTGGAAAACTATTCGAGCGTATAATCGTCGCTAGAATAGTAAGCCACCTCCAAACCACTGGTCCAAATATAGCGGACACACAATATGGATTCCGCCCTGGTCGTTCGACGGTGGACGCCCTCCTACGCGTCAAAACAATTGCGCTGGAAGCAGTTGAGCGCGGTGAAGTGGTATTGGCGGTGTCCTTGGACATCGCCAATGCGTTTAACAGTCTGCCCTGGAGCTGCATCAAGGAAGCGCTACGTTTCCATCGCCTGCCCCTCTATCTCTGCAGAATTGTTGAGGCCTACCTGTCGGACCGTGCTGTCACATACCTTACACGAGCGGGATTGAAAAGGCGAGATATGTCGTGTGGTGTTCCACAGGGGTCGGTTCTTGGACCGCTCCTATGGAACATCGGTTACGACTGGGTTCTACGCGGAGGAAACATAAGAGGTATTGATGTCACCTGCTATGCGGACGATACCTTGGTGACGGTTCGGGCTGAAACTCCAGGACAAGCTGCGATGCTTGCCACCGTTGGAGTAGGGCATGTTGTGTCGCGCATTCGTTGCCTTGGTCTTGAGGTGGCGCTTAACAAGTCCGAGGCTCTTTGTTTTTACGGACCTCGAAATGCGCCATCACGAAATGCCAATATCGTTGTAGGAGGTACCCGCATCTGCATCGGGTCGACGATGAGGTATCTCGGTCTTGTCCTCGATAGCAGATGGACGTTTATCTCCCACTTCGAGAAGCTGACGCCAAAACTACTCACCGCGTCCAAAGCCCTTAGCAGCTTACTTCCGAATTTGGGAGGACCGAATGAGCTGTGCAGGCGCCTTTATACCCAGGTCGTGAGGTCCATGGCCTTGTATGGAGCTCCAGTGTGGTCCGAATCCCTGAACAGCCGGACCACTGCTCTCTTGCGTAAGCCGCAAAGAGCATTGGCGATCAGGTTGATTCGTGGCTACCGCACTGTATCCTTTGAGGCCTCCTGCATTTTGGCTGGCACGTTGCCATGGGACCTGGATGCGAAAGCTCTCGCGGCGTTCTATCTGCGGCGTAGAGACGTGCATGCCGATGCCAATCAGGCAATCGTAGGAGAAGGTATGCGGCGAGCTATTCTTCGAAGAGCCATAGTAGCCTGGGAAGAAAGGCTGGCAGAACCTAGCGCAGGCGTTCGAACAATAGAAGCAGTTAGGCCTGTGTTCAGACAATGGCTAAAAAGGCGGCATGGTTCACTCTCGTTTCGGCTGACACAGATCCTAACAGATCATGGCTGCTTCGGCAAGTACTTGTGCCAAATTGCTGGAAGAGAGCCCTCCACTATCTGCCACCACTGTGACAACTGTCCCATCGACACAGCTCAACACACTCTTGAGGAATGTGTAGCCTGGGCCCAGCCGCGATCTGACCTAAGGGTTGTACTAGGACAAGATCTCACTCTACCAACCGTGATCCAAAATATGACTGTAAGTAAAAGATCCTGGGAAGCAGTCAAACGGTTCTGTGACATTGTAATGCTCGCAAAGGAAGAAGCGGAAAGAGAAAGGGAGGCTGCTAGCTCGCTAGCTATACGCCGACGTAAAAGAGGACGAAGAAGGGAGTTGTTTATACGACAGCTCCCACCCTAACATCAGCTAGAGGGTGGTGAACTCGGGGGGGTTCACCAGCCCATTACAACTAGCCCGAGTAGGCGTGGGCGTGTCCTTGCACGCTACTCGAAACTGCTGCTTAATGGAGAGACGACCATCTGTCCTCCATTCCAACGTGAAGGGGTCTGATGAGACCGCATCGTCGCCGGGTCGCGGAAGATTGCCTGATGGATGTTCCCGCGACCCCGGCATATGGCGACGAGAAGGACACCGTGGGGTTTTAGCCGGTTAGAGCCCGGCATAACCAGACCGTCTCCCCCGAGGCCGTCTGGTATCCGACTGGATTTCCCCACGTAAAAAAAAAAAAAAAAAAAAAAAAAAAGGTTAGGTTCCAGTGCGCGGTCGCTAGTGCCGCCATCTGGCGCGTCCCCCGGGTTGCGGATAGGGGAGGTCCCCTCAGATATGAGGGGCACCGGCTTCGGCCGGCGCGGACAGCTACTAGCACATGTGGCTGCTTGCCCTTCGGGGCGAGCATTGCACGGCCACAAGATCTCGGAAGCCCGCACTGAGCGGGAACGAGGGCTGGATTGACGGAGCTTGCTCTGATCGTCTGGCTGCGAGGAAGACAACCTCTATAAAAAATCATCCTATTTTGTGTTGTGTCGTCGTTGTTTCGTCTTTTCTTCTTCGTCGTGTTCTTCGTCTTTTCTTTTTCTTGTTTGGTGTCGGTCCGGAGGTGCGGCGTCTGCCGAAGGATCGTGTAAGGACGAGGGCGCCCAAAACAACATGGATAAAAGCGATTCTAAAATGAGTCCCCAGGCGGGTGCTGAATCCCGCACGGCCGCTGATGCCGTCTGCCCCTCGTACTCTGGGGGGGGCAAAAATCGCTTACGTGCAGGAGTCCCTGCCCTGGTCGACACCACACCGACCAGGTTAAACAAAAAGAGTGTGAGGCGTGGTGGAGAGAGTCCGGTTGTGGTTCTGACAGATTCAGACGATCTATCAGAACCACTGCCGTTCGCTGGACGTAAGCGGACGCATGGGGTGATCCGCAGTTCCCCCGAGGTCGCATCCGAGTCCGATCCCGAGTCCGGTGTTGCAGTGGCTAAGTGCAACACCGCTCGGCGTGGACGGGGTGCGCCTAAAGGTCGCGGAAGTGGGCTCGCCCAGGCAAGGGCCGAGTTGCGGGCCATGGAAGAGGAGGCGGAGGAGGTCGCTTTTGAGCACGGTCTTAGAGCGTTGACCCGCCGCAAACCGTTGGTCGAAGCAAGAAGTGCGCCGGGCTCCGAAGAGGATCTCTCTTCGGAGGCGCCACTTGCTCCCGTTCCAGCCGACATGGACGCTGAGCAGTTGCGAGCAGTCGCTGGGAAGCATGCAGCGTCCATATTAAATGTGTGCAAAAAGAGCCTTAATCTAAAAGGCACTATGATTAAGGCCCTCAAAGAGGCATCCAGTGGCCTCGTTGAGGTGGTAAGTGTCTTGGCTTGCAGGGGTGAACCCGAAGAGTCGCGGCGCATGCGGGCCGATAACGCTCGTCTGCGTCGCGAGGTCTCCTTCCTTAGGGAGGAGATCGTTAAGGTCCGGGACGAGTTCGCGGAGCTCAAGAGCTCCGTGGAAACTTCCCGGCCTTCCGTCTCTTCGAGGCTTCCCCCGGAGATGCCGCCGTTGAGTTCAGACGCAATAGAGGAGTTGAGGAGCTCCTTGTTGTCCTCAGTGGGAGTTTTGATTAACTCCCGCTTTAGAGGTATCGAGGAGCGTCTCCTCCCGGCGCGGACTCATCGGCCGCCTCTCTTGGCGGACAGGAGGAGAAAGGAGCCGGTTGCGGTTCCAGAAGAGGACAATCTGCAGGGGCGCCAATCGCCGATCCTGCAGATGTCGTCCTCGAAGGCCCCCGGCACAACCGAGGCCTGGACCACGGTTGTCCGGAGGGGCGGTAAAGGCAAGGGGAAAAGAAGGGCCCTCCCCAAATGCCAGTTGTTAGCAGGGCCAGTTCAAAGGGGCAGAAGTCGTCTTCGGCAAAACCGAAGGCGGACGTGCCGAAACTGCCCAAACCCCGGTCGCCTGCGGTTTTGTTGAAGCTGCAGAGTGGGGTGGCAGAGGCGGGCGTGACCTACGCCCATATTCTGAGGCGTGCCGCCGAGATGGTTAATCTCGGCGACATCGGCCTCAGAGATGGGCTGAGGATTCGCCGCTCGGCGGCAGGAGCCCGGCTCTTGGAGCTGCCTAAGGGCACTCCCGAGCAGGCGGAGGCACTGGCGGCGAAGCTTCGCCCAGTGTTGAGCGGGGTGGCAGATGTCGTCCGGCCCATCCGGCGTGTAGCCGTAAGGCTGAAAGGGTTGGACGACTCTGCCACGAAAGACGACGTGGTCGATGCGATTTGCCGCATCACGAACTGCCCTGGCGAGGCCCTCTTTGTGGGGGAGATCCGTCGGGGCGGTTATGGGGACATGGGCGTTGCCTTTGCCCGACTCCCCATTGATGCGGCGAAGTCGCTCGTCGACGCCGAAAGAGTCCTGGTGGGCTGGAGCTCAGCCAGGGTGGAGCTGTTGGAGGCGCAGCCGCTGCGCTGCTTCAGGTGCCTTGCCCCTGGGCATGTGCGTGCGGTTTGCCCGTCCGCGGTCGACCGAAGCGCCGCCTGTTTCCGGTGCGGTGGTAAGGGGCATACCCGAGCCACTTGCACCGGAATGCTGCGGTGCGCGGTCTGTGCGGACCGAGGTCTCCAAGCATCCCACCTATTGGGGAGCCGAGTGTGCAAGGCTCCGCGAGTTCGAGGATTAGCACCTGGTGCGAAACCCTCGAGCGCGGAGCCCAGCACGGAGCCGGCTGTGGCTATGGCAACATAGTCACATCGAGCTTCAGCGGGAGAGGCTGCGAAGGAGAAGGGTCCAGCCCGTTCCTTCCCAGCCGTAGGCCTAGGTGAGAGTGGGGGGCGACCTCTCTCGCCATTGCACTAGGTCTATGAGGTAGGGGTACACTGGTTGCCCGGGGTACCCCTATACGGAGGAGTTACGCCGGGGCGTCACGGTGAGTGCGAAAGCGATCCCGTGACGTCCCATGGCAGCGTCGTGGGCAGCCGTTGGTTTTTTAGTGGGGTGCCTTAGGCAGTCGCCGGGTGCCGCACATACCGCCCGGTCATCGCCTTCCTGGCCTGGGTGACGATGCGGAAACGCATTTTTCCAACGATAAAAAAAAAAAAAAAAAAAAAAAAAAGGTTAGGTTAGGTTAGGTTAGGTTAGGTTAGGTTGGGGGGCGTCATCGCCGGGAACCTCCTCGTGTGTCCGTATGTTTCCCTTGTTGCTCGGATTCGTCCTGTGGCATCGGAAGCGGTACGGGCCGGTGCTCCCTGGGCAACAACGGTTAATGTGATTCTTCGGGTTTGCATTAGCCGTTGGCTAATACTCGGCGCGGGGGGGTGGGTGTCGCGGGAGAGCACAGGCTCTCCTGGCCGGGGGGTAGACCACAGGGTCCCTCCAGGTACCGCTCTGTTTTCAGAGTGGACTGATTGGAGTGATTCTGTGGTTCCTTGGGGGGGGTGCGCGGCGGTCTCTTCCCTTCTGGAGGAGACTGATCTTTATTGTGTGTAGGGACTGCCCGTGGGGGCGTTGGTCGGTCATGAGGGTTTTAAAAAGTGCCTGATTCATGGCTGACGGTGAAGTTGCCGCCATTTGGTTGGCTTTTTTGGGGGGTCGGCTTTCTGGCTGACGTGGGGGGGCCCGGCGCTCTCTAGTGAGTGTTTTATGCTCGGTTGCTGGAGTGCCGGGATGCGAGGTCCTGTATGGCTTCCTGGGGCGTTCCCGTTCGCGAGGCTGCCTCGGACGAAGTTAGACCTTCGCAGAGGTGGGTCCGAACCTTACGGCCGGTCTTTCGAGAGCAGTGCTTGCATTGTTTTCGGGGGTCGTAGGTTAGGGGCGTAGTTCTGCTGCCCTTCCTTTACTAGTTTTAGGCCCGGTTGCTAGCCCTCAGTCTTGTTAGGTCATTCCAACGTGCTCGTGGGCGAGCATCCATAGGTAGTCTAGTTTGAGGCTTTGCAGTAGTTAGAGCTTGATTGAAGAGTCAGTCCCGGTCCTCCTGCCTTTTTAGCAGAGTAGACTGTGTGGACGGCTCTTTGGTCGGGCTCAGCGAGACTCCGTTATAAGCCCCTTGCTAGTGCCCTCTTTTTGGGGGGCCAGCGCAGTAGGGGATGGATCTCGCTGCCGGCGGCTCGAACCCGATGCCGGTTGCCAGTGTGGTGTTTTCAACGCGCTTGGTGGTGAATGGTTCTGAGTAGCCGTGGCTAGTAGTTAGTTAGTAGTTAGTTATTGATTGTTCTTTTGGACGGGACCCAATGCCGGTAGCTGAGTGCGGTGTTTTTAACTGTGCTCGATGGCGAATGGTCCCGCCAAATATTTTACTATATTACTAATTTCTTTTTGTGTATTTTCAGATGGGAGTTTTGGCCCGGACCCGATGCCAGTGGCGAATGGTCGTGGGCATGATCGGAGCAGCAGTCATTGTTTTCGGTGGCCCTGTTGCCGGTCGGTCGACGAATCCGGTGGATACTTCACTGTGTAGTTGGATAGGCATTTTTTGCCACCGTCGAGTCGCAAACCCGAACAGGTGTCGTTGACATGTCTAGCGGCCTGCTAGGGAGCGAGGGTCTTGCCTTCATTGGCCGGACCGCGAGGAGTTAACCTCTATAAAAAATCCTCAATCCTCGGCGTTTCGTAGCGTGACGTCGGGGTGCTCGTGTATACGAGAGGCTGGGGAGCTCATCAGCCACTAGCGCACAACCCTGGGATACCACCCGCCCTCCCAGGTGTATTAGGGTTACCCGGGCAAGGAGGCTCTGCCGGGGCGGACATTCTATTTCCTACCATTTTCGTGGGATTTATATGGAGAAAATTACAAAATCTAAAAATCCAAAAGGAGAGGAGACGAAGGAAGGACGGGAGTCGAGGAGAAGGATAACAAGGAGTGCAAGGAGTGCCGTCAGCAGGGAGTCAAGCGTAGGGAGACAGGACGAGGCCATGGACTCGGACTGTAGCTACACTACGGGTCGGTCGATAAGTTCCGACACAAGCAAGAAGCTATGGCGCAAAAGGCGACACCCGGATTCTGAATCGGAACTGTCCGATGAGGATACGGTACGGCCTAAGTCTGCGACAAAAGGACGAGGACGCCCGCCGACGACAGGTGAGTACGTCGGATTGGCGGATGCCAAAAAAGCTCTTCTCGCTGCAAAGCGAGAAGAATTTCTGTTAATGGCTGAAGAAGACCTGGAGAAGAGCGTCGCCGATACCCGCTCGAGGCGGGAATCGCGAGCCGCTAATTTAGAGTCGGCCGCAAGAGAGGTTGCTGAGTCGGGGGTCGGACCTAGTAACAGGTCCACTGCCCTGACAAAGCAACAGGTAATCGAGGACCTGGCGATCATAGCCAAAATCGCCACGAAGTCGAAAAACTTGAAAGGTACCTTAGTCCGTGGTTTGAAGGAGGCGACGATTTCTATAGCCACGGCTATAGAAGTCCTCTGCACGCGGACTATCACAGAAGAGACGCGTCAGCTACAGGCGGACAACGTTCGCCTGCAGGCTGAGATGGACAATCTCCGCAAGGAGATGTCCACCTTGAAGGGGGATATGGAGAGGGCACGGAAGCAGGGTTGTCCGGCGCCCTCTCCCACGGATTTGACGGAGGCTGCGACCCCTGCAGCGCAGCCTCGAGCCCATTCGCTGGAGGAGATTTGTCGGGTGGTCGAGTCGGTACAGACCGTTGCGTCTGCTGAGACCGCTCCCACACCCCCGCTAGGCGCCAGTTTGCCGGCGCTGAAGGCGCGCCCTGCGCCTGCCAAGACCTCTGCTCCTGCGGGGCAGAAGTCAAAGGCGGCTAAGGGGGCGCCTAAGGCGACTGGAGGAGGAGGGGCTAAGCCGAGCGCGGCAAAGCCTAACGCGGCGAAGCCCAGTGCGGCTAAGCCTAGTAAGGCTGCGCCGAGTGCGGCGAAACCCAAGAAGGGGAGGAAGGGGGCTACCCCGGCAGCTGCGTCGCGGTCGCAACCGCAGCAGAAGCCAGGGCCAGCCCCGGGGAAGAAACTTCGGACCCAGCGTTCCACAGCGGTGGTTTTGACGCTGCTACCCGAAGCCGAGGCCAAAGGCGTCACCTATGCCCAGGTCTTGGCGGAGGCAAAGCAGAAGATAAAGCTTGCTGAGCTGGGGATTAAGGAAGTTCGGTTCAGGAAGGCGGTCACGGGTGGCCGAATTCTTGAACTTCCCGGGGTTCAGAGTGCTGAGAAGGCGGATTCTCTCGCTGCTAAGTTGAGGGAGACCTTGTGTCACGAGCAGGTGCGGGTGTCCAGACCCACGAAATGCGTAGAGATGCGCATTTCGGGCCTGGATGACTCCGTCGCCAGCTCGGACGTGGTCGCGGCCATCGTGCTCAGGGGGGGTTGCAGGGAGGATGGAGTCCAGTGTGGGCCCATCACCATCGGCGCCGGAGGCCTGGGTGCTGCGTGGGTTCGGTGCCCGGTCGCAGCCGCCAGGAAGGTGTCCGAGGGTGGTAGGCTCCTCGTGGGCTGGGTGTCGGCGCAGGTTACGCTCCTGGAAGACCGACCTTTGAGGTGCTTTAAGTGCCTCGAGGTTGGCCACGTCAGGGCGAAGTGCACGGCGGAGGTCGACAGGAGCGACCTCTGCTACCGATGCGGGAAGCCGGGGCACAAGGCCCAGGGTTGCTCGGCCGAGCCGCACTGCGCTTCGTGCGCAGCAGCCGGCAGACCGGCGAAGCATCCCATGGGGGCCAAAGACTGTGCCCCCGTTCCGAAGAGGGGGAAGCCGGCTGGTAAGGTGGCTAGAGGTCCTAGGGCCTCTACGCAGCCTTCCAGGCTGGCGGAGGATCCCATGGCAATCGATTAGGATATGGCCATGAGGATCCTCCAGGCGAATATCAACCACTGCGCCAGCGCTCAGGATCTCCTGTTCCAGAGCATGGCGGAGTGGTCGATAGGCGTCGTCGTAGTCGCCGAACCGTACTTCGTCCCTTCGGGGGCGGACTGGGTCGGTGACAGGGACGGTCTGGTGGCCATCGGGACCCGGTTAGCGGCCGGATCCCCGGTCTTCGGAGCAGTTACGAGGGGCCGAGGCTTCGTCTCGGCACTCGTCGGAGACGTGACGGTGATCGGGGTCTACTTCTCTCCGAATCGAAGTCTCGCCGACTTCGAGCAGTTTCTGGTCGAAGTCGGTGCTCTCGCCGGAAGAAGTGGCCCCGGTCGGGTCCTTGTCGCCGGAGACCTCAACGCCAAGTCTACGGCTTGGGGTTGCCCGACAACGGACGCGCGTGGAGAGCTCCTCGAAGACTGGGTAGTCGCTGCCGGTCTCGTGGTGTTGAACCGGGGGTCGGCAGATACGTGCGTGCGGCGACAGGGTGGCTCCATAGTGGACGTCACGTTCGCCGATGCCATCCTGGCGCGCCGTATCCGGGGCTGGCGTGTGATGGAGGGTGTGGAGACGTTGTCGGACCACCGCTACGTGAGGTTCGACGTGTCCGCACTCCCCGTCACGCCGAGCGGCTTAGCTCGGCCCTTGCTTGGGGAAGGCCCAAGGTGGGCCTTGAAGCGTCTGAACAAGGACGTCTTGATTGAGGCTGCCCTTGTTCAGGCATGGGTGGGAGCGCCGGAAGGCGAAGTGAACATAGAGGCAGAATCTTCGCGACTTGGTTCAGTCATGTCGCACATATGCGACGCGGCAATGCCTCGCATTCATCATGTTACGCCAAAGGGCGGAGTTTACTGGTGGTCTGAAGAGCTTTCGCAGCTCCGCTGTAGCTGCGTGGCTCTCAGACGCCGGTACACCAGATGCCGGAGGCGCAGGCGACGGAACATTGAGCTCGAGCGTCAGCACTATACTCGATATCGTGAGTTTGTGTTGACGTTCGTTAAAGCGATCGCGAAAGCGAAGGACTTGGCACAGGCGGAGATGTTGGAATCTCTGGATAGGGATCCTTGGGGGAGGCCGTACAAGTTGGTGAGGCGCAAGCTTCGACCGTGGGCACCCCCACTGACCAAGAGTCTGCAGCCAGATTTGCTAGAGGCCGTAATCTCTGGCTTATTCCCGTTGAGTACCGACCATCGGGTACAACGAACGGATGGTGTTAGGGAGGAGGAGCATTATGACGCTGCACAGGAGGTCTCCGGGAATGAGTTGGGGGCTGCGGTTCTTCGGCTTCGAGCGAAGAATACTGCGCCGGGACCCGACGGCATTCCTGGTCGCGCCTGGGCTCTAGCACTGGGGCCTTTAGAGCCCCTAGTGCTGCGTCTTTTTAACGCTTGCCTTCGACAGGGCCGGTTTCCACAGACTTGGAAGGGTGGCAAGTTGGTTTTATTACGCAAGGAGGGGCGGCCGGTAACTGAACCCTCAGCGTATCGGCCGATTGTTCTTCTTGACGAGGTGGGAAAGCTCTTTGAGCGGCTTTTATTCGTTCGCCTTGTCAAGCACTTGGAGAAGTTCGGTAGAGATCTCAGCAACTACCAATTCGGCTTCCGTAGAGGCAGATCCACCCTAGACGCCATTAGTCGGGTGAGGGCCATAGCGGAGGCCTCGGTGTCTCGGGGCGGGGTGGTGGTGGCGGTGTCTCTGGACATCGCTAACGCATTTAACACCCTTCCCTGGGGTACCATTTTGGAGGCGATGAAGTTTCACGCCGTGCCAGGATACTTGCAACGAGTTGTAGGGGATTACCTCTTCAACCGTGCTGTTAAATATCCAGCTGGCAACGGGTGGGGTCAGAGAGAGGTTTCGTGCGGTGTTCCACAGGGGTCGGTTCTGGGACCTCTCCTGTGGAACATCGGCTACGACTCTGTGCTGCGCGGTGCCAATCTGCGGGGTGTCGAAGTAACTTGTTACGCTGACGACACCCTTGTGACGGCCCGTGGTGATACCTATAGGGAGGCGAGCGTCCTTGCAACCGCAGGAGTCGCCCAGGTTGTGGGGAGGATAAGGAGGCTGGGACTAGAGGTTGCCCTACACAAATCCGTAGCACTGTGTTTTCACGGGCCACGGAAGGGACCTCCAGCTGGATCTAGCCTGATAGTCGGTGGAGTTTCCATTGCTGTCGGACGGTCCATGGATTACCTTGGACTTGTCCTCGACAGTAGATGGAACTTCAACGAGCATTTCCGGCGACTAGCGCCGAAGCTCGTGAGGGCAGCCGGAGCACTCTGTCGCATCCTTCCAAATGTGGGGGGGCCGAGTGTGGGTTGTCGACGGCTATACATTGGGGTGGTGCGGTCTATGGCCCTTTACGGGTCTCCCGTATGGGTGGATGCCCTTGACGCTCGTAACCGGACTCTCTTGTGCAGAGCACAGAGGATCATGGCTATTAGAGCGGTCAGGGGTTATCGCACCATATCGTGCGAGGCAGCCTGTGCGTTAGCCGGGACCCCGCCTTGGGATCTTGATGCGGCGACGTTGGCGGTGGCGTACCGACGGAAGAGGGATGCCCGTTTTCGGGGGGAACATCCTCCGTCCGAAGAGGGAGGGGAGTCGCGCTGGCGGCGCAGGGCGCAGGAAGAGTTGCTCGCAAGGTGGCGAGAGAGGCTCATGGTGCCCGGGGCTGGTATTGCTACTGCATTGGCGATCGGCCCAATCCTCCGGGATTGGATCAATCGCAAGCACGGGGTGATGACCTTCCACCTGACGCAGATCCTTTCGGGGCACGGATGCTTCGGGAGGTATCTGTGTCGGGTGGCGGGTCGTGAGCCCACGATGGGATGTCACGAGTGCGGCTGTGCCGTGGATACGGCGCAGCACACGCTGGCAGTTTGCCCGCATTGGGCGGAGCCGCGTGCTACACTCGTGGGCACGGTAGGGGCGGACCTATCGCTCCGGGCTGTGGTCAAGGCTATGGTCCGGAGCGAGGAGGCCTGGAGTGCGGTGCGCTCCTTCTGCGAGGTCGTGATGTCGCAGAAGGAAGCGGCGGAGCGGCTCAGGGAGGAGGACGGAGCCGCTCTTCCGATGCGCCGGAGGAGGGTGGGGCGCAGGCGTGTCGCTCACGAGCGACGCTTGCCGCCTTAGCCCGAACGGGGTGGTCCGATCGAGACTCCTTGATTCTGAGTGCGCAGCGTTGCTGTCGTCTCGGTGAAGAAGGAGTCTCGATCTGACGGTCGGCTTGGTGGGGGGAAGGGGAGCCCTCCACGCCAACAGGTCGACCACCAGGAGTGGGACGCGATCCGGTCAATTGGTCGCGTCACTCCTTGGGGGGGATGGCTGCTTGCGGCCTACCGTCGGAGCAACGCGGATGTGTGCGCAAGCGTTCCCGTGGCGCTCCACTATGACGGTGATATGTTGACCGTCTGGTTTAGTGAGTAGAAGTCTCACATACCCACCTCCATCTTCCCCTAGATTGAGGTGGAATCCTAGGAGGATTCCAGACGTAAAAAAAAAAAAAAAAAAAAAAAAAAAAAAAAAAAAAAAAAGGCTGGCATGGGGGGCGTCATCGCCGGGAACCTCCTCGTGTGCCCGTATGTTTCCCTTGCTGCTCGGATTCGTCCGGTGGCATCGGAAGCGGTACGGGCCGGTGCTCCCTGGGCAACAACGGTTAATGTGATCCTTCGGGTTTGCATTAGCCGTTGGCTAATACCCGGCGCGGGCGGGAGGGCACAGGCTCTCCCGGCCGAGGGGTGGGCCACAGGGTCCCTCCAGGTACCGCTCTGTTCTCAGAGTGGACTGATTGGAGTGATTCCGTGGTTCTTTGGGAGGGTGCGCGGCGGTCTCTTCCCTTCTGGAGGAGGCTGATCTTTTACCGCGAGTAGGGACTGCCCCTTGGGGCGTTGGTCGGCCATGAGGGTGAGAAAAAAAAAGTGCCTGATTCATGGCTGACGGAGTGGTTGCCGCCGTTTGGCTGGCATTTTTGGGGGGTCGGCTTCCTGGCTGACGTGGTGGGGCCCGGCGCTCTCTAGTGAGTGTTTTATGCTCGGTTGCTGGAGTGTCGGGATGCGAGGTCCAGATGGCTTCCTGGGGCGGACTCGTTCGCGAGGCTGCCTCGGACGAAGTTAGACCTTCGCAGAGGTGGGTCCGAACCTTACGGCCGATCTAGAGTGCGGTGCTTGCATGGCGCTCTAGGGTTGAGGTGTTGGGCGTACGTAACGCTGTCTTAGTTTGCTTTAGTTAGCCCTGGTCCCCGAGGCGCCTTGTTCGGTTTTTCCAACGTGCGCTGAGGCGGGGGTTGTTGGCGAATTGAAGCAATGCTTTGTAGTTAGTTGCGTAGTTTGGAGTTCACGTGGGGGTCGTCCCGGTCCTCCTGCTTTTAGCAGAGCTGACTGTGTGTAAGACTCTCTGGTTGGGCTCGCGAGATTCCGTTATAAGCCCCTTGCTAGTGCCCCTTTCGGGGGGCCCGCGCAGTAGGGGATGGATCTCGCCGATGGGACCCGAACCCGATGCCGGTTGCCGGTGTGGTGTTTATACAACGTGCTCGGTGGCGAATGGTTCTGGGTCTCTCGAGACGTGTGGAGGGGGTGTTTTGCTACTCTTTTTTCCTAGTTTTTAGCCCGGTCGCAAGTCTACGGTCCCGTCGGGTTCTCCGACGTGATCGTGGTCGTGTGGCTATTGGCGGTCTGGTTGAGATTTGTAGTAGTTAGGAGTGTGACTGAATGTGTCATTCCCGGTCCTCCTGCCTTTCAGCAGAGTAGACTGTGTGGGAGACTCTTCGGTCGGGAGGAGCAGCGAAACTCCGTTATAAGCCCCTTGCTAGTGCCCCTTTCGGGGGGCCCGCGCAGTAGGGGATGGAGCTCGCTGAGGGCGACCCTAACCCGATGCCGGTTGCCGGTGTGGTGTTTTACAACGTGCTCGGTGGCGAATGGTTGTGGGTCGCTCTGGAGGTTTGAGGTGGTGTTTGCTACTATATTTTCCTAGTTTTTAGCCCGGTCGCAAGTCTATAGGCCCGTTGGTTTCCCAACGTGCTTGAAGGCGTGTGACCTTTGGTAGTCTAGTTGAGATTTGGTAGTAGTTAGTGGTGTGACTGAGGGGTCCCGATTCCCGGTCCTCCTGCCTTTCAGCAGAGTAGACTGTGTGGGAGACTCTTCGGTCGGGTCGAGCGTGACACCGTTATAAGCCCCTTGCTAGTGCCCCTTTCGGGGGGCCCGCGCAGTAGGGGATGGAGTCCGCTGAGGGCGACCCGAACCCGATGCCGGTTGCCGGTGTTGTTGTTTTTACAACGTGCTCGGTGGCGAATGGTTCTGGGTAGCCGTGGCCGGTAGTAGTTAGTGGTAGTTAGCGGGTGGGACCCGATGCCGGTTCGAGCACGGTGACTTTCATCTTGCTCGGTGGCGAACGGTTCCATGTAGTTAGTTATCGTAGCTAGTACTGGTGTGTGTGTGTTGGCCCGGACCCGATGCCAGTGGCGAATGGTCGAGGGCAAGACCGGATCAGAAGTCGCCGTTTTCGGTGGCCCTGTTGCCGGTCGGTCGATGGGTTCGGTGGGCACTTTACTGTGCAGCCGGGCAGGCATTTTTTGCCACCGTCGAGTCGCAAACCCGAACAGGTGTCGTTGGCATGTCTAGCGGCCTGCTAGGGAGCGAGGGACTTGCCTTAATTGGCCGGACCGCGAGGAGTTAACCTCTTTAAAAAATCCTCAATTCTCGGCGTTTCGCAGCGTGACGTCGGGGTGCTCGTGTATACGAGAGGCTGGGGAGTTCATCAGTCGCTAGCGCTCAACCCTGGGATACCACCCGCCATCCCAGGCGTATTAGGGTTACCCGGGCATGGAGGCTCTGCCGGGGTGGACTTTTTATTTCCTACCATACTCGTGGGATTAGTTATGGAGAATTTAAACAACCAAAACACCACAAAGGGGAGGACGAAGGAAGGAGAGGAGTCGAGGAGGAGGGTGACAAGGAGTGTCACGAGGAGTCGGGAGTCGAGTGCGGGGAGGCAGGACGAGTCCATGGACTCGGACTGCAGCTCTGCACCTCGACGCTCGCTGAGCTCCGAGAAGCTGTGGCGCAAGAGGCGACACCCGAGTTCCGAGTCGGCATTGTCCGACGAGGAACCGGCGCGGCCTGCGTCTGCGGCTAGGAGGGGCAGGGGACGGCCACCAACAACCGGGGAGTACGTGGGGTTGGCGGAGGCGAAGAGAGCTCTTCTCGCTGCGAAGCGGGAAGAGTTCTTGGTACAAGCGGAGGAGGACCTGGAGCAGTGCGTCTCCGAGACCCGCAAGATGCGGGAATCGCGAGCCGCTGATCTGGTATCCGCCGTTTCGGAGAGGGCTGAGTCGGGGGTCGGACCTGGTAACAGGTCCACTTCCCTGACGAAGCAGCAGGTGATAGACGACCTGGCGATCATAGCCAAAATCGCCACGAAGTCTAAGAACCTGAAGGGGACGATCGTTCGCGGTCTGAAGGACGCGGTGGCTTCTATAGCCAATGCCGTCGAAGTCCTAGGATCGCGAACGATCACGGAGGAGACGCGCCAGCTGCAGGCGGACAACGTTCGCCTGCAGAGCGAGATGGACGATCTCCGCAAGGAGATGTCCACCTTGAAGGCGGACATGGAGAGGGCACGGAAGCAGGGAAGTCCGGCGCCCACTCCCACGTACTTGACGGGGGCTGCGCTCCCTGTAGCGCAGCTTCAGGCCCAGGATCTGGAGCAGATCCTTCGTGTGGTCCTGTCGCAGGTGGGGGTCATGGTGACCGCTCGCTTCAGGGCCATCGAAGATCGTCTCCTTCCAGAGACTAGGCTTCGGCCATCTTTGGCTGCCGACAGGAGGAGGGAGTCGGTGCAGACCGTCGCGTCTGCTGAGACCGCACCCACACCCCTGTTAGGCGCCAGTTGGCCGGCGCTGAGGGTGCCCTCTGCGCCTCCTAAGGCTTCTGCTCCTACGGGGCAGAAGTCGAAGGCGGCTAAGGGAGTGCCCAAGGCGACCGGAGGAGGAGGGGCTAAGCCGAGCGCGGCGAAGCCTAACGCGGCGAAGCCCAGTGCGGCTAAGCCGAGTAAGGCTGCGCCGAGTGCGGCGAAGCCCAAGAAGGTGAGGAAGGGGGCTGATCAGGCAGCTGCGTCGCGGTCTCAACCGCAGCAGAAGCCACGGCCAGCCCCGAGAGGGAAGCTCCGGACCCAGCGGTCCACAGCGGTTGTATTGACGCTGCTACCCGAAGCCGAGGCCAAAGGCGTTACCTATGCCCAGGTCTTGGCGGAGGCGAAGCAGAAAATCAAACTCGCTGAGCTGGGCATCAAGGAGGTGCGTTTCAGGAAGGCGGTCACGGGTGGCCGTATTCTTGAACTTCCCGGGGTGGAGAGTGCGGAGAAGGCGGATTCCCTTGCTGCCAAGCTGAGGGAGACCCTGTCCAAGGAGCAGGTGCGGGTGTCCAGACCCACCAAATGCGCAGAGATGCGCATTTCGGGGCTGGATGACTCCGTCGCCAGCTCGGACGTGGTCGCGGCCATCGCGCTCAGGGGGGAGTGTAGGGAGGATGGAGTCCAGTGCGGGCCCATCACCGTCGGCGCCGGAGGCCTGGGTGCTGCGTGGGTTCGTGCCCGGTCGCAGCCGCCAGGAAGGTGTGCGATGGTGGTAGGCTCCTCGTGGGCTGGGTGTCGGCGCAAGTTCAGCTTCTTGACGACCGACCTATGAGGTGCTTTAAGTGCCTCGAGGTCGGCCACGTCAGAGCTAGGTGCACGGCGGAGGTCGACAGGAGCGACCTCTGCTACCGATGCGGGAAGCCGGGGCACAAGGCCCAGGGTTGCTCGGCCGAGCCGCACTGCGCTTCGTGCGCAGCAGCTGGCAGACCGGCGAAGCATCCCATGGGGGCCAAGGACTGTGCCCCCGCTCCGAAGAGGGGGAAGCCGGCTGGTAAGGCTGCTGGAGGTCCCAGGGCCTCTACGCAGCCTTCCAGGCCGGCGGAGGATCCTATGGCAATCGATTAAGATATGGCCATGAGGATCCTACAGGCGAATATCAACCACTGCGCCAGCGCTCAGGATCTCCTGTTCCAGAGCATGGCGGAGTGGTCGATAGGCGTCGTCATAGTCGCCGAACCGTACTTCGTCCCTTCGGGGGCGGACTGGGTCGGCGACAGGGACGGTCTGGTGGCCATCGGGACCCGGTTAGCGGCCGGATCCCCGGTCTTCGGAGCAATTACGAGGGGCCGAGGCTTCGTCTCGGCACTCCTCGGAGACGTGACGGTGATCGGGGTCTACTTCTCTCCGAATCGAAGTCTCGCCGACTTCGAGCAGTTTCTGGTCGAAGTCGGTGCTCTCGCCGGAAGAAGTGGCCCCGGTCGGGTCCTTGTCGTCGGAGACCTCAACGCCAAGTCTACGGCTTGGGGTTGCCCGACAACGGACGCGCGTGGAGAGCTCCTCGAAGACTGGGTAGTCGCTGCCGGTCTCGTGGTGTTGAACCGGGGGTCGGCAGATACGTGCGTGCGGCAACAGGGTGGCTCCATAGTGGACGTCACGTTCGCCGATGCCATCCTGGCGCGCCGTATCCGGGGCTGGCGTGTGATGGAGGGTGTGGAGACGTTGTCGGACCACCGCTACGTGAGGTTCGACGTGTCCGCACTCCCCGTCACGCCGAGCGGCTTAGCTCGGCCCTCGCGTGAGGAAGGCCCGAGGTGGGCGGTGAAGCGTCTGGACAGGGATGCCTTGATCGAGGCGGCCCTTGTACAGGCGTGGGTAGGAGCACCGGAGGGCGATGTGGAAGTAGAGGCGGAGTCTGTGCGATTGGGCGTTGTCATGTCGCATATTTGCGACGCGGCCATGCCTCGCATACGTCACGCGACCCCGAGGCGAGGTGTTTACTGGTGGTCTGAAGAGCTATCGCGGCTCCGCGCGAGCTGCGTGGCTCTCAGGCGCCGGTACACCAGATGCCGGAGGCGGAGGCGTCGTGACCCAGAGCTTGAGCGTCAGCACTATACTCGGTACCGTGAGGCGGTGCTGGCGCTCGTAGCGGCGATCGCGAAGGCGAAGGACCTGGCCGAGACGGAGATGCTGGAGTCTCTCGATAGGGATCCGTGGGGGAGGCCGTACAAGTTGGTGAGGCGCAAGCTTCGACCGTGGGCCCCCCCGCTGACCAAGAGTCTCCAGTCGGATCTGCTCGAGGCCGTGGTGTCGGCTTTATTTCCATCCGGTACCGACGATCGGGTACCTCGCACGGATGGTGGTTCGGAGGAGGAGGAAGAGTTGTGGGATGCGGCACAGGAGGTTTCCGGGGATGAGTTGGGGGCTGCGGTGCTTCGCCTTCGGGCGAAGAATACCGCGCCGGGACCCGACGGCGTCCCCGGTCGCGCCTGGGCTTTGGCTCTGGGGGCTTTAGAGCCTCTGGTGCTGCGTCTCTTCAGCGCTTGTCTGCGGCAGGGCCGGTTTCCACGGACGTGGAAGGGTGGCAGATTGGTCCTGTTGCGGAAGGAGGGGCGACCTGTAGCTGAACCCTCAGCTTATCGGCCGATTGTGCTGCTGGACGAAGCGGGCAAGCTCTTTGAGCGGATTATATTTGCTCGCATCGTCAAGCACCTGGAGAGGTCGGGTCGGGATCTTAGCGATCACCAATTTGGCTTCCGCAGAGGCAGGTCCACCCTTGACGCAGTCAATCGGGTGAGGGCCTTAGCGGAGGCCTCGGTGTCTCGAGGCGGGGTGGCGGTGGCGGTGTCTCTCGATATCGCCAACGCGTTCAACACTCTTCCTTGGGGTACCATTTTGGAGGCGTTGAGGTTCCACGCCGTGTCTGGGTACTTGCGGCGCGTAGTAGGGGACTACCTCTGCGACCGCGCCGTCTGTTACCCGGTCGGTGGGGGAGGATTTAGGCGGAAGGAGGTGTCGTGCGGTGTTCCGCAGGGGTCGGTTCTAGGACCTCTCCTGTGGAACATCGGGTACGACTCGGTGTTGCGGGGTGCCAATCTTCGGGGAGTCGACGTAACTTGTTACGCCGACGATACCCTGGTCCTGGCACGCGGCGACACGTTTCGGGAGGCGAGAGTCCTAGCAACCGCAGGAGTCGCCCAGGTCGTGGGGAGAGTGAGGAGGCTGGGGCTGGAGGTTGCCCTGCACAAGTCCGTAGCCCTGTGTTTTCACGGGCCGCGGAAGGCACCTCCGGCCGGTTCGAGCCTGGTGGTCGGTGGAGTCTCCATCGCTGTCGAGCGGTCCATGGATTACCTTGGACTCGTCCTCGACAGTCGGTGGAGCTTCAACGAGCATTTTCGGCGGCTGGCGCCGAAACTCGTGAGGGCAGCCGGAGCGCTCTGTCGCGTCCTCCCAAACGTCGGGGGGCCGAGCGCGGGATGTCGTCGGCTGTACATCGGGGTGGTGCGGTCCATGGCCCTTTACGGGTCACCCATATGGGCGGATGCTCTCGACGCCCGAAATCGGACACTCTTGTGCAGAGCACAGAGGGTCATGGCTGTCAGAGCGGTCAGGGGGTATCGCACCATCTCGGGCGAGGCAGCCTGCGCGCTGGCCGGGACCCCACCGTGGGATCTGGACGCGGTGACGCTGGCGGCGGCGTACCGACGGAGGAGGGATGCCCGATTTCGGGGGGAACATCCTCCGTCCGAGGAGGGAGGGGAGTCGCGGTGGCGACTCAGGGCGCAGGAGGAGCTGCTCGCCAGATGGCGGGAGAGGCTCATGGTGCCTAGATTCGGCATCGCGACTGCCACTGCGATCGGCCCAGTCCTCCGGGAATGGGTCGATCGCAAGCACGGGGTGATGTCCTTCCACCTGACGCAGATCCTTTCGGGGCACGGGTGCTTCGGGAGGTATCTGTGTCGGGTGGCGGGTCGTGAGCCCACGATGGGGTGTCACGAGTGCGGCTGTGCCGTGGATACGGCGCAGCACACGCTGGCAGTTTGCCCGCAGTGGGCGGAGCCGCGTGCTACACTCGTGGACACGGTAGGGGCGGACCTCTCGCTCCGGGCCGTGGTCAAGGCTATGGTCCGGAGCGAGGAGGCCTGGAGTGCGGTGCGCTCCTTCTGCGAGGTCGTGATGTCGCAGAAGGAAGCGGCGGAGCGGCTCAGGGAGGAGGACGGAGCCGCTCTTCCGATGCGCCGGAGGAGGGTGGGGCGCAGGCGTGTCGCTCACGAGCGCCGCCTGCCGCCCTAGCCCGAGTGAGGTGGTGGTCGGATCGAAACTCCTTGATTCTGAGTGCGCAGCGTTGCTGTCGTCTCGGTGAAGAAGGAGTCTCGATCTGACGGTCGGATTGGTGGGGGGAAGGGGAGCCCTCCACGCCAACAGGTCGACCACCGGAGTGGGACGCGATCCGGTCAATTGGTCGCGTCACTCCTTGGGGGGGATGGCTGCTTGCGGCCTACCGTCGGAGCAACGCGGATGTGTGCGCAAGCGTTCCCGTGGCGCTCCACTATGACGGTGATATGTTGACCGTCTGGTCTAGTGAGTAGAAGTCTCACATACCCACCTCCATCTTCCCCTAGATTGAGGTGGCATCCTAGGAGGATTCCAGACGTAAAAAAAAAAAAAAAAAAAAAAAAAAAAAAAAAAAAAAAAAGGTTAGGTTAGGTTAGGTTGGGGGGCCGTCGCCGGGAACCTCCTCGTGTGCCCGTCTGTTTCCCTTGTTGCTCGGATTAGTCCGGTGGCATCGGAAGCGGTACGGGTCGGTGCTCCCTGGGCAACAACGGTTAATGTGATCCTTCGGGTTTGCATTAGCCGTTGGCTAATACTCGGCGCGGTCGGCCATGGGGGTTTGTGCCCGGTTCATGGCTGGCTGGCGGGCAGGCTGCCTTTCGGGGTGGTCTGCCTGCGAGGTGGGCTCGGGCCTTTAGGCCTGGGCACTAAGGGTGGGAGGGCGCAGGTCCTCTCTACCGGGGACAGCAGCGGGGTCGCCCCTGGTACTTCTCTGTGCGCAGAGTGGACTGTGGGGCGGTCCCGTAGTTTTGTGGGGGGTACGTGGCGGTCTCTTTCTTGCTGAGGGGGAGGCCGTTGCGCTGATAGGGTGATGGCCCGGAATAGTCATCGTCAGGTACAATAGCGCTTGACGATGATTAGTCCGGGCGAGGTGGCGGCGGAGCTCTTCCTAGGGAGGGCTTCGTTGGCTGGACCACGTCCGTTTTCGGACGGGGTCCGGCCCCGGGAGGTTGAGTCGGATCGGGACACCTTCTTCGTTGAGGGAGTCCTGATTTGGCTCGGCCGGCTTGGGTGGAGGGCAGGGGAGCCCTTCGCCATTCAACAAGCCCCGGAGTGGGACGCGCTCAAGTCAACCGGGCGCGTCACTCCATGGAGGTGGTGGCTGCTCACGCGGCCTTCCGTCGGAGCAACGCGGTTGTGTGCGCAAGCGTTCCCGTGGCGCTCCATTACGACGGAGAGGTGTTGACCGTCTGGTTTAGTGAGTAAGAGTCTCACATAACCACTTCCATCTTCCCCAGGATGGAGGTGTGTATCCATGAGGATTCCAGACGTTAAAAAAAAAAAAAGGTTAGGTTAGGTTAGGTTAGGTTAGGTTCCAGTCCAGTGGGGGGCGTCATCGCCGGGAACCTCCACGTGTGCCCGTATGTTTCCCTTGTTGCTCGGATTCGTCCGGTGACATCGGAAGCGGTACGGGCCGGTGCTCCCTGGGCAACAACGGTTAATGTGATCCTTCGGGTTTGCATTAGCCGTTGGCTAATACCCGGCGCGGGCGGGAGGGCACAGGCTCTCCCGGCCGAGGGGTGGGCCACAGGGTCCCTCCAGGTACCGCTCTGTTCTCAGAGTGGACTGATTGGAGTGATTCCGTGGTTCTTTGGGAGGGTGCGCGGCGGTCTCTTCCCTTCTGGAGGAGGCTGATCTTTTACCGCGAGTAGGGACTGCCCCTTGGGGCGTTGGTCGGCCATGAGGGTGAGAAAAAAAAAGTGCCTGATTCATGGCTGACGGAGTGGTTGCCGCCGTTTGGCTGGCATTTTTGGGGGGTCGGCTTCCTGGCTGACGTGGTGGGGCCCGGCGCTCTCTAGTGAGTGTTTTATGCTCGGTTGCTGGAGTGCCGGGATGCGAGGTCCAGATGGCTTCCTGGGGCGGACTCGTTCGCGAGGCTGCCTCGGACGAAGTTAGACCTTCGCAGAGGTGGGTCCGAACCTTACGGCCGATCTAGAGTGCGGTGCTTGCATGGCGCTCTAGGGTTGAGGTGTTGGGCGTACGTAACGCTGTCTTAGTTTGCTTTAGTTAGCCCTGGTCCCCGAGGCGCCTTGTTCGGTTTTTCCAACGTGCGCTGAGGCGGGGGTTGTTGGCGAATTGAAGCAATGCTTTGTAGTTAGTTGCGTAGTTTGGAGTTCACGTGGGGGTCGTCCCGGTCCTCCTGCTTTCAGCAGAGCTGACTGTGTGGAAGACTCTCTGGTTGGGCTCGCGAGATTACGTTATAAGCCCCTTGCTAGTGCCCCTTTCGGGGGGCCCGCGCAGTAGGGGATGGATCTCGCCGATGGGACCCGAACCCGATGCCGGTTGCCGGTGTGGTGTTTATACAACGTGCTCGGTGGCGAATGGTTCTGGGTCTCTCGAGACGTGTGGAGGGGGTGTTTTGCTACTCTTTTTTCCTAGTTTTTAGCCCGGTCACAGGACTACGGTCCCGTCGGGTTCTCCGACGTGATCGTGGTCGTGTGGCTATTGGCGGTCTGGTTGAGATTTGTAGTAGTTAGGAGTGTGACTGAATGTGTCATTCCCGGTCCTCCTGCCTTTCAGCAGAGTAGACTGTGTGGGAGACTCTTCGGTCGGGAGGAGCAGCGAAACTCCGTTATAAGCCCCTTGCTAGTGCCCCTTTCGGGGGGCCCGCGCAGTAGGGGATGGAGCTCGCTGAGGGCGACCCTAACCCGATGCCGGTTGCCGGTGTGGTGTTTTACAACGTGCTCGGTGGCGAATGGTTGTGGGTCGCTCTGGAGGATTGAGGTGGTGTTTGCTACTATATTTTCCTAGTTTTTAGCCCGGTCGCAAGTCTATAGGCCCATTGGTTTCCCAACGTGCTTGAAGGCGTGTGACCTTTGGTAGTCTAGTTGAGATTTGGTAGTAGTTAGTGGTGTGACTGAGGGGTCCCGATTCCCGGTCCTCCTGCCTTTCAGCAGAGCAGACTGTGTGGGAGACTCTTCGGTCGGGTCGAGCGTGACACCGTTATAAGCCCCTTGCTAGTGCCCCTTTCGGGGGGCCCGCGCAGTAGGGGATGGAGTCCGCTGAGGGCGACCCGAACCCGATGCCGGTTGCCGGTGTTGTTGTTTTTACAACGTGCTCGGTGGCGAATGGTTCTGGGTAGCCGTGGCCGGTAGTAGTTAGTGGTAGTTAGCGGGTGGGACCCGATGTCGGTTCGCGCACGGTGACTTTCATCTTGCTCGGTGGCGAACGGTTCCATGTAGTTAGTTATCGTAGCTAGTACTGGTGTGTGTGTGTTGGCCCGGACCCGATGCCAGTGGCGAATGGTCGAGGGCAAGACCGGATCAGAAGTCGCCGTTTTCGGTGGCCCTGTTGCCGGTCGGTCGATGGGTTCGGTGGGTACTTTACTGTGCAGCCGGGCAGGCATTTTTTGCCACCGTCGAGTCGCAAACCCGAACAGGTGTCGTTGGCATGTCTAGCGGCCTGCTAGGGAGCGAGGGTCTTGCCTTTATTGGCCGGACCGCGAGGAGTTAACCTCTTTAAAAAATCCTCAATTCTCGGCGTTTCGTAGCGTGACGTCGGGGTGCTCGTGTATACGAGAGGCTGGGGAGTTCATCAGTCGCTAGCGCTCAACCCTGGGATACCACCCGCCATCCCAGGCGTATTAGGGTTACCCGGGCATGGAGGCTCTGCCGGGGTGGACTTTTTATTTCCTACCATACTCGTGGGATCAGTTATGGATAAGTCACAAAACCAAAACACCACACAGGGGAGGACGAAGGAAGGAGAGGAGACGAGGAGGAGGGTGACAAGGAGTGTCACGAGGAGTCGGGAGTCGAGTGAAGGGAGGCAGGACGAGTCCATGGACTCGGACTGCAGCCTTGCACCTCGACGCTCGGTGAGCTCCGAGAAGCTGTGGCGCAAGAGGCGACACCCGAGTTCCGAGTCGGCATTGTCCGATGAGGAACCGGCGCGGCCTGCGTCTGCGGCTAGGAGGGGCAGGGGACGGCCACCAACAACCGGAGAGTACGTGGGGTTGGCGGAGGCGAAGAGAGCTCTTCTCGCTGCGAAGCGGGAAGAGTTCTTGGTGCAAGCGGAGGAGGACCTGGAGCAGTGTGTCTCCGAGACTCGCAAGATGCGGGAATCGCGAGCCGCTGATCTAGTGTCGGCCGCTTCGGAGAGGGCTGAGTCGGGGGTCGGACCTGGTAAAAGGTCCACTTCCCTGACGAAGCAGCAGGTTATCGACGACCTGGCGATCATAGTCAAGATCGCCACGAAGTCGAAGAACCTGAAGGGTACGATCGTTCGCGGTCTGAAGGACGCGGTGGCTTCCATAGCCAATGCCGTCGAAGTCCTGGGATCGCGGACGATCACGGAGGAGACGCGCCAGCTGCAGGCGGACAACGTTCGCCTGCAGGCCGAGATGGACGATCTCCGCAAGGAGATGTCCACCTTGAAGGCGGACATGGAGAGGGCACGGAAGCAGGGAAGTCCGGCGTCCTCTCCCACGGATTTGACGGGGGCTGCGCTCCCTGTAGCGCATCCTCAGGCCAAGAATCTGGAGGAGATCGTTCGTGTGGTCCTGTCGCACGTGGGGGTCATGGTGACCGCTCGCTTCAGGGCCATCGAAGATCGTCTCCTTCCAGAGACTAGGCTTCGGCCATCTTTGGCTGCCGACAGGAGGAGGGAGTCGGTGCAGACCATCGCGTCTGCTGAAACCGCTCCCACACCCCTGTTAGGCGCCAGTTGGCCGGCGCTGAGGGTGCCCTCTGCGCCTCCTAAGGCTTCTGCTCCTACGGGGCCGAAGTCGAAGGGGGCTAAGGGAGCGCCCAAGGCGACCGGAGGAGGAGGGGCTAAGCCGAGCGCGGCAAAGCCTAACGCGGCGAAGCCCAGTGCGGCTAAGCCGAGTAAGGCTGCGCCGAGTGCGGCGAAGCCCAAGAAGGGGAGGAAGGGGGCTACCCAGGCAGCTGCTTCGCGGTCGCAACCGCAGCAGAAGCCAGGGCCAGCCCCGAGAGGGAAGCTCCGGACCCAGCGTTCCACAGCGGTGGTTTTGACGCTGCTACCCGAAGCCGAGGCCAGTGGCGTCACCTATGCCCAGGTCTTGGCGGAGGCGAAGCAGAAAATCAAACTCGCTGAGCTGGGCATCAAGGAGGTGCGTTTCAGGAAGGCGGTCACGGGTGGCCGTATTCTTGAACTTCCCGGGGTGGAGAGTGCGGAGAAGGCGGATTCCCTCGCTGCCAAGCTGAGGGAGACCCTGTCCAAGGAGCAGGTGCGGGTGTCCAGACCCACGAAATGCGTAGAGATGCGCATTTCTGGCCTCGATGATTCCGTCGCCAGCTCGGACGTGGTCGCGGCCATCGCGCTGAGGGGGGAGTGTTCGGAGGATGGAGTCCAGTGCGGGCCCATCACCGTCGGCGCCGGAGGTCTGGGTGCTGCGTGGGTTCGGTGCCCGGTCGCAGCCGCCAGGAAGGTGTCCGAGGGTGGTAGGCTCCTCGTGGGCTGGGTGTCGGCGCAGGTTACGCTCCTGGAAGACCGACCTTTGAGGTGCTTCAAGTGCCTCGAGGTTGGCCACGTCAGGGCGAAGTGCACGGCGGAGGTCGACAGGAGCGACCTCTGCTACCGATGCGGGAAGCCGGGGCACAAGGCCCAGGGTTGCTCGGCCGAGCCGCACTGCGCTTCGTGCGCAGCTGCCGGCAGACCGGCGAAGCATCCCATGGGGGCCAAGGACTGTGCCCCCGCTCCGAAGAGGGGGAAGCCGGCTGGTAAGGCTGCTAGAGGTCCCAGGGCCTCTACGCAGCCTTCCAGGCCGGCGGAGGATCCCATGGCAATCGATTAAGATATGGCCATGAGGATCCTACAGGCGAATATCAACCACTGCGCCAGCGCTCAGGATCTCCTGTTCCAGAGCATGGCGGAGTGGTCGATAGGCGTCGTCGTAGTCGCCGAACCGTACTTCGTCCCTCCGGGGGCGGACTGGGTCGGCGACAGGGACGGTCTGGTGGCCATCGGGACCCGGTTAGCGGCCGGATCCCCGGTCTTCGGAGCAGTTACGAGGGGCCGAGGCTTCGTCTCGGCACTCGTCGGAGACGTGACGGTGATCGGGGTCTACTTCTCTCCGAATCGAAGTCTCGCCGACTTCGAGCAGTTTCTGGTCGAAGTCGGTGCTCTCGCCGGAAGAAGTGGCCCCGGTCGGGTCCTTGTCGTCGGAGACCTCAACGCCAAGTCTACGGCTTGGGGTTGCCCGACAACGGACGCGCGTGGAGAGCTCCTCGAAGACTGGGTAGTCGCTGCCGGTCTCGTGGTGTTGAACCGGGGGTCGGCAGATACGTGCGTGCGGCAACAGGGTGGCTCCATAGTGGACGTCACGTTCGCCGATGCCATCCTGGCGCGCCGTATACGGGGCTGGCGTGTGATGGAGGGTGTGGAGACGTTGTCGGACCACCGCTACGTGAGGTTCGACGTGTCCGCACTCCCCGTCACGCCGAGCGGCTTAGCTCGGCCCTCGCGTGAGGAAGGCCCGAGATGGGCGGTGAAGCGTCTGGACAAGGATGCCTTGATCGAGGCGGCCCTTGTACAGGCGTGGGTTGGAGCGCCAGAGGGCGATGTGGAAGTAGAGGCGGAGTCTGTGCGATTGGGCGTTGTCATGTCGCATATTTGCGACGCGGCCATGCCTCGCATACGTCACGCGACCCCGAGGCGAGGTGTTTACTGGTGGTCTGAAGAGCTATCGCGGCTCCGCGCGAGCTGCGTGACTCTCAGGCGCCGGTACACCAGATGCCGGAGGCGGAGGCGTCGTGACCCAGAGCTTGAGCGTCAGCACTAT
The DNA here is from genome assembly GCA_959347405.1 of Napeogenes sylphis. Taxonomy (NCBI): domain Eukaryota; kingdom Metazoa; phylum Arthropoda; class Insecta; order Lepidoptera; family Nymphalidae; genus Napeogenes; species Napeogenes sylphis. Next base: position 32,993,556 of record OY365786.1, read on the forward strand.
ACTCGGTACCGTGAGGCGGTGCTGGCGCTCGTAGCGGCGATCGCGAAGGCGAAGGACCTGGCCGAGACGGAGATGCTGGAGTCTCTCGATAGGGATCCGTGGGGGAGGCCGTACAAGTTGGTGAGGCGCAAGCTTCGACCGTGGGCCCCCCCGCTGACCAAGAGTCTCCAGTCGGATCTGCTCGAGGCCGTGGTGTCGGCTTTGTTTCCATCCGGTACCGACGATCGGGTACCTCGCACGGATGGTGGCGCGGAGGAGGAAGAGTTGTGGGATGCGGCACAGGAGGTTTCCGGGGATGAGTTGGGGGCTGCGGTGCTTCGCCTTCGGGCGAAGAATACCGCGCCGGGACCCGACGGCGTCCCCGGTCGCGCCTGGGCTTTGGCTCTAGGGGCTTTAGAGCCTCTGGTGCTGCGTCTCTTCAGCGCTTGTCTGCGGCAGGGCCGGTTTCCACGGACGTGGAAGGGTGGCAGATTGATCCTGTTGCGGAAGGAGGGGCGACCTGTAGCTGAACCCTCAGCTTATCGGCCGATTGTGCTGCTGGACGAAGCGGGCAAGCTCTTTGAGCGGATTATATTTGCTCGCATCGTCAAGCACCTGGAGAGGTCGGGTCGGGATCTTAGCGATCACCAATTTGGCTTCCGCAGAGGCAGGTCCACCCTTGACGCAGTCAATCGGGTGAGGGCCTTAGCGGAGGCCTCGGTGTCTCGGGGCGGGGTGGCGGTGGCGGTGTCTCTCGATATCGCCAACGCGTTCAACACTCTTCCTTGGGGGACCATTTTGGAGGCGTTGAGGTTCCACGCCGTGCCTGGGTACTTGCGGCGCATAGTAGGGGACTACCTCTGCGACCGCGCCGTCTGTTATCCGGTCGGTGGGGGAGGATTTAGGCGGAAGGTGGTGTCGTGCGGTGTTCCGCAGGGGTCGGTTCTAGGACCTCTCCTGTGGAACATCGGGTACGACTCGGTGTTGCGGGGTGCCAATCTTCGGGGAGTCGACGTAACTTGTTACGCCGACGATACCCTGGTCCTGGCACGCGGCGACACGTTTCGGGAGGCGAGAGTCCTAGCAACCGCAGGAGTCGCCCAGATCGTGGGGAGAGTGAGGAGGCTGGGGCTGGAGGTTGCCCTGCACAAGTCCGTAGCCCTGTGTTTTCACGGGCCGCGGAAGGCACCTCCGGCCGGTTCGAGCCTGGTGGTCGGTGGAGTCTCCATCGCTGTCGGGCGGTCCATGGATTACCTTGGACTCGTCTTCGACAGTCGGTGGAGCTTCAACGAGCATTTTCGGCGGCTGGCGCCGAAACTCGTGAGGGCAGCCGGAGCGCTCTGTCGCGTCCTCCCAAACGTCGGGGGGCCGAGCGCGGGATGTCGTCGGCTGTACATCGGGGTGGTGCGGTCCATGGCCCTTTACGGGTCACCCATATGGGCGGATGCTCTCGACGCCCGAAATCGGACACTCTTGTGCAGAGCACAGAGGGTCATGGCTGTCAGAGCGGTCAGGGGGTATCGCACCATCTCGTGCGAGGCAGCCTGCGCGCTGGCCGGGACCCCACCGTGGGATCTGGACGCGGTGACGCTGGCGGCGGCGTACAGACGGAGGAGGGATGCCCGATTTCGGGGGGAACATCCTCCGTCCGAGGAGGGAGGGGAGTCGCGGTGGCGACTCAGGGCGCAGGAGGAGCTGCTCGCCAGATGGCGAGGGAGGCTCATGGTGCCTAGATTCGGCATCGCGACTGCCACTGCGATCGGCCCAGTCCTCCGGGAATGGGTCAATCGCAAGCACGGGGTGATGTCCTTCCACCTGGCGCAGATCCTTTCGGGGCACGGGTGCTTCGGGAGGTATCTGTGTCGGGTGGCGGGTCGTGAGCCCACGATGGGGTGTCACGAGTGCGGCTGTGCCGTGGATACGGCGCAGCACACGCTGGCAGTTTGCCCGCAGTGGGCGGAGCCGCGTGCTACACTCGTGGACACGGTAGGGGCGGACCTCTCGCTCCGGGCCGTGGTCGAGGCTATGGTCCGGAGCGAGGGGGCCTGGAGTGCGGTGCGCTCCTTCTGCGAGGTCGTGATGTCGCAGAAGGAAGCGGCGGAGCGGCTCAGGGAGGAGGACGGAGCCGCTCTTCCGATGCGCCGGAGGAGGGTGGGGCGCAGGCGTGTCGCTCACGAGCGCCGCCTGCCGCCCTAGCCCGAGTGAGGTGGTGGTCGGATCGAAACTCCTTGATTCTGAGTGCAGCAAGCTCTCGGTGAAGAAGGAGCCTCGATCTGACGGTCGGCTTGCTGGGGGGAAGGGGAGCCCTCCAGGCCAACAGGTCGACCACCGGAGTGGGACGCGATCCGGTCAATTGGTCGCGTCACTCCTTGAGAGAGTGGCCGCTATATGCAGCCTACCGTCGGAGCAACGCGGATGTGTGCGCAAGCGTTCCCGTGGCGCTCCATTATGGCGGTGCGATGTTGACCGTCTGGTTTAGTGGGTTGATGTCCCACATACCCACCTCCATCTTCCCCTAGATTGAGGTGGCATCCTAGGAGGATTCCAGACGTTAAAAAAAAAGGTTAGGTTAGGTTAGGTTAGGTTAGGTTAGGTTAGGTTAGGTTAGGTTAGGTAAGGTTAGGTTCCATTGTGCGGTCGCTAGTGCCGCCATCTGGCGCGTCCCCCGGGTTGCGGATAGGGGTTCTTCACCGGCTTCGGCCGGCGCGGACAGCTACTAGCAAATGTGGCTGCTTGCTTTTCGGAGCGAGCATTGCACGGCCACAAGATCTCGGAAGCCCGCACCGAGCGGGAACGAGGGCTGGATTGACGGAGCTTGCTCTGATCGTCAGGCTGCGAGGAAGAAAACCTCTATAAAAAATCACCCTTTTCTTTGTGTTTTGTCTTGTCCTGTTTTGTTGTTTTCTTCTGCGTGTCTCTTTGTCCCCTTTTAGATGTTTTGTGTCGGTCCGGCGGTTCGGCGTTTGCCAAAGGATCGGGTAAGGATGAGAGCGCCCCAAGAAGAAATGGATAAAAACGATTCCAAAATGAGTCCCCAGGCGGGTGCTGAATCCCGCACGGCCGCTGCTGTCGTCTGCCCCTCGTACTCTGGGGGGGGCAAGAATCGTTTACGAGCAGGAGTCCCTGCACAGGTCGACACCACACCGACCTGTTCAACTAAACTGCGTGTGAGGCGTGGACGAGGTGCGTCCATAGGACGCGGGAGTGGGCTCGCCCAGGCGAAAGCCGCGTTGCGAGCCATGGAGGAGGAGGCGGAGGAGGCCGAGTTCGAGCGCGCACTGAGCGCTCGGGCCCTCCGCTGGAAGAAGAAGAAGGATCTGGTGGTGAGTGCGCCGGTTTCCGAGGACGATCTGTCTTCGGAGGCGCTTCCCACCATTGAGCCGACTTCTTTGGATGCGCAGCAGCTGCATGCAGTTGCGCGGAAGCATGCTGCCTCTATCCAAGAGGTGTGCAAAAAGAGCACTAACTTGAAGGGCACTATGGTTAAGGCTCTGAAGGGGGCTGCAAGCAGCCTTCTAGAGGTCGTCGAGGTTCTGGCCTGCAGGGGGGAACCTGAGGAATCGCGGCAATTGCGGGCGGATAACGCCCGTCTTTGTCGCGAGGTGTCCTTCCTCAGGGAGGAGATCGCCAAGGTTCGCAAGGACTTTGACGATCTTAAGTCCTCTGTCGGTCAGCCTCCGATCTCGTCAGGAGGTCCAGACGCGGTTGAGGAGTTGAGACGCTCCGTACTGTCCTCGTTGGGAGTGTTAATTAACTCCCGCTTTGAAGGACTCGAAGAGCGTCTCCTCCAGGCGCGGATCCACCGGCCGCCACTCGCGGCGGAGCGGAGGCAGTCGGCCGCAGTCGCGGCGACTGTCTCGGAGTCGGGGCCGCCGACGGCTCCTCTGATTCAAGAGGAGGCGTGGTCGACGGTCACGAGGAGGAGGAAAGGCTTGGGGAAAAAGAAGGGCCTTCCCCAGAAGCCGGCTCCATCGAATAAGGCCAGTGGTGTTAAGGCGTCTTCAAAGAAGAAGCCGAAGGCACCTTGCGTGGGTTCCCGGAAGCTGCCGTCTGCACGGTTTCCTGCAGTTATGATCAAACTGCAGGACCATGCGGCAGCGGCGGGTGTAACGTACGCCCATGTCCTAAGGCGTGCCGCTGAGATGGTCAATCTCAGCGACATAGGCCTAAAGGACGGGCTTACGATTCGCCGTTCAGCGGCGGGCGCCAGGCTTCTGGAGTTGCCCAAGGGTACTCCAGAGCAGGCTGAAAAACTGGCGGCGAAGATTCGCCCAGTTTTAGACGGTGTGGCAGAAGTCGTCCGGCCTGTTCGGCGGGTGGCCGTAAGGCTTAAAGGTCTGGACGATACCGTCACGCGCGACGATGTGGTCGACGCGATTAGTCGCATGACTGACTGCCCTAGCGAGGCCCTCCACGTGGGGGAGATCCGTCGGGGTAGCTATGGGGACCAGGGCGTTACCTTTGCCCGTCTCCCCATCGATGCGGCAAGATCGTTGGTCGACGCCGGGAGAGTCTTGGTGGGCTGGAGCTCAGCCAGGGTGGAGTTGCTGGAGGCGCAGCCGCTGCGCTGCTTCAGGTGCCTGGCACCTGGGCATGTGCGTGCGGCTTGCCCGTCCGCGGTTGACCGTAGCGCCGCCTGTTTCCGGTGCGGTGGTGAGGGGCATACCCGAGCCACTTGCACCGGAATGTTGCGGTGCGTGGTCTGTGCGGACCGAGGCCTTGCAGCGACCCACCTATTGGGGAGCCGAGTGTGCAAGGCTCCGCGAGTTCGAGGATTAGCACCTGGTGCGAAACCCTCGAGCGCGGAGCCCAGCACGGAGCCGGCTGTGGCTATGGCAACATAGTCACATCGAGCTTCAGCGGGAGAGGCTGCGAAGGAGAAGGGTTCAGCCCGTTCCTTCCCAGCCGTAGGCCTAGGTGAGAGGGGGGGGCGACCCCTCTCGCCATTGCACTAGGTCTATGAGGTAGGGGTACACTGGTTGCCCGGGGTACCCCTATATAGAGGAGTTCCGCCGGGGCGCCACGGTGAGTGCGAAAGCGATCCCGTGGCGTCCCATTGTAGCGTCGTGGGCAGCCGTTGGTTTTTTAGTGGGGTGCCTTAAAAATGGCAGCGTTTCCATGCCGCCGGGTGCCGCACATACCGCCCCGCCATCGCCTTCCTGGCCTGGGTGAAGATGCGAAAACGCATTTTTCCAACGATAAAAAAAAAAAAAAAAAAAAAAGGTTAGGTTAGGTTAGGTTAGGTTAGGTTAGGTTAGGTTAGGTTAGGTTAGGTTAGGTTAGGTTAGGTTTTTTTTTTTTTTTTTTTTTTTTTTTTTTTTTTGTAACTTATTCTAGTACCCCTGCCATGGGCAAGGCTCTTGCAAAACGATGATATTTTGTTCCGTTTTATTCAGTTAGGTGCATAGGCGATAAGCGCCTAAGGAAGAAAATTAACAAAAGTAAATTACACTCATTTATTTATTTATTAATTAAGTTTTATTTGTTTACTTGTTTATTTACTTATTTATTTATTTTCATTTTCATTTTTATATTTATTTATATATTTATTTAGGTGCGTTAAGGCGATAAGCGCCTTAGACGAAATTCAAACAAAGGTAAGTTACACACTTTTATTTATTTATTTAGTTTTATTAGTTTACTTGTTTATTTAGTTATTTATTTATATATTTATTTATTTTCATATTTATTTATATACATTTATTTAGGTACGTTAAGGCGATAGCGCCTTAGGAAGAAATTCAGACAAAGATAAGTTACACACTTTTATTTATTTATTTAGTTAATTATTTATTTTCATATTTATTTTTATATTTATTTATATATTTATTTAGGTGCGTTAAGGCGATGAGCGCTTTAGAAGAAATTCAAACAAAGGTAAGTTAAACACACAGTTTTCTTAGTCTAACCTATTTCTATTATTTACTAATTTTGCTATTTCTTCACAATACTCTAAGAATATTTGTCTATGCTTTTTACTACTTATAATTGTCTGAATGTTTTCTAAATTAATATTAATATCTATCTTTTGTTCGAGCTCCATTCTTCTGATTTGGTGAATCGGGCAGTCAATGAGGATATGAGGGACCGTCTCCTCGATGCTGGGCTCGCAGGCGCATGACGGATTCTCCTTACGCTTAAATCGGTGTAAGTATGAGGAGAACCCACCATGACCCGTCATTATCTGAGTGACGTGGTTTGTGGTCTTTATTTTTCTCACAACACCGTATGCCTCCGATGCACTGGGGAAAAAGAGTTTGGTGATGCCGGCTGTAGTTTCAGACCTGTATCTTTCATTCCACTCGTCGATAGTGTTTAAGCGAATCCTTCGCTTGACAAAGGAGACGGGACAGAGATCATACTCGGGTCTTCTTTTCGACCCCAAGGCGGCCTGCTTTGCTAGGAAGTCCGCTCTCTCGTTCCCCTCGAAGCCCGCATGAGCTTTTATCCAAAAAAGAGAGACGCGCTTGTTTTGGGCTCTGCATTGTCTGAGCGCTTCTCTGGACTCAACTGCGAGCGGGTGAGAGGACACCGGGTTTGTCAGTGTTTGAAGAGCCGCCATTGAGTCGCTAAAAACCCCAAACGAGGACTGTTTGCTCTTTACTGCCTCTTTAACCGCTCTGCAAAGAGCTAGGAGTTCGGCCTGGTAGACGGTACAGTATGGGGAGAGGGTAAGTTTGAGGGCCTTGGTTTCGACGTCACTATTCCAAATGGATAGCGCGGCGCCAACCTTGCCCTCAACCTTGCTACCATCCGTAAAGATCCGCACATTAAAGTGCCTGCAGTCTTCGTACTGTTGTTCGTCTACCAGGTTTATGAATTCCAGTTGGTCGTGCTCTGCTGGATGGGGCATCTCGATGGTCGGGAACATCCTCTCTATCTCCCTGTCTCCTAATACTGAGCGGTTCGCCCCCTTCTTGGCCTCGTATAGCGAGGCCGCCTCACGGACTCGGAGGTCGAGAGGGAGTATGCCGGCCAGTATTAGTGCCGAGTTTAGGGAGACGGTGCGGTAGCCCTTGCAAAGTTTTTGGGCAAATCCACGTTGGATCACGTTCAATTGCTTTTTGACCCCGAGTTTGTTGACTGCCGGTGCCCATACGCTTGCGGCATACAATATTGTCGGCTCAACTGCAGCCATGTAGATGGTTTTTATAACCTCGGTGTTTAGACCCCAGCTGACTTTTGCGGTTCTGGAGAGGTGCTTGTAAATGGCCATCGCCTTTTTACAAACATTAGTGATATGTGTGTTGAAGGTCAGCTGATGATCAATGGTTACTCCCAAGATTTTTATGCTGTCAGACATTACTATCGCGACCCCTCCCATGCTCAGGCGCGGTACATCAAACTTCAGTCTCCGCGTGATCACCATCGCGCACGTCTTTTGCGGTGCGAATTTTAACTTAGACTTGATGCCCCACGACCGAACACGTTCAAGGGTCGCGTTTGCCTGCAGGGATATTTCAAGCCCCGTTTCCCCGTCAAAAACCAACACAATATCGTCGGCAAAAGCCTGACAATAAATATTAGACCTGTCGAGCATTTTAAGGAGCGGATCAAGCAACAGGTTCCATAGGATGGGTCCACCAATGGAACCCTGGACGCATCCCTTGGACGTGGCTCGATCAACTTCCTCTCCGGCATACCTAACTACGACCGATCTGTCTCTAAGGTAACTATCAATCACCCGCCTCAAATTCACGGGACACTTTTCCTCTGCCAGTCGGATCCTTATAGCCGGCCACCAGGCGCTATCAAAGGCCCCCTCTATATCCAAGGACACAAGCGTGACTATTCTTTTCTGGTCCAGCTTACTGCGGTTAGGTTAGGTTAGGTTAGGTTAGGTTAGGTTAGGTTAGGTTAGGTTAGGTTAGGTTAGGTTAGGTTTTTTTTTTTTTTTTTTTTTTTTAGTGTGTTCATCTAATTTTCTTCCCCATGGGAGGAGGGAATACGTGTTAGGGAAAATCATTTTTTCAGATGTGTAAATTTTATTATGTAATGTTGGTGTGTTTTGTGGAGTACCTAGTGATGTTGAATATGTGGCAGCTGTTTCGTTATTTGTCTATTTGCTATTGTTTTCTATTTTATTATTATTATGATCTTTATATCGCTACATTTATTTCTTTTTTTATTACATTCAGGTATAACTAATTTTTATAAGAAATGGCTGCCTCATATAAAGAGTGTACGTTTTTATTGTGTATTTTAATTGTATTTTAGAATTAACATCTATGTACATTTTATTCTAAAGACATTTTTAAGTGCCTTCACAGGAAAGGTATACATATATTTACATTACATTTAGGACTTATATACTAATATTAATCAACTTTTTAGGACAATAATCACAATTTAAGGAGTAACAACATATAGTTTGACAGTAGTAGACAATTCTTGTACTTTTAGCAGTGTAACAATTATTGTGAGAAGTAGTTAATTGAATGTGTCTAAATTATTTTACAAGAGATCTCGGCAAATTATCAAAAGTTTTGGCAGAAGTGTGTGGACAATAGGTTTACTCAATATGAGATAACATGAGGTATTTTATGTACATCATTAACTATAGCCATCAGAATTGCAGTCTCAACAAGGATTTGCTGACAGCAAATAAGCAATTAAACAGTATATAGAATCAAACAGTATAAAGCATAAACAGTATAAAATATAAACAGAAACATATCAAATAATAAATCACAATAAAGAGAAACAGTAGTAAATACAAATAAAACAGTAATAACTCAATTTAAGTACAATAATAAGACAATAATGCTACTGCTATTTCCCTCATTTTTATGTTTTGGTAGGTACAGTATCAACATTTGCATTTGGGTTTTCCTGAGGTTAGGTTAGGTTAGGTTAGGTTAGGTTTTTTTTTTTTTTTTTTTATTGGGTTCGACTATTTTCTTCCCCATGGGAGGAGGGAATCTGTGTTAGGCAGTTATAATTTTTTTCAGTCTGTATTCTTTATTGTTATGCAGGGGTGAGTGTTGATGAGTGTGAAGTGAGATATTATGAGGCAGTTGTTTATTGTTCTCTTGTTTCCTACTTTTTATTCGTTTATTTATTCGAATTTAGTTTATATGTTTTATTTACTATGTTGTCGGTATAACTAATAATGACGATCGTTTGCAAAATGACTGCCTCATATATATATTAATATGTTTCTTATCTTATACATTTTGATTCATTTAGTTCATATATACATGTTAATGAAATTTGTGTTTTTCAGGTATATAATCAGAAATATTTACATTACAATAATTTGTATAGTTTTCAGTTACTAATTACAATATGTTAATTACAGAATTACAATGGTGTTATGTATTTTAAAATTTGCAATTTTAATTTTGCTATAATATGATGTATTATTTAAAATATGATATTTTACATTAAAGTTTTACATTAAAGTTTATCGGTAAATAATCAAAAATATTTACATTACAATAGTTTGTATACTTTTCAGTTACTAATTACGATATGACAATTACAGAATTACAATTTTGTTTTTATTTGACCTTTTACAATTTTAATTTAGCTATAGTTGTATAATGTTTTCTTTTGAAGTATGATAATTTACATTAAAGTTTTATCTTAGTTTTCGGTATATAATCAAAAAAATATTTACATTACAATACTTTGTATACTTTTCAGTTATTAATTACAATAATATTTACAGAATTACAATGGTGTTATGTATTTTAAAATTTACAATTTTAATTTTGCTATAATATGATGTATTATTTAAAATATGATATTTTACATTAAAGTTTTACATTAAAGTTTATCGGTAAATAATCAAAAATATTTACATTACAATAGTTTGTATACTTTTCAGTTACTAATTACGATATGACAATTACAGAATTACAATTTTGTTTTTATTTGACCTTTTACAATTTTAATTTAGCTATAGTTGTATAATGTTTTCTTTTGAAGTATGATAATTTACATTAAAGTTTTATCTTAGTTTTCGGTATATAATCAAAAAAATATTTACATTACAATACTTTGTATACTTTTCAGTTATTAATTACAATAATATGACAATTACAGAATTACAATTGTGTGTATTTAACGTTTAACAATTTTGATTTAGCTATAGTTGTATAATGTATTATTTTCAAGTATGATATTTTACATGTAGGTTTTATTTTTGTTTATATTTGTTCTAATGCTGCTGTAGGACAGTTACAATTTTACGTGAGTAGACAAAGGTATAGAATATAGATGGAGATACATAGGATGTAGCTAGAGTTTAGAGTTAAAGTTTTAAAATAGATTGCCCGATTATCTTAATTTGTTGATGGATTATATAAACGTTTGTGTGTTTTCCAAATTCTTTAGGACAATAAACTAATTATTTACATTTCGCATATATATAGAGACAATCACAACGAAAATATGTTACAGAAAATTTAACAGAGTTCGCAGGAACATTAAAAAATTTTGACAGTACTTATCATTAGATTTGCCAGCTGACAGGTAGGACTCATAGTACGACAACATACTGACTCAACTATTTAAGTATATACTTAACTACTATACATATATAGTTCCTAATTCTAATTTCTTATCTTTTATTATGCTTTCTTATTACTTTTCTTTTCTTTTCAGGTGTTCCAGAGGACCACACGGACAAGGGTAATTTTTTTTTTTTTTTTTTTTTTTTTTTTTTTTTTTTTTTTTTTTTTTTTTTTTTTTTTTTTTTTTTTCATACTATACTATGACTTATACTATGTTTTCTTCTTTTCATGCGTCACGTCACCTCGCCATGCTGGGGCCGCATGGGTACCATGCGGCCTGCATCCGGATGTCGTCTCCCGCAGGATCTCCGCGCCGTTTCTTCGCTGACAGGTAATTGTGGAGTGAGCATTGCACAATGCTTCCCACAATCAAAACTCCGGGCTGGTCCTGAACATCCCATGTGCCCACACATGGGGTCAGGGCCAATTTCTTATCCTATTGTTTTTATTGTTTGCGTCGAAGGACGATGTTTTCGTCGGTTGGGTCGCTCTGCATCCGGTTTCCCGGTATGGCTGCACGACGTCGCTACTGCTGCTGCTGTCATGTCAAGTCCCGTAAGGTATGAATATTTTTTTAAGGATTACCCTCAGTCCAGTTAGGTCAGTTTTAAGGTAAGTCAGTTGTCAGTAGTAGTCCTGTCATCTGCATTCGAGGGGGGACCACCCGTGTTTAGGTTGCGCTGGACGTTACCTAATAGTACGCAACCGAAGAGCGTGCTATGGCGTCCCAGCGCTTCCTTACTGGGCAGTCCCCATCGAAGGCCGAGTGGTCGAGTCGTTCCATTCGCGCCGCCTGGCAATTGGTGCATGTGGGCTTCTCTCCTATTGACCACACTGGGCAGTCCGCCCTAAGGTGGTTACCCCCGCAGTGGCTACAGGAGTCGCCAGTCGCCTTACAGAATCGCTTTCCATGCCCATAGCCCAGGCACTTCGTGCACTGGACCAGAGGGGACTGGTCGCCGACGGTGCACCTCTGGAGGTCAATGTGTATCCTTCCGGCGGTGATGAGCACTCTCCAGAGGTGCGGCGATACCTGTAAGACGACATGGCTTTCCTGGGGGTTCCTTGTACGTCGTCTGTATTTTAACTGCGCTCTGAACTCCTGAGGGGGTATTTCGCCCACAAGGTCCGCATTTTGGTTTTTTATCGACTCTATAATTTCTTCATCTTTATTGTGGTTAAGGACATTCCTTATTACCACCATCGGGTCTTTATTTTTTGCATCTTCTACCTTTAGCTTCGCGTCCTTCTCTTTTATTCTTCTCTTCAATTTTTCCACGGTGTCTTTGGAGCCACAGCTTATGACAACTTTTTGGTCACGAGCTTTCCTAATGCGCTCGACCGCTAACCCACTGTTCCGGGCATCGGCGGCTCCTCTGACGCGCATTAGGATGTCCTCAGTCGTGTCCCGCTCCACAGATGATGTCACGATAATTGTGTGGCAAGGTTTCGGTGTTAGGTCCTGTGGTCTCGGTGCAGTCGCTGCGGCGGCCTCAGCATACGTCCTCTTTTTACTGACTTCGTCTATGATGCCGGCGAGCTTCTGCCCCGTCTCCTGGAGGGTCTTGTTTAACGCCGTCGCCTGCTGCACATGCGTCTGCTGGCTGGTCTTAGAGATCAAGTCGATCACGTCAAACGAAATCATTTGACGGACCGACTTGACCTCTTTCAGCAGTTCTCCTAATTCCGGCTTAACGTCAGCCGTATTCCGCTCGGCAGCCAGTTGAGTCAACTGCTGAGCGTACTCGGACTCCTTTTTCGCTAGCTGCTGCGACATCAGTGCCCGGGTGCGTTCCAGTTGGAGCTGGAGGGTCTGTCTTGACTCGCTTAAACGAAGCACTATTTCGAATAACCCTCCCAGGTTCTCCAAAACCTTCTCCTTTATGGTCGTCTTTAGGTTTCCCGACTGTTCCATTTGGTGTTTAGCCTCCTGGAACAGCCGGTTTGCCGTGACTGGGAGGGTGGACAGAACCTGGGAGGTACCTTCTGCAGAGTCCCGACTGGAGATACTAGGGACGTTCGACGTGTCACTATCAGTGACCCCACCTGCCGCCAGCGTCTGCTGCACGTCGAGCATCCTCTTAGAGAAGATATTCTTTCTGCTTGGTGCCTCTATGTCCCTCTTGGTGGATGGAGGGTCTGTAACACGCGATCCTTTCGACGATCCGCTCGCTTGGGACATCTTGAGAGTGACTTAAATAGCAAAGCTGTGATTTGGGGGGGAGTAGGGTGTTTTAGGGATCAGGAGGGAGGGGGGGGGGAGGAAAATTAGAGGAGCAAAAAGGGGCGAGAGTCCCTACTAGACTGGTAGTAAAAATTCGGTCCCGATCAAACGACTGGTGCCGGAGTTATGGCCTTTTAGAGTTTTAGGGTGTTTGCGGGGTGAGTTTTAAATGGAAGGGGGGGGAAATTGAGGAAAGTGGTGGAGTAGAAAGGGGCTCTTAATCCCGGCAAGGCAGCAGAAAAAAGTTCGGTCCTGATCCGACGGCGGGATCAGGAGTTACGAGCTGCGGGGTAGAGGTAAAGTGCCAAGGAGGTGGAAGGGGGGGGGAAATCGAAAAATGTATTGGAGCAGAAAGGACCGCGCGGTCCCAACTAGGTGTTAGAAAGTTGTCCGGTCCGGATCCGTTGACTGGGTCCGGAGTTATGGGCTGCGGGGGTGAGGGAGGGGGGCAAGGGGGGGGGGGGGGAGGTTTCGTGGGTCGAACTTTAGTGTGGGGGGGGGAGGGGGGGGTATGATGAAATGCGGGGGCGGGTGTAGGTGCGCGTGGGTGGGAAGGTGGTGTAGGTGGTTACTAGGGACTCTGAAGAATTTTGACAAATTTTTGTATGGGGAGACTTAGAAAAATTTTTGGCAATTTAGTATGGGGATGGGACTTAGAATATTTTTAGACAATTTTGTATGGCCAACGGACTTAGAAAGATTTTATGTAAATTTGTATGTAACTGGGACTTGGGAATTTTTCCAAAGTGAGGTTGCGGGGGAGTGTGTAGGTGCGCGTGGGAGGTCGAGATGGTGTAGGTGTAATTAAAAAATGATAGGTATAAAGACAATTGGGACTTAGAATATTTCGAAGCACGGGACTTAGGAAAATTTTGCTTGAACAATGGTGTATGGAGATGTATAGTCGGGAGGCCCGCCTCGGTGGCTCGATATTGTTATTAACTGACGGTCTGCTCGAGTTCGTCAGGAGAGCTCGTGCTCGAACTCAGGCAACCGACTAGTGTCGGTTTCAGGCGAGGCTCCGACGCGCCGCTCGGCTATGCTGTGACGTCACTTGTTTACGCTTTATGAGTGTCTTGGGAATTTTCCACTATCGTAAATGTTATAAATTAAAACTATTGTATGGCGGCTCTGGTTCACTTTAAATTTGAATAATTTGGAAACTACTGGTTGGAAATTTCTAAAATTTGGAATACTAGTTCTTAGATATATGCTACATATATTGTATTAAAAATATTAATATGTTCTCGATCTACTTTCTGAGTAATAATTGTCTGAACTTAACTGTCTTTTCAGGTCACCTTTGACGCGTCACTACACTTTCAATTTTTGTCCAAATTTCACTTTCAACGGCTTATTTTGAAGGGCTAATTGAGCCCCACAACACTGTGTTTTTAACTTTTCCGTAGCACTTCCGTGGGCCAATTTGACCCGCACGCGGTTTTAAGTTTTTAGTCTATATCTTTTTATGTAATTGTCCAAAAAATCTGAATTAACTTTTAAAATGTAGAGCTCAATAAGAGCTATCTGATGCACTAATAAAAAAGGGGGGTCACCGCTTTACTTTTCGCAGCGTTTGCACTTAAAGATTTTAAAATTTTGAATTTTACAGTTTTTCCTAAATAAATTTTCACTGAACACTTTTCGCGAAATTATTTTTACACATTCACATAGATGGAATTTAGCACTATCTTTTGACACTAATTTTATGAAAATCGGAGCACTTTAACCCACTTCCACTATTTTTATTTACGTAATTTCGCTGCGGAGCAACGTTACGAGACTGATTACGCGTGCGTCGTGTAACGAAGCGTAGCGCGAACTGGGTTAGGTTAGGTTTTTTTTTTTAAAGGCACCCGTTATCACAGGGTATTAGCGCTTTTCCTCTGACATAGTCAGAGTCCTCTTTTAAACATTTCTTTATTAATATAATATTTGTATACATTTTTTATCTCTTTTTATACTAATCTTACAATACTAAAGTACACTAATACAATTTATTATATAAATAAATTATAATATATAAATAACATTAATTACTTGTCTTTGTTCCTTAATATTACACTTTTACCTATTGCTATACAGTAATCTAAAAACGTCTTTCTTTTTGTTTCGTCACTTATTATTTCACTAATTGTGCTTTTATTTAACTTAACGTCTATGCTTTCTTCCAGGTTACGTCTCTTCAGCTCGAACACCGGACATTCCAAGAGAATATGGCAGATGGATTCTACAGCTCCAGGCTCACATATGCACGATGCGCTCTCCCTACACCTAAATCTCTTCAAGTACTCAGAGAACCCACCGTGCCCAGTCATGACTTGCGTAAGTACTCCTTTGGGTTTAATCTTTTTAATGATTGTGTGTGCTAGTATAGCGTTCGGAAAAAAGATTTTGGTGATCGATGCCGTCTCACTATTTAGGTATCGTAGGTTCCACTCTTTTAGTGATTCTCCGCGTATTTGACGCTTCACATAAGAAATGGGACATCGATCATAATCCGGTTTCTTTTTGCTTCTTACAGCCGCTTCTTTTGCTAGGGTATCCGCTCGCTCATTACCCATTAGTCCGGCATGGGCTTTGATCCAGAACAAGACGACAGTTTTGTTCTGAGTCAATATTAGGTTTAGATTTGTCCTCGCCTTTGCTGCCAATGGGTTAGTATTTTCTTCATTTATGATGGTTTGGAGTGAAGCCCTCGAGTCACTGTATATCCCAAAAGATTTCTCCGAGCGTTCCAGAATTTCTCGTGTGGCCCTGCATATTGCCAAAAGTTCCGCCTGGTACACCGTGGCGAATGACGGCAGGCAAAGTTTGACGGTTTTAATCTCAGATTCTCCTTTCCAAAAAGATAAAGCTGCTCCTACCCTACCGTCGATTTTGCTGCCGTCGGTGAATACTCGTATCTCTTGCAGGTTGTTCTCTTCGACTTGGGATTGGTTATCCAGGCATACGAACTTCCTTTCAATATTCTTGGCCGGGTGAGGTTTCTCTACGTAAGGTACCGCCCTTTCCACTTTTCTATCACATATCTCGGGCCGGGCCTCTCCTCTCTTTGCCTTGAATAATGCTGCTGATTCCTGAATTTTGATGTCCAACGGCAACAGTCCCGAAAGGAGTAATGCCGCGTTTAGCGATGTCGTACGATAAGCCTGACAAAGTTTTTGAGCAAAACCTCTCTGGACTGCATCCAATTGTTTCCTTACCCCTATCTTTTTTGTGGCTGGTGCCCATGCACTGGCCGCGTAAGTAACGACCGGTTCCACGGTCGCCTTATAAATTGTTCTGACAATTTCCGGGTGTAACCCCCAACTGACTTTTGCAGCTCTTGAGAGCTGCTTGTAGAAATTTATTGCGTTTTTACAGACGTTACTAACATGAGCGTTAAAAGTCATTTTGTCATCCAAGGTGAGCCCCAATATTTTAATCTCCTTGGAGATTGCTATGTCCACATCCCCCATTTTTAAAATAGGGATGTCATACTTTAGCTTTTTTGTTATAACCATAGCACTAGTTTTGTGTGGGGCGAACCTGAGTTTATTAAGTTTTCCCCAGTTCCAGATGTAGTTAAGAGCTGAATTGGCTTTTCTCTGGACTTCTAGAGCGGTCGTTCCTTCGAAGACCAGGACGACGTCATCCGCGAAGGCCTGGCCATAGTCTCCACGGTGTTCTAGTCCTTTTAAGAGTGGATCTAATAGAATGTTCCATAAAGTTGGCCCCCCAATGGATCCTTGGACGCAGCCTTTGGTTGTCTTCCTCTTCACTTCTTCTCCGGCATATCTCACTGCTACAGTTCTATTTTTCAGATAATCATCTATCACTCTTCTGATATTCCCAGGGCATCCCTCCTCTGCTAGTCTCCATCTTATTGCCGGCCACCAGGCACTATCAAACGCTCCCTCTATATCTAGCGAAATCAGTACTACTAGTTTTTTCTGGTCCAGTTTAGCTCTTATGTTCTGAATCAGTGTATAAAGAGCGTCCTCTGTACTTTTTTGTGGCATAAAGCCGAACTGGTGAGTGCTCATGCGTGGTATTAGGTGCCATTTTATTCGTCTGACCACCATTTTCTCGAAGATCTTTCCCAGGATTGGCAGCAGGCCAATTGGTCTGTATGATTTGGGGCAACTGTAACTCTCCTTCCCAGGCTTTCTCAGCATGATGATGGTAGCCTCCTTCCAAACCTCAGGGAAACATCCTACTTCGAGGCATTTATTCACCAGCGCCAGAAATATTTCCGGGTCGTGTAGTATTGCTTTGGCACAGATGTCGGCAGTGAGGCCGTCTGCCCCGGGAGCTTTCTTAGGATTAAAGCTGTTTATCGTCGACTGCAACTCGGTCACCGTAAAGGGTGGATCTATTTGAGTGTCTTGACAATTTGCGTTTATCCTACTGGCTACTTCCCTTATCCGTCTATGATCTTCGTTATCTTGTCTTTCGTCGTCCTCTGGGTAGAAGGTCTCCGCCAGTAGAGTTGCCGATTCCTTGGCGCTAAGCACGGCTCCGTTGCACACTAGTGGCAAATCTTCATGTCTTTTCTCAGTTCTTTTTAAAACTCTGAAAATTCCCTCCCATACACCTTCTTTATCCTGTTTATGACAGAAGTCTTTCCAACTTTTTATTTGTTCTTTTTTTACTTCATTCTCATAGTTTTCTTTCTTTTTCAGATACTCCGCGACAACGTGTTGTCTACGGATCGGCGCAGCACAGCGGATTCTACGTCTAAACGTGGCTACCTCCTTCTTCATCTTCGCGAGTTCCTGGGACCACCACGGCAAGGTAAGTGTTTCTTTATTTCTTTTGATTGGAATTGTTTCTTTGCAGGTATTTATTATAGCTTGGGTAAGGTTTTTAGCAATTGTTTCGGTTTCTTGTTTTGTTTTTATTTTGTCTATTTTTTGTTTATTTATATTTAATTCATTTTTAAAATAGGTTAGTTTGTCATCAAACTGAGTCCAATTTGCTTTCTTTGTGTTGTAGATTCTCGTTGTCCTGATTACGTTTGGGCCTTCCGGTTTTCTTAAGTGCATTTTAAACATAATACTATTGTGGTCCGAGCTTACGAGATTTTCTTCGACCTTCCAGTCCTCCACCATGTCAAGCATATCCATAGAACAGGCCGTTATGTCTACGTGGCTAGTATACCTCTTGTTTCCTCTGATCGTATCAAAAGTTGGAACCTCACCGCAGTTTAGGATTTGTAGCTTCAGTTCTTCCAGCGTACTGGCCATTGTGTCCCCCCTATTGTCCGCATTTGGGCTACCCCACCACAAGCTTTTTGCGTTAGCGTCTCCGCCTACAATTATTGAATCTGGGCCCAGGTTCTCCTTTATCGTCTTGATTTGTTCAAGGTAGGGTTCCAACGGTTTGTCGGGTTCAAGGTAGAATGAGACTAGTTTTATTTCCTTGTTTCCGTTACGTATCTTTACCACGGCGACGTTCTTTGTTGTAAATTTTGGACATTGAGTGACGTTTAGTTTTGAATTGAAGATGGCTATTGCCGCTTTTACCGTGTCGTCCGGTTCGGTATTCTGGTATATTCTCACACCCTTATATTCCTTCATCCTCTTTATTCCGCCCACGTACGGCTCTTGTATTAGTGCGAAGGCTATTTTACGCTGGGAAGCCTCTATCATCAATTCGTTAGTCGCGAGCTCTTTTCTTTGAAGATTCGCCTGAACCGCCGTTAGTCCGGAAAATATGTAGGGTTCCCTCGCCGTTGTTTCACCAGTGGCAACCTTAGCAATAGGCTATTGCAGCTCTTGCTATCGCTTCCCACTTTTTTCTAAGAGGGCATTCCTGACTAAAAGCTGAGTGATCCGAGTCTGGAACTTTGGCTTTCGAACAGTTTCTGCAGCTTGCGGTATCCCCCGAAGCCCAGCCTGGGCAGTCCTTTCTAAGGTGGGGCCCACCGCAATGAGTGCACAGGTCAGTGATTTCTGTGCATAATCTTCGGCCGTGTCCGTATGCCAGACACTTCGTGCATTGTATGAGGGGCGTCTGGTCCAACACTTTGACCTGCTGTAGATCGACGAAAATCTTGCCTGCAGACGTGAGCCGTTGCCACAATTTCGTTGACACCTGAAGGACAACATGGTTTTCCAGAGGGTTTCGCGCTTTCCTACGGTACTTTACCGTTACGGCGGCTTCCTCATCCGTTAGATCCCCTAAGAGGCGAGCGTTTTGCGTCTTTAGAGCCGTTCTAATGTCTTCGTCGGTATTATAAGCCATAAGGTTCATGAGTACTACGAGAGGGCTCTTGTTTTTCATGGGCTCAACCTTGAGATTCTTGCTCCCTTTTAGTCTTTCTGTCGCCTTTTCTAGTTCTTCTTTACTGCCGTAACTTAAAATGACTTTGCGATCTTTAACCTTTCTTATTCTTTCCACTTGTATCCCACTTACCCTTGCATCAAGCACTTTCCTAACCTTGTCGACAACTTCACTACTCGAGTCCAGTTCCGTATCCGATGATACAATAATCGAATGCTTGGGCTTCTCCAAGCTTTGGTGCTTATTCTGAGATAAGACCTCTGCATACGATTTGGCCTCCGAGATTGCAGTCATCTTTTTTCCCAACTCCTGGGTAGTATGCTTGATTTCGAGTATTTCTGCCAGGACTTGTTGTTGTTCGTTGTTCTGTTTTTCTGTATCTGCTGCTTTATCTGTCATTCTTCGCTCTTCTTCTATAGCCCTTCTTAGCGTGTTCATCTCTTCTATATTTCTCTTAAGGAGGTTCCCGTGCTTCTCTATTATTCTTTGTAGATCTTCCTCGCTCTCTTTTCTAGTTGGTTGGATTCCTTTTCCTGTTTCTTGCTGGGGTGTATTACTATCCTCGTTCTTTTCGCCTTTGCCTTTCTCTAGCTCGGCTTCTTTGACTAGTTGATAAAGTCTGTCAATCGCCTGTGTTACCTCCATCTTTATCTCAGACTTTAGATTCTTGGAGTTGTTGAGATGGATCTTTGCTTTGGTCACGCAGTTTCTTGCTTCTGTAGTCCTGTTCGTGAACTTTTTATTTTGGGTCTTTGGTAACTCCTTTTTTCCCGTTTCCCATTCGCCTATGCTTTTCCTTACTTTAGAGATGTGGTCGTCGGAAGGTCCTGGCTTTGGGGAGATAAGGGCAGGCGGGTGAGTATCACTGCTCGAGCTTGTATCTTTAGAGATCGCCTCTGGCGCCTCCTGCGTTCTCTTGGCAGGCGCGTTGTATCCAAACATATTGTCAGGGGAATTGATAATTTTTTGAAAGAAAAAATAATGATAAATAAATTAAATAAATAATTTTAAGGCTTAAATCGAAAGGAAATGTTGTATCTAAGTGTATATTTCTGGTCCCCGAGCGCTGCTCTAAAATACAAACAAACAATAAAAATTTGACCAAAAACTTGGACCCAAACCTTATATATCCTATAAGGGAGGGGTTAGGTTAGGTTAGGTTAGGTTAGGTTAGGTTAGGTTAGGTTAGGTTAGGTTAGGTTAGGTTAGGTTAGGTTAGGTTAGGTTAGGTTAGGTTAGGTTAGGTTAGGTTCCAGTGCGCGGTCGCTAGTGCCGCCATCTGGCGCGTCCCCCGAGTTGCGGATAGGGGAGGTCCCCTCAGATATGAGGGGCACCGGCTTCGGCCGGCGCGGACAGCTACTAGCACATGTGGCTGCTTGCCTTTCGGGGCGAGCATTGCACGGCCACAAGATCTCGGAAGCCCGCACTGAGCGGGAACGAGGGCTGGATTGACGGAGCTTGCTCTGATCGTCTGGCTGCGAGGAAGACAACCTCTATAAAAAATCACCCTTTTTTCTTGTTGTGTCGTCGTTGTGTTGTTGTTTCTCTTTCGTCCTGTTCTTCGTCTTTTCTTTTTTCTTTTCTTTGTTTCGTGTCGGTCCGGAGGTGCGGCGTCTGCCGAAGGACCGTGTAAGGACGAGGGCGCCCAAGAAATATGAAAAATGAGTGATTCCAAAATGAGTCCCCAGGCGGGTGCTGAATCCCGCACGGCCGCTGCTGCCGTCTGCCCCTCGTACTCTGGGGGGGGCAAGAATCACTTACGTGCAGGAGTCCCTGCCCTGGTCGACACCACACCGACCAGGTTAAACAAAATTGGTGTGAGGCGTGGTGAGGTAACGGGGGCTGTGGTTCTGACAGACTCTGACGATCTGTCAGAACCACAGATCACCGGTAGGAAGAGGACCCACAGGGTTCTACGTTCCTCCCCAGATTCCGCATCGGGGTCCGATCCCGAGTCTGTTGTTGCACTTCCCAAGTGCAACACGGCTCGGCGTGGACGACTTGCGGCTATGGGTCGAGGAGCTGGGTTGGCGAAGGCGAAGGCCGATCTCGCCGCCCTGAGGGCTGAAGCGGAAGACGACGAGTTCGAGCGCGTACTGAGCGCTCGGGCCTTCCGCGGGGGAGAGAGGGCAGGTTCGGACGGGCGCGCGCCGGTATCCGACGAAGACTCTTCGTCGGAGGTGCAGCCTTTGCCGGACTTGTCTAGCTTAGGTACGGAGGAACTCCGGGCCGTCGCTGGACAACATGCTGCTGCGATTATCGCAGTTAGCACGAAGTCCAGAAACCTTAAAGGTACGATGGTCAAGTCCCTGAGGGTGGCTACCAACAATTTGTTGGAAGTCGTGTCGGCCTTGACCAATCGGACGGAACCGGAGGAGGTGACTCGCGTTCGGGCGGACAATGCCCGCCTGCAACGTGAGGTGACCGCCATGAGGGCGGAGATAAGGGCGGCGAGAAAGGAGATCGCTGAGGTGAGAGCGTCGGCGGCCACAGCCGCGGTTTCGGCGCCCTCACTGGAGGCGGCCTCCTTAGAGGAGTTGAAAAGCTCCATCATAACCTCAGTCGGGGTTATGATGAACGCTCGCCTGAGGGGGATCGAAGATAGACTTCTCCCAGAGAAGAGTCTTCGTCCGCCCTTAGCCGCCGATAGGAGGCGAAGTGGGTTAGCCGCTGCCGCGACCACGGACGCGCGTCTGCAAGGGCGTTCAACGCCGGTCTTGCAGACGGGTAACGCGTCGTCGGTACGGCAGGGGTTGCCCGCTGCGCAATCACGGCCCTCGGAGGAGGAGCCGTGGTCGACGGTAGTCCGAAAGGGCAAGGGTAAGGGGAAAAAGAGGAGCCCTCCCCTGTTTTCGGCTTCGAGACCAGTGGCTGGAGCCGAACCCAAGCCGTCAAGGGTCAAGAAGGGCGAGAAGTCGCAGAAGGGCCCCCCCAAACTGCCGAAACCTCGGTGTCCTGCAGTTTTGTTAAAACTGCAGCCCGAGGCAGCGGCTGTGGGGGTGTCCTATGCTCGCTGTTTGGGTCGCGCCGCCGAGATGGTTAAGCTCGGCGACCTTGGCCTCAATGACGGGCTGCGAATTCGGCGAACGGCAGCAGGAGCAAGGCTTCTGGAGTTACCCAAGGGTACTCCAGAACAGGCCCAGTTGCTGGCCGAACGAATTCGCGTAGCGCTGGACGGCGTCTGCGACGCAGTTCAGCCGGTTAAGCGAGTGGCGGTTCGCATCAGGGACCTTGATGAGACAGTGCTTAAAGAGGACGTATTTGATGCGATTCGCCGCATCACAAACTGCCCTGGCGGGGCTCTCCATGTTGGGGAGATCCGTCGGGGTGGCTGGGGGGGCATGGGCGCTACCTTTGCCCGTCTCCCCACTGATGCGGCGCGATTGCTGATAAACGCCGAGAAGGTCCTGGTGGGCTGGAGCTCAGCCAGGGTAGAGCTGCTGGAGGCGCAGCCGCTGCGCTGCTTCAGGTGCCTGGCACCTGGGCATGTGCGTGCGGCTTGCCCGTCCGCGGTCGATCGCAGCGCCGTCTGTTTCCGGTGCGGTGGTGAGGGGCATACCCGAGCCACTTGCACCGGAATGTTGCGGTGCGCGGTCTGTGCGGACCGAGGTCTCACAGCAACCCACTTATTGGGGAGCCGAGTGTGCAAGGCTCCGGGAGTTCGAGGATTAGCACCTGGTGCGAAACCCTCGAGCGCGGAGCCCAGCACGGAGCCGGCTGTGGCTATGGCAACATAGTCACATCGAGCTCCAGCGGGAGAGGCTGCGAAGGAGAAGGGTCCAGCCCGTTCCTTCCCAGCCGTAAGCCTAGGTGAGAGGGGGGGGCGACCTCTCTCGCCATTGCACTAGGTCTATGAGGTAGGGGTACACTGGTTGCCCGGGGTACCCCTATACGGAGGAGTTACGCCGGGGCGTCACGGTGAGTGCGAAAGCGATCCCGTGACGTCCCATGGCAGCGTCGTGGGCAGCCGTTGGTTTTTTAGTGGGGTGCCTTAGGCAGTCGCCGGGTGCCGCACATACCGCCCGGTCATCGCCTTCCTGGCCTGGGTGACGATGCGGAAACGCATTTTTCCAACGATAAAAAAAAAAAAAAAAAAAAAAAAAAAAAAAAAAAAAAAAAAAAAAGGTTAGGTTAGGTTAGGTTAGGTTAGGTTAGGTTAGGTTAGGTTAGGTTAGGTTAGGTTAGGTTGGGGGGCGTCGTCGCCGGGAACCTCCTCGTGTGCCCGTCTGTTTCCCTTGTTGCTCGGATTCGTCCGGTGGCATCGGAAGCGGTACGGGCCGGTGCTCCCTGGGCAACAACGGTTAATGTGATCCTTCGGGTTTGCATTAGCCGTTGGCTAATACCCGGCGCGGGCGGGAGGGCACAGGCTCTCCCGGCCGAGGGGTGGGCCACAGGGTCCCTCCAGGTACCGCTCTGTTCTCAGAGTGGACTGATTGGAGTGATTCCGTGGTTCTTTGGGAGGGTGCGCGGCGGTCTCTTCCCTTCTGGAGGAGGCTGATCTTTTACCGCGAGTAGGGACTGCCCGTTGGGGCGTTGGTCGGCCATGAGGGTGAGAAAAAAAAAAGTGCCTGATTCATGGTTGACGGAGTGGTTGCCGCCGTTTGGCTGGCATTTTTGGGGGGTCGGCCTCCTGGCTGACGTGGTGGGGCCCGGCGCTCTCTAGTGAGTGTTTTATGCTCGGTTGCTGGAGTGCCGGGATGCGAGGTCCAGTATGGCTTCCTGGGGCGGACTCGTTCGCGAGGCTGCCTCGGACGAAGTTGGACCTTCGCAGAGGTGGGTCCGAACCTTACGGCCGATCTAGAGTGCGGTGCTTGCATGGCGCTCTAGGGTTGAGGTGTTGGGCGTACGTAACGCTGTCTTAGTTTGCTTTAGTTAGTACTGGTCCCCGAGGCGCCTTGTTCGGTTTTTCCAACGTGCGCTGAGGCGGGGATTGTTGACGAATTGAAGCAATGCTTTGTAGTTAGTTGCGTAGTTTGGAGTTCACGTGGGGGTCGTCCCGGTCCTCCTGCTTTCAGCAGAGCTGACTGTGTGGAAGACTCTCTGGTTGGGCTCGCGAGATTCCGTTATAAGCCCCTTGCTAGTGCCCCTCTCGGGGGGCCCGCGCAGTAGGGGATGGATCTCGCCGATGGGACCCGAACCCGATGCCGGTTGCCGGTGTGGTGTTTATACAACGTGCTCGGTGGCGAATGGTTCTGGGTCTCTCGAGACGTGTGGAGGGGGTGTTTTGCTACTCTTTTTTCCTAGTTTTTAGCCCGGTCGCAAGTCTACGGTCCCGTCGGGTTCTCCGACGTGATCGTGGTCGTGTGGCTATTGGCGGTCTGGTTGAGATTTGTAGTAGTTAGGAGTGTGACTGAATGTGTCATTCCCGGTCCTCCTGCCTTTCAGCAGAGTAGACTGTGTGGGAGACTCTTCGGTCGGGAGGAGCAGCGAAACTCCGTTATAAGCCCCTTGCTAGTGCCCCTTTCGGGGGGCCCGCGCAGTAGGGGATGGAGCTCGCTGAGGGCGACCCTAACCCGATGCCGGTTGCCGGTGTGGTGTTTTACAACGTGCTCGGTGGCGAATGGTTGTGGGTCGCTCTGGAGGTTTTGAGGTGGTGTTTTGCTACTATGTTTCCTAGTTTTTTAGCCCGGTTGCAAGTCTATGGGCCCGTTTGGTTTTCCAACGTGCCCGGAGGCGAGCGACCATTGGTAGTCTAGTTGAGATTTGGTAGTAGTTAGTGGTGTGACTGAGGGGTCCCGATTCCCGGTCCTCCTGCCTTTCAGCAGAGCAGACTGTGTGGGAGACTCTTCGGTCGGGTCGAGCGTGACACCGTTATAAGCCCCTTGCTAGTGCCCCTTTCGGGGGGCCCGCGCAGTAGGGGATGGAGTCCGCTGAGGGCAACCCGAACCCGATGCCGGTTGCCGGTGTTGTTGTTTTTACAACGTGCTCGGTGGCGAATGGTTCTGGGTAGCCGTGGCCGGTAGTAGTTAGTGGTAGTTAGCGGGTGGGACCCGATGCCGGTTCGCGCAAGGTGACTTTCATCTTGCTCGGTGGCGAACGGTTCCATGTAGTTAGTTATCGTAGCTAGTACTGGTGTGTGTGTGTTGGCCCGGACCCGATGCCAGTGGCGAATGGTCGAGGGCAAGACCGGATCAGAAGTCGCCGTTTTCGGTGGCCCTGTTGCCGGTCGGTCGATGGGTTCGGTGGGTACTTTACTGTGCAGCCGGGCAGGCATTTCTTGCCACCGTCGAGTCGCAAACCCAAACAGGTGTCGTTGGCATGTCTAGCGGCCTGCTAGGGAGCGAGGGTTTTGCCTTCGTTGGCCGGACCGCGAGGAGTTAACCTCTTTAAAAAATCCTCAATTCTCGGCGTTTCGTAGCGTGACGTCGGGGTGCTCGTGTATACGAGAGGCTGGGGAGTTCATCAGTCGCTAGCGCTCAACCCTGGGATACCACCCGCCATCCCAGGCGTATTAGGGTTACCCGGGCATGGAGGCTCTGCCGGGGTGGACTTTTTATTTCCTACCATACTCGTGGGATCAGTTATGGAGATTTCAAAAAACCAAAACACCACACAGGGGAGGACGAAGGAAGGAGAGGAGACGAGGAGGAGGGTGACAAGGAGTGTCACGAGGAGTCGGGAGTCGAGTGAAGGGAGGCAGGACGAGTCCATGGACTCGGACTGCAGCCTTGCACCTCGACGCTCGGTGAGCTCCGAGAAGCTGTGGCGCAAGAGGCGACACCCGAGTTCCGAGTCGGCATTGTCCGATGAGGAACCGGCGCGGCCTGCGTCTGCGGCTAGGAGGGGCAGGGGACGGCCACCAACAACCGGAGAGTACGTGGGGTTGGCGGAGGCGAAGAGAGCTCTTCTCGCTGCGAAGCGGGAAGAGTTCTTGGTGCAAGCGGAGGAGGACCTGGAGCAGTGCGTCTCCGAGACCCGCAAGATGCGGGAATCGCGAGCCGCTGATCTAGTGTCGGCCGCTTCGGAGAGGGCTGAGTCGGGGGTCGGACCTGGTAACAGGTCCACTTCCCTGACGCAGCAGCAGGTTATCGACGACCTGGCGATCATAGCCAAGATCGCCACGAAGTCGAAGAACCTGAAGGGTACGATCGTTCGCGGTCTGAAGGACGCGGTGGCTTCCATAGCCAATGCCGTCGAAGTCCTGGGATCGCGGACGATCACGGAGGAGACGCGCCAGCTGCAGGCGGACAACGTTCGCCTGCAGGCCGAGATGGACGATCTCCGCAAGGAGATGTCCACCTTGAAGGCGGACATGGAGAGGGCACGGAAGCAGGGAAGTCCGGCGTCCTCTCCTACGGACTTGACGGGGGCTGCGCTCCCTGTAGCGCAGCTTCAGGCCCAGGATCTGGAGCAGATCCTTCGTGTGGTCCTGTCGCAGGTGGGGGTCATGGTGACCGCTCGCTTCAGGGCCATCGAAGATCGTCTCCTTCCAGAGACTAGGCTTCGGCCATCTTTGGCTGCCGACAGGAGGAGGGAGTCGGTGCAGACCGTCGCGTCTGCTGAGACCGCACCCACACCCCTGTTAGGCGCCAGTTGGCCGGCGCTGAGGGTGCCCTCTGCGCCTCCTAAGGCTTCTGCTCCTACGGGGCAGAAGTCGAAGGCGGCTAAGGGAGTGCCCAAGGCGACCGGAGGAGGAGGGGCTAAGCCGAGCGCGGCAAAGCCTAATGCGGCGAAGCCCAGTGCGGCTAAGCCGAGTAAGGCTGCGCCGAGTGCGGCGAAGCCCAAGAAGGGGAGGAAGGGGGCTACCCCGGCAGCTGCGTCGCGGTCTCTACCGCAGCAGAAGCAAGGGTCAGCCCCGAGAGGGAAGCTCCGGACCCAGCGTTCCACAGCGGTGGTTTTGACGCTGCTACCCGAAGCCGAGGCCAGTGGCGTCACCTATGCCCAGGTCTTGGCGGAGGCGAAGCAGAAGATTAAACTTGCTGAGCTGGGTATCAGGGAAGTTCGGTTCAGGAAGGCGGTCACGGGTGGCCGAATTCTTGAACTTCCTGGAGTGGAGAGTGGCGAGAAGGCGGATTCCCTAGCTGCCAAGCTGAGGGAGACCCTGTCCAAGGAGCAGGTGCGGGTGTCCAGACCCACCAAATGCGTAGAGATGCGCATTTCGGGGCTGGATGACTCCGTCGCCAGCTCGGACGTGGTCGCGGCTATCGCGCTCAGGGGAGGTTGTGGGGAGGATGGAGTCCAGTGCGGGCCCATCACCGTCGGCGCCGGAGGTCTGGGTGCTGCGTGGGTTCGGTGCCCGGTCGCAGCCGCCAGGAAGGTGTCCGAGGGTGGTAGGCTCCTCGTGGGCTGGGTGTCGGCGCAGGTTACGCTCCTGGAAGACCGACCTTTGAGGTGCTTCAAGTGCCTCGAGGTTGGCCACGTCAGGGCGAAGTGCACGGCGGAGGTCGACAGGAGTGACCTCTGCTACCGATGCGGGAAGCCGGGGCACAAGGCCCAGGGTTGCTCGGCCGAGCCGCACTGCGCTTCGTGCGCAGCAGCCGGCAGACCGGCGAAGCATCCCATGGGGGCCAAGGACTGTGCCCCCGCTCCGAAGAGGGGGAAGCCGGCTGGTAAGGCTGCTAGAGGTCCTAGGGCCTCTACGCAGCCTTCCAGGCCGGCGGAGGATCCCATGGCAATCGATTAAGATATGGCCATGAGGATCCTACAGGCGAATATCAACCACTGCGCCAGCGCTCAGGATCTCCTGTTCCAGAGCATGGCGGAGTGGTCGATAGGCGTCGTCGTAGTCGCCGAACCGTACTTCGTCCCTTCGGGGGCGGACTGGGTCGGCGACAGGGACGGTCTGGTGGCCATCGGGACCCGGTTAGCGGCCGGATCCCCGGTCTTCGGAGCAGTTACGAGGGGCCGAGGCTTCGTCTCGGCGCTCGTCGGAGACGTGACGGTGATCGGGGTCTACTTCTCTCCGAATCGAAGTCTCGCCGACTTCGAGCAGTTTCTGGTCGAAGTCGGTGCTCTCGCCGGAAGAAGTGGCCCCGGTCGGGTCCTTGTCGTCGGAGACCTCAACGCCAAGTCTACGGCTTGGGGTTGCCCGACAACGGACGCGCGTGGAGAGCTCCTCGAAGACTGGGTAGTCGCTGCCGGTCTCGTGGTGTTGAACCGGGGGTCGGCAGATACGTGCGTGCGGCAACAGGGTGGCTCCATAGTGGACGTCACGTTCGCCGATGCCATCCTGGCGCGCCGTATCCGGGGCTGGCGTGTGATGGAGGGTGTGGAGACGTTATCGGAC
Source organism: Napeogenes sylphis (assembly GCA_959347405.1). Classification (NCBI taxonomy): domain Eukaryota; kingdom Metazoa; phylum Arthropoda; class Insecta; order Lepidoptera; family Nymphalidae; genus Napeogenes; species Napeogenes sylphis. The sequence continues at coordinate 33,021,775 of OY365786.1, forward strand.
CACCGCTATGTGAGGTTCGACTTGTCCGCACTCCCCGTCACGCCGAGCGGCTTAGCTCGGCCCTCGCGTGAGGAAGGCCCGAGGTGGGCGGTGAAGCGTCTGGACAAGGATGCCTTGATCGAGGCGGCCCTTGTACAGGCGTGGGTAGGAGCGCCGGAGGGCGATGTGGAAGTAGAGGCGGAGTCTGTGCGATTGGGCGTTGTCATGTCGCATATTTGCGACGCGGCCATGCCTCGCATACGTCACGCGACCCCGAGGCGAGGTGTTTACTGGTGGTCTGAAGAGCTATCGCGGCTCCGCGCGAGCTGCGTGGCTCTCAGGCGCCGGTACACCAGATGCCGGAGGCGGAGGCGTCGTGACCCAGAGCTTGAGCATCAGCACTATACTCGGTACCGTGAGGCGGTGCTGGCGCTCGTAGCGGCTATCGCGAAGGCGAAGGACCTGGCCGAGACGGAGATGCTGGAGTCTCTCGATAGGGATCCGTGGGGGAGGCCGTACAAGTTGGTGAGGCGCAAGCTTCGACCGTGGGCCCCCCCGCTGACCAAGAGTCTCCAGTCGGATCTGCTCGAGGCCGTGGTGTCGGCTTTATTTCCATCCGGTACCGACGATCGGGTACCTCGCACGGATGGTGGTTCGGAGGAGGAGGAAGAGTTGTGGGATGCGGCACAGGAGGTTTCCGGGGATGAGTTGGGGGCTGCGGTGCTTCGCCTTCGGGCGAAGAATACCGCGCCGGGACCCGACGGCGTCCCCGGTCGCGCCTGGGCTTTGGCTCTGGGGGCTTTAGAGCCTCTGGTGCTGCGTCTCTTCAGCGCTTGTCTGCGGCAGGGCCGGTTTCCACGGACGTGGAAGGGTGGCAAATTGGTCCTGTTGCGGAAGGAGGGGAGACCTGTAGCTAAACCCTCAGCTTATCGGCCGATTGTGCTGTTGGACGAAGCGGGCAAGCTCTTTGAGCGGATCATATTTGCTCGCATCGTCAAGCACCTGGAGAGGTCGGGTCGGGATCTTAGCGATCACCAATTTGGCTTCCGCAGAGGCAGGTCCACCCTTGACGCAGTCAATCGGGTGAGGGCCTTAGCGGAGGCCTCGGTGTCTCGGGGCGGGGTGGCGGTGGCGGTGTCTCTCGATATCGCCAACGCGTTCAACACTCTGCCTTGGGGGACCATTTTGGAGGCGTTGAGGTTCCACGCCGTGCCTGGGTACTTGCGGCGCGTAGTAGGGGACTACCTCTGCGACCGCGACGTATGTTACCCGGTCGGTGGGGGAGGATGTAGGCGGAAGGAGGTGTCGTGCGGTGTTCCGCAGGGGTCGGTTCTAGGACCTCTCCTGTGGAACATCGGGTACGACTCGGTGTTGCGGGGTGCCAATCTTCGGGGAGTCGACGTAACTTGTTACGCCGACGATACCCTGGTCCTGGCACGCGGCGACACGTTTCGGGAGGCGAGAGTCCTAGCAACCGCAGGAGTCGCCCAGGTCGTGGGGAGAGTGAGGAGGCTGGGGCTGGAGGTTGCCCTGCACAAGTCCGTAGCCCTGTGTTTTCACGGGCCGCGGAAGGCACCTCCGGCTGGTTCGAGCCTGGTGGTCGGTGGAGTCTCCATCGCTGTCGAGCGGTCCATGGATTACCTTGGACTCGTCCTCGACAGTCGGTGGAACTTCAACGAGCATTTTCGGCGGCTGGCGCCGAAACTCGTGAGGGCAGCCGGAGCGCTCTGTCGCGTCCTCCCAAACGTCGGGGGGCCGAGCGCGGGATGTCGTCGGCTGTACGCCGGGGTGGTGCGGTCCATGGCCCTTTACGGGTCACCCATATGGGCGGATGCTCTCGACGCCCGAAATCGGACACTCTTGTGCAGAGCACAGAGGGTCATGGCTGTCAGAGCGGTCAGGGGGTATCGCACCATCTCGGGCGAGGCAGCCTGCGCGCTGGCCGGGACCCCACCGTGTGATCTGGATGCGGTGACGCTGGCGGCGGCTTACCGACGGAGGAGGGATGCCCGATTTCGGGGGGAACATCCTCCGTCCGAGGAGGGAGGGGAGTCGCGGTGGCGACTCAGGGCGCAGGAGGAGCTGCTCGCCAGATGGCGAGAGAGGCTCATGGTGCCTAGATTCGGCATCGCGACTGCCACTGCGATCGGCCCAGTCCTCCGGGAATGGGTCGATCGCAAGCACGGGGTGATGTCCTTCCACCTGACGCAGATCCTTTCGGGGCACGGGTGCTTCGGAAGGTATCTGTGTCGGGTGGCGGGTCGTGAGCCCACGATGGGGTGTCACGAGTGCGGCTGTGCCGTGGATACGGCGCAGCACACGCTGGCAGTTTGCCCGCAGTGGGCGGAGCCGCGTGCTACACTCGTGGACACGGTAGGGGCGGACCTCTCGCTCCGGGCCGTGGTCGAGGCTATGGTCCGGAGCGAGGGGGCCTGGAGTGCGGTGCGCTCCTTCTGCGAGGTCGTGATGTCGCAGAAGGAAGCAGCGGAGCGGCTCAGGGAGGAGGACGGAGCCGCTCTTCCGATGCGCCGGAGGAGGGTGGGGCGCAGGCGTTTCGCTCACGAGCGCCGCCTGCCGCCCTAGCCCGAGTGAGGTGGTGGTCGGATCGAAACTCCTTGATTCTGAGTGCAGCAAGCTCTCGGTGAAGAAGGAGCCTCGATCTGACGGTCGGCTTGCTGGGGGGAAGGGGAGCCCTCCAGGCCAACAGGTCGACCACCGGAGTGGGACGCGATCCGGTCAATTGGTCGCGTCACTCCTTGAGAGAGTGGCCGCTATATGCAGCCTACCGTCGGAGCAACGCGGATGTGTGCGCAAGCGTTCCCGTGGCGCTCCATTATGGCGGTGCGATGTTGACCGTCTGGTTTAGTGGGTTGATGTCCCACATACCCACCTCCATCTTCCCCTAGATTGAGGTGGCATCCTAGGAGGATTCCAGACGTTAAAAAAAAAAAAAAAAAAAAAAAAAAAAAAAAAAAAAAAAAAAGGTTAGGTTAGGTTAGGTTAGGTTAGGTTAGGTTAGGTTAGGTTAGGTTAGGTTAGGTTGGGGGGGGGGGCGTCATCGCCGGGAACCTCCTCGTGTGCCCGTATGTTTCCCTTGCTGCTCGGATTCGTCCGGTGACATCGGAAGCGGTACGGACCGGTGCTCCCTGGGCAACAACGGTTAATGTGATCCTTCGGGTTTGCATTAGCCGTTGGCTAATACCCGGCGCGGGCGGGAGGGCACAGGCTCTCCCGGCCGAGGGGTGGGCCACAGGGTCCCTCCAGGTACCGCTCTGTTCTCAGAGTGGACTGATTGGAGTGATTCCGTGGTTCTTTGGGAGGGTGCGCGGCGGTCTCTTCCCTTCTGGAGGAGGCTGATCTTTTACCGCGAGTAGGGACTGCCCCTTGGGGCGTTGGTCGGCCATGAGGGTGAGAAAAAAAAAAAAGTGCCTGATTCATGGCTGACGGAGTGGTTGCCGCCGTTTGGCTGGCATTTTTGGGGGGTCGGCTTCCTGGCTGACGTGGTGGGGCCCGGCGCTCTCTAGTGAGTGTTTTATGCTCGGTTGCTGGAGTGCCGGGATGCGAGGTCCAGATGGCTTCCTGGGGCGGACTCGTTCGCGAGGCTGCCTCGGACGAAGTTAGACCTTCGCAGAGGTGGGTCCGAACCTTACGGCCGATCTAGAGTGCGGTGCTTGCATGGCGCTCTAGGGTTGAGGTGTTGGGCGTACGTAACGCTGTCTTAGTTTGCTTTAGTTAGCCCTGGTCCCCGAGGCGCCTTGTTCGGTTTTTCCAACGTGCGCTGAGGCGGGGGTTGTTGGCGAATTGAAGCAATGCTTTGTAGTTAGTTGCGTAGTTTGGAGTTCACGTGGGGGTCGTCCCGGTCCTCCTGCTTTTAGCAGAGCTGACTGTGTGGAAGACTCTCTGGTTGGGCTCGCGAGATTCCGTTATAAGCCCCTTGCTAGTGCCCCTTTCGGGGGGCCCGCGCAGTAGGGGATGGATCTCGCCGATGGGACCCGAACCCGATGCCGGTTGCCGGTGTGGTGTTTATACAACGTGCTCGGTGGCGAATGGTTCTGGGTCTCTCGAGACGTGTGGAGGGGGTGTTTTGCTACTCTTTTTTCCTAGTTTTTAGCCCGGTCACAGGACTACGGTCCCGTCGGGTTCTCCGACGTGATCGTGGTCGTGTGGCTATTGGCGGTCTGGTTGAGATTTGTAGTAGTTAGGAGTGTGACTGAATGTGTCATTCCCGGTCCTCCTGCCTTTCAGCAGAGTAGACTGTGTGGGAGACTCTTCGGTCGGGAGGAGCAGCGAAACTCCGTTATAAGCCCCTTGCTAGTGCCCCTTTCGGGGGGCCCGCGCAGTAGGGGATGGAGCTCGCTGAGGGCGACCCTAACCCGATGCCGGTTGCCGGTGTGGTGTTTTACAACGTGCTCGGTGGCGAATGGTTGTGGGTCGCTCTGGAGGTTTTGAGGTGGTGTTTTGCTACTATGTTTCCTAGTTTTTAGCCCGGTTGCAAGTCTATGGGCCCGTTTGGTTTTCCAACGGGCCCGGAGGCGAGCGACCATTGGTAGTCTAGTTGAGATTTGGTAGTAGTTAGTGGTGTGACTGAGGGGTCCCGATTCCCGGTCCTCCTGCCTTTCAGCAGAGCAGACTGTGTGGGAGACTCTTCGGTCGGGTCGAGCGTGACACCGTTATAAGCCCCTTGCTAGTGCCCCTTTCGGGGGGCCCGCGCAGTAGGGGATGGAGTCCGCTGAGGGCGACCCGAACCCGATGCCGGTTGCCGGTGTTGTTGTTTTTACAACGTGCTCGGTGGCGAATGGTTCTGGGTAGCCGTGGCCGGTAGTAGTTAGTGGTAGTTAGCGGGTGGGACCCGATGCCGGTTCGCGCACGGTGACTTTCATCTTGCTCGGTGGCGAACGGTTCCATGTAGTTAGTTATCGTAGCTAGTACTGGTGTGTGTGTGTTGGCCCGGACCCGATGCCAGTGGCGAATGGTCGAGGGCAAGACCGGATCAGAAGTCGCCGTTTTCGGTGGCCCTGTTGCCGGTCGGTCGATGGGTTCGGTGGGTACTTTACTGTGCAGCCGGGCAGGCATTTTTTGCCACCGTCGAGTCGCAAACCCGAACAGGTGTCGTTGGCATGTCTAGCGGCCTGCTAGGGAGCGAGGGTCTTGCCTTTATTGGCCGGACCGCGAGGAGTTAACCTCTTTAAAAAATCCTCAATTCTCGGCGTTTCGTAGCGTGACGTCGGGGTGCTCGTGTATACGAGAGGCTGGGGAGTTCATCAGTCGCTAGCGCTCAACCCTGGGATACCACCCGCCATCCCAGGCGTATTAGGGTTACCCGGGCATGGAGGCTCTGCCGGGGTGGACTTTTTATTTCCTACCATACTCGTGGGATCAGTTATGGAGATTTCAAAAAACCAAAACACCACACAGGGGAGGACGAAGGAAGGAGAGGAGACGAGGAGGAGGGTGACAAGGAGTGTCACGAGGAGTTGGGAGTCGAGTGAAGGGAGGCAGGACGAGTCCATGGACTCGGACTGCAGCCTTGCACCTCGACGCTCGGTGAGCTCCGAGAAGCTGTGGCGCAAGAGGCGACACCCGAGTTCCGAGTCGGCATTGTCCGATGAGGAACCGGCGCGGCCTGCGTCTGCGGCTAGGAGGGGCAGGGGACGGCCACCAACAACCGGAGAGTACGTGGGGTTGGCGGAGGCGAAGAGAGCTCTTCTCGCTGCGAAGCGGGAAGAGTTCTTGGTGCAAGCGGAGGAGGACCTGGAGCAGTGTGTCTCCGAGACCCGCAAGATGCGGGAATCGCGAGCCGCTGATCTAGTGTCGGCCGCTTCGGAGAGGGCTGAGTCGGGGGTCGGACCTGGTAACAGGTCCACTTCCCTGACGAAGCAGCAGGTTATCGACGACCTGGCGATCATAGCCAAGATCGCCACGAAGTCGAAGAACCTGAAGGGTACGATCGTTCGCGGTCTGAAGGACGCGGTGGCTTCCATAGCCAATGCCGTCGAAGTCCTGGGATCGCGGACGATCACGGAGGAGACGCGCCAGCTGCAGGCGGACAACGTTCGCCTGCAGGCCGAGATGGACGATCTCCGCAAGGAGATGTCCACCTTGAAGGCGGACATGGAGAGGGCACGGAAGCAGGGAAGTCCGGCGTCCTCTCCCACGGATTTGACGGGGGCTGCGCTCCCTGTAGCGCATCCTCAGGCCAAGAATCTGGAGGAGATCGTTCGTGTGGTCCTGTCGCACGTGGGGGTCATGGTGACCGCTCGCTTCAGGGCCATCGAAGATCGTCTCCTTCCAGAGACTAGGCTTCGGCCATCTTTGGCTGCCGACAGGAGGAGGGAGTCGGTGCAGACCATCGCGTCTGTTGAAACCGCTCCCACACCCCCGTTAGGCGCCAGTTGGCCGGCGCTGAAGGCGCCCTCTGCGCCTCCCAAGGCTTCTGCTCCTACGGGGCAGAAGTCGAAGGCGGCTAAGGGAGCGCCCAAGGCGACTGGAGGAGGAGGGGCTAAGCCGAGCACGGCAAAGCCTAACGCGGCGAAGCCCAGTGCGGCTAAGCCGAGTAAGGCTGCGCCGAGTGCGGCGAAGCCCAAGAAGGGGAGGAAGGGGGCTACCCATGGCAATCGATTAAGATATGGCCATGAGGATCCTACAGGCGAATATCAACCACTGCGCCAGCGCTCAGGATCTCCTGTTCCAGAGCATGGCGGAGTGGTCGATAGGCGTCGTCGTAGTCGCCGAACCGTACTTCGTCCCTTCGGGGGCGGACTGGGTCGGCGACAGGGACGGTTTGGTGGCCATCGGGACCCGGTTAGCGGCCGGATCCCCGGTCTTTGGAGCAGTTACGAGGGGCCGAGGCTTCGTCTCGGCACTCGTCGGAGACGTGACGGTGATCGGGGTCTACTTCTCTCCGAATCGAAGTCTCGCCGACTTCGAGCAGTTTCTGGTCGAAGTCGGTGCTCTCGCCGGAAGAAGTGGCCCCGGTCGGGTCCTTGTCGTCGGAGACCTTAACGCCAAGTCTACGGCTTGGGGTTGCCCGACAACGGACACGCGTGGAGAGCTCCTCGAAGACTGGGTAGTCGCTGCCGGTCTCGTGGTGTTGAACCGGGGGTCGGCAGATACGTGCGTGCGGCAACAGGGTGGCTCCATAGTGGACGTCACGTTCGCCGATGCCATCCTGGCGCGCCGTATCCGGGGCTGGCGTGTGATGGAGGGTGTGGAGACGTTGTCGGACCACCGCTACGTGAGGTTCGACGTGTCCGCACTCCCCGTCACGCCGAGCGGCTTAGCTCGGCCCTCGCGTGAGGAAGGCCCGAGGTGGGCGGTGAAGCGTCTGGACAAGGATGCCTTGATCGAGGCGGCCCTTGTACAGGCGTGGGTAGGAGCGCCAGAGGGCGATGTGGAAGTAGAGGCGGAGTCTGTGCGATTGGGCGTTGTCATGTCGCATATTTGCGACGCGGCCATGCCTCGCATACGTCACGCGACCCCGAGGCGAGGTGTTTACTGGTGGTCTCAGGAGCTATCGCGGCTCCGCGCGAGCTGCGTGGCTCTGAGACGCCAGTACACCAGATGCCGGAGGCGGAGGCGTCGTGACCCAGAGCTTGAGCGTCAGCACTATACTCGGTACCGTGAGGCGGTGCTGGCGCTCGTAGCGGCGATCGCGAAGGCGAAGGACCTGGCCGAGACGGAGATGCTGGAGTCTCTCGATAGGGATCCGTGGGGGAGGCCGTACAAGTTGGTGAGGCGCAAGCTTCGACCGTGGGCCCCCCCGCTGACCAAGAGTCTCCAGTCGGATCTGCTCGAGGCCGTGGTGTCGGCTTTGTTTCCATCCGGTACCGACGATCGGGTACCTCGCACGGATGGTGGCGCGGAGGAGGAAGAGTTGTGGGATGCGGCACAGGAGGTTTCCGGGGATGAGTTGGGGGCTGCGGTGCTTCGCCTTCGGGCGAAGAATACCGCGCCGGGACCCGACGGCGTCCCCGGTCGCGCCTGGGCTTTGGCTCTGGGGGCTTTAGAGCCTCTGGTGCTGCGTCTCTTCAGCGCTTGTCTGCGGCAGGGCCGGTTTCCACGGACGTGGAAGGGTGGCAGATTGGTCCTGTTGCGGAAGGAGGGGCGACCTGTAGCTGAACCCTCAGCTTATCGGCCGATTGTGCTGCTGGACGAAGCGGGCAAGCTCTTTGAGCGGATTATATTTGCTCGCATCGTCAAGCACCTGGAGAGGTCGGGTCGGGATCTTAGCGATCACCAATTTGGCTTCCGCAGAGGCAGGTCCACCCTTGACGCAGTCAATCGGGTGAGGGCCTTAGCGGAGGCCTCGGTGTCTCGGGGCGGGGTGGCGGTGGCGGTGTCTCTCGATATCGCCAACGCGTTCAACACTCTTCCTTGGGGGACCATTTTGGAGGCGTTGAGGTTCCACGCCGTGCCTGGGTACTTGCGGCGCGTAGTAGGGGACTACCTCTGCGACCGCGCCGTATGTTACCCGGTCAGTGGGGGAGGATTAAGGCGGAAGGTGGTGTCGTGCGGTGTTCCGCAGGGGTCGGTTCTAGGACCTCTCCTGTGGAACATCGGGTACGACTCGGTGTTGCGGGGTGCCAATCTTCGGGGAGTCGACGTAACTTGTTACGCCGACGATACCCTGGTCCTGGCACGCGGCGACACGTTTCGGGAGGCGAGAGTCTTAGCAACCGCAGGAGTCGCCCAGATCGTGGGGAGAGTGAGGAGGCTGGGGCTGGAGGTTGCCCTGCACAAGTCCGTAGCCCTGTGTTTTCACGGGCCGCGGAAGGCACCTCCGGCCGGTTCGAGCCTGGTGGTCGGTGGAGTCTCCATCGCTGTCGAGCGGTCCATGGATTACCTTGGACTCGTCCTCGACAGTCGGTGGAGCTTCAACGAGCATTTTCGGCGGCTGGCGCCGAAACTCGTGAGGGCAGCCGGAGCGCTCTGTCGCGTCCTCCCAAACGTCGGGGGGCCGAGCGCGGGATGTCGTCGGCTGTACATCGGGGTTGTGCGGTCCATGGCCCTTTACGGGTCACCCATATGGGCGGATGCTCTCGACGCCCGAAATCGGACACTCTTGTGCAGAGCACAGAGGGTCATGGCTGTCAGAGCGGTCAGGGGGTATCGCACCATCTCGGGCGAGGCAGCCTGCGCGCTGGCCGGGACCCCACCGTGGGATCTGGACGCGGTGACGCTGGCGGCGGCGTACCGACGGAGGAGGGATGCCCGATTTCGGGGGGAACATCCTCCGTCCGAGGAGGGAGGGGAGTCGCGGTGGCGACTCAGGGCGCAGGAGGAGCTGCTCGCCAGATGGCGAGAGAGGCTCATGGTGCCTAGATTCGGCATCGCGACTGCCACTGCGATCGGCCCAGTCCTCCGGGAACGGGTCGATCGCAAGCACGGGGTGATGTCCTTCCACCTGACGCAGATCCTTTCGGGGCACGGGTGCTTCGGGAGGTATCTGTGTCGGGTGGCGGGTCGTGAGCCCACGATGGGGTGTCACGAGTGCGGCTGTGCCGTGGATACGGCGCAGCACACGCTGGCAGTTTGCCCGCAGTGGGCGGAGCCGCGTGCTACACTCGTGGACACGGTAGGGGCGGACCTCTCGCTCCGGGCCGTGGTCGAGGCTATGGTCCGGAGCGAGGGGGCCTGGAGTGCGGTGCGCTCCTTCTGCGAGGTCGTGATGTCGCAGAAGGAAGCGGCGGAGCGGCTCAGGGAGGAGGACGGAGCCGCTCTTCCGATACGCCGGAGGAGGGTGGGGCGCAGGCGTGTCGCTCACGAGCGCCGCCTGCCGCCCTAGCCCGAGTGAGGTGCTGGTCGGATCGAAACTCCTTGATTCTGAGTGCAGCAAGCTCTCGGTGAAGAAGGAGTCTCGATCTGACGGTCGGCTTGGTGGGGGGAAGGGGAGCCCTCCACGCCAACAGGTCGACCACCAGGAGTGGGACGCGATCCGGTCAATTGGTCGCGTCACTCCTTGAGAGAGAGGGAGTTGGCCGCTATATGCAGCCTACCGTCGGAGCAACGCGGATGTGTGCGCAAGCGTTCCCGTGGCGCTCCATTATGACGGTGCGATGTTGACCGTCTGGTTTAGTGAGTTGAAGTCTCACATACCCACCTCCATCTTCCCCTAGATTGACGTGAAATCCTAGGAGGATTCCAGACGTAAAAAAAAAAAAAAAAAAAAAAAAAAAAAAAAAAAAAAAGGTTAGGTTGGGGGGCGTCGTCGCCGGGAACCTCCTCGTGTGCCCGTATGTTTCCCTTGTTGCTCGGATTCGTCCGGTGGCATCGGAAGCGGTACGGGCCGGTGCTCCCTGGGCAACAACGGTTAATGTGATCCTTCGGGTTTGCATTAGCCGTTGGCTAATACTCGGCGCGGGGGGGTGGGTGTCGCGGGAGAGCACAGGCTCTCCTGGCCGGGGGGTAGACCACAGGGTCCCTCCAGGTACCGCTCTGTTTTCAGAGTGGACTGATTGGAGTGATTCTGTGGTTCCTTGGGGGGGGTGCGCGGCGGTCTCTTCCCTTCTGGAGGAGACTGATCTTTATTGTGTGTAGGGACTGCCCGTGGGGGCGTTGGTCGGTCATGAGGGTTTTAAAAAGTGCCTGATTCATGGCTGACGGTGAAGTTGCCGCCATTTGGTTGGCATTTTTGGGGGGTCGGCTTTCTGGCTGACGTGGGGGGGGCCCGGCGCTCTCTAGTGAGTGTTTTATGCTCAGTTGCTGGAGTGCCGGGATGCGAGGTCCTGTATGGCTTCCTGGGGCGTTCTCGTTTGCGAGGCTGCCTCGGACGAAGTTAGACCTTCGCAGAGGTGGGTCCGAACCTTACGGCCGGTCTTTCGAGAGCAGTGCTTGCATTGTTCTCGGGGGTTGTAGGTTAGGGGCGTAGTTCTGCTGCCCTTGCTTTACTAGTTTTAGGCCCGGTTGCTAGCCCTCAGTCTTGTTAGGTTATTCCAACGTGCTCGTGGGCGAGCATCCATAGGTAGTTTAGTTTGAGGCTTTGCAGTAGTTAGAGCTTGATTGAAGAGTCAGTCCCGGTCCTCCTGCCTTTTTAGCAGAGTAGACTGTGTGGACGGCTCTTTGGTCGGGCTCAGCGAGACTCCGTTATAAGCCCCTTGCTAGTGCCCTCTTTTTGGGGGGCCAGCGCAGTAGGGGATGGATCTCGCTGCCGGCGGCTCGAACCCGATGCCGGTTGCAGGTGTGGTGTTTTCAACGCGCTTGGTGGTGAATGGTTCTGAGTAGCCGTGGCTAGTAGTTAGTTAGTAGTTAGTTATTGATTGTTCTTTTGGACGGGACCGAATGCCGGTAGCTGAGTGCGGTGTTTTTAACTGTGCTCGATGGCGAATGGTCCCGCCAAATATTTTACTATATTACTAATTTCTTTTTGTGTATTTTCAGATGGGAGTTTTGGCCCGGACCCGATGCCAGTGGCGAATGGTCGTGGGCATGATCGGAGCAGCAGTCATTGTTTTCGGTGGCCCTGTTGCCGGTCGGTCGACGAATCCGGTGGATACTTAACTGTGTAGTCGGATAGGTATTTTTTGCCACCGTCGAGTCGCAAACCCGAACAGGTGTCGTTGGCATGTCTAGCGGCCTGCTAGGGAGCGAGGGTCTTGCCTTCATTGGCCGGACCGCGAGGAGTTAACCTCTATAAAAAATCCTCAATCCTCGGCGTTTCGTAGCGTGACGTCGGGGTGCTCGTGTATACGAGAGGCTGGGGAGCTCATCAGCCACTAGCGCACAACCCTGGGATACCACCCGCCCTCCCAGGTGTATTAGGGTTACCCGGGCAAGGAGGCTCTGCCGGGGCGGACATTCTATTTCCTACCATTTTCGTGGGATTTATATGGACAAAATTACAAAACCTAAAAATCCAAAAGGAGAGGAGACGAAGGAAGGAGGGGAGTCGAGGAGAAGGATAACAAGGAGTGCAAGGAGTGCCGTCAGCAGGGAGTCAAGCGTAGGGAGACAGGACGAGGCCATGGACTCGGACTGTAGCTACACTACGGGTCGGTCGATAAGTTCCGACACAAGCAAGAAGCTATGGCGCAAAAGGCGACACCCGGATTCTGAATCGGAACTGTCCGATGAGGATACGGTACGGCCTAAGTCTGCGACAAAAGGACGAGGACGCCCGCCGACGACAGGTGAGTACGTCGGATTGGCGGATGCCAAAAAAGCTCTTCTCGCTGCAAAGCGAGAAGAATTTCTGTTAATGGCTGAAGAAGACCTGGAGAAGAGCGTCGCCGATACCCGCTCGAGGCGGGAATCGCGAGCCGCTAATCTAGAGTCGGCCGCAAGAGAGGTTGCTGAGTCGGGGGTCGGACCTAGTAACAGGTCCACTGCCCTGACAAAGCAACAGGTAATCGAGGACCTGGCGATCATAGCCAAAATCGCCACGAAATCGAAAAACTTGAAAGGTACCTTAGTCCGTGGTTTGAAGGAGGCGACGATTTCTATAGCCACGGCTATAGAAGTCCTCTGCACGCGGACTATCACAGAAGAAACGCGTCAGCTACAGGCGGACAACGTTCGCCTGCAGGCTGAGATGGACAATCTCCGCAAGGAGATGTCCACCTTGAAGGGGGATATGGAGAGGGCACGGAAGCAGGGTTGTCCGGCGCCCTCTCCCACGGATTTGACGGAGGCTGCGACCCCTGCAGCGCAGCCTCGAGCCCATTCGCTGGAAGAGATTTGTCGGGTGGTCCTGTCGCAGGTGGGGGACTTGGTGTCCGCCCGCTTCAGGGCCATCGAAGACCGTCTCCTTCCGGAGACTAGGCTTCGGCCATCTTTGGCTGCCGACAGGAGGAAGGAATCGGTGCAGACCATTGCGTCTGCTGAAACCGCACCCACACCCCCGTTGGGCGCCAGTTGGCCGGCGCTGAAGGCGCCCTCTGCGCCTCCCAAGGCTTCTGCTCCTACGGGGCCGAAGTCGAAGGCGGCTAAGGGAGCGCCTAAGGCGACTGGAGGTAGAGGGGCTGAGCCGAGCGCGGCAAAGCCTAACTCGGCGAAGCCCAGTGCGGCTAAGCCGAGTAAGGCTAAGCCGAGTAAGGCTGCGCCGAGTGCGGCGAAGTCCAAGAAGGGGAGGAAGGGGGCTACCCCGGCAGCTGCGTCGCGGTCGCAACCGCAGCAGAAGCCAGGGCCAGCCCCGGGGAAGAAACTTCGGACCCAGCGTTCCACAGCGGTGGTTTTGACGCTGCTACCCGAAGCCGAGGCCAAAGGCGTCACCTATGCCCAGGTCTTGGCGGAGGCGAAGCAGAAGATAAAGCTTGCTGAGCTGGGGATTAAGGAAGTTCGGTTCAGGAAGGCGGTCACTGGTGGCCGTATTCTTGAACTTCCCGGAGTCGAGAGTGCGGAGAAGGCGGATTCCCTAGCTGCTAAGCTGAGGGAGACCCTGTCCAAGGAGCAGGTGCGGGTGTCCAGACCCACCAAATGCGTAGAGATGCGCATTTCGGGGCTGGATGACTCCGTTGCCAGCTCGGACGTGGTCGCGGCTATCGCGCTCAGGGGAGGTTGTGGGGAGGATGGAGTCCAGTGCGGGCCCATCACCGTCGGCGCCGGAGGTCTGGGTGCTGCGTGGGTTCGGTGCCCGGTCGCAGCCGCCAGGAAGGTGTCCGAGGGTGGTAGGCTCCTCGTGGGCTGGGTGTCGGCGCAGGTTACGCTCCTGGAAGACCGACCTTTGAGGTGCTTCAAGTGCCTCGAGGTCGGCCACGTCAGGGCGAAGTGCACGGCGGAGGTCGACAGGAGCGACCTCTGCTACCGATGCGGGAAGCCGGGGCACAAGGCCCAGGGTTGCTCGGCCGAGCCGCACTGCGCTTCGTGCGCAGCAGCCGGCAGACCGGCGAAGCATCCCATGGGGGCCAAGGACTGTGCCCCCGCTCCGAAGAGGGGGAAGCCGGCTGGTAAGGCTGCTAGAGGTCCCAGGGCCTCTACGCAGCCTTCCAGGCCGGCGGAGGATCACATGGCTATCGATTAAGATATGGCCATGAGGATCCTACAGGCGAATATCAACCACTGCGCCAGCGCTCAGGATCTCCTGTTCCAGAGCATGGCGGAGTGGTCGATAGGCGTCGTCGTAGTCGCCGAACCGTACTTCGTCCCTTCGGGGGCGGACTGGATCGGCGACAGGGACGGTCTGGTGGCCATCGGGACCCGGTTAGCGGCCGGATCCCCGGTCTTCGGAGCAGTTACGAGGGGCCGAGGCTTCGTCTCGGCACTCGTCGAAGACGTGACGGTGATCGGGGTCTACTTCTCTCCGAATCGAAGTCTCGCCGACTTCGAGCAGTTTCTGGTCGAAGTCGGTGCTCTCGCCGGAAGAAGTGGCCCCGGTCGGGTCCTTGTCGTCGGAGACCTCAACGCCAAGTCTACGGCTTGGGGTTGCCCGACAACGGACGCGCGTGGAGAGCTCCTCGAAGACTGGGTAGTCGCTGCCGGTCTCGTGGTGTTGAACCGGGGGTCGGCAGATACCTGCGTGCGGCAACAGGGTGGCTCCATAGTGGACGTCACGTTCGCCGATGCCATCCTGGCGCGCCGTATCCGGGGCTGGCGTGTGATGGAGGGTGTGGAGACGTTGTCGGACCACCGCTACGTGAGGTTCGACGTGTCCGCACTCCCCGTCACGCCGAGCGGCTTAGCTCGGCCCTTGCTTGGGGAAGGCCCAAGGTGGGCCTTGAAGCGTCTGAACAGGGACGTCTTGATTGAGGCTGCCCTTGTTCAGGCATGGGTGGGAGCGCCGGAATGCGAAGTGGACATAGAGGCAGAATCTTCGCGACTTGGTTCAGTCATGTCGCACATCTGCGACGCGGCAATGCCTCGCATTCGCCACGTTACGCCAAAGGGCGGAGTTTACTGGTGGTCTGAAGAGCTTTCGCAGCTCCGCTGTAGCTGCGTGGCTCTCGGACGCCGGTACACCAGATGCCGGAGGCGCAGGCGACGGAACATTGAGCTCGAGCGTCAGCACTATACTCGGTATCGTGAGGTTGTGTTGACGCTCGTTAAAGCGATCGCGAAAGCGAAGGACTTGGCACAGGCGGAGATGCTGGAATCTCTGGATAGGGATCCTTGGGGGAGGCCGTACAAGTTGGTGAGGCGCAAGCTTCGACCGTGGGCACCCCCACTGACCAAGAGTCTTCAGCCAGATTTGCTAGAGGCCGTAATCTCTGGCTTATTCCCGTCGAGTACCGACCATCGGGTACAACGAACGGATGGTGTTAGGTTGGAGGAGCATTATGACGCTGCACAGGAGGTCTCCGGGGATGAGTTGGGGGCTGCGGTTCTTCGGCTTCGGGCGAAGAATACTGCGCCGGGACCCGACGGCATTCCCGGTCGCGCCTGGGCTCTAGCACTGGGGCCTTTAGAGCCTCTAGTGCTGCGTCTTTTTAACGCTTGCCTTCAACAAGGCCGGTTTCCACACACTTGGAAGGGGGGCAAGTTGGTTTTATTGCGCAAGGAGGGGCGGCCGGTAACTGAACCCTCAGCTTATCGGCCGATTGTTCTTCTTGACGAGGTGGGAAAGCTCTTTGAGCGGCTTTTATTCGTTCGCCTTGTCAAGCACTTGGAGAAGTCCGGTAGAGATCTCAGCAACTATCAATTCGGCTTCCGTAGAGGCAGATCCACCCTAGACGCCATTAGTCGGGTGAGGGCCATAGCGGAGGCCTCGGTGTCTCGGGGCGGGGTGGTGGTGGCGGTGTCTGGACTGGACATCGCTAACGCATTCAACACCCTTCCCTGGGGTACCATTTTGGAGGCGATGAAGTTTCACGCCGTGCCAGGATACTTGCAACGAGTTGTAGGGGATTACCTCTTCAACCGTGCTGTTAAATATCCAGCTGGCAACGGGTGGGGTCAGAGAGATGTGTCATGCGGTGTTCCACAGGGGTCGGTTCTGGGACCTCTCCTGTGGAACATCGGCTACGACTCTGTGCTGCGCGGTGCCAATCTGCGGGGTGTCGAAGTAACTTGTTACGCTGACGACACCCTTGTGACGGCCCATGGTGATACCTATAGGGAGGCGAGCGTCCTTGCAACCGCAGGAGTCGCCCAGGTTGTGGGGAGGATAAGGAGGCTGGGACTGGAGGTTGCCCTACACAAATCCGTAGCACTGTGTTTTCACGGGCCACGGAAGGGACCTCCAGCTGGATCTAGCCTGATAGTCGGTGGAGTTTCCATTGCTGTCGGACGGTCCATGGATTACCTTGGACTTGTCCTCGACAGTAGATGGAACTTCAACGAGCATTTCCGGCGACTAGCGCCGAAGCTCGTGAGGGCAGCCGGAGCACTCTGTCGCATCCTTCCAAATGTGGGGGGGCCGAGTGTGGGTTGTCGACGGCTATACATTGGGGTGGTGCGGTCTATGGCCCTTTACGGGTCTCCCGTATGGGTGGATGCCCTTGACGCTCGTAACCGGACTCTCTTGTGCAGAGCACAGAGGATCATGGCTATTAGAGCGGTCAGGGGTTATCGCACCATATCGTGCGAGGCAGCCTGTGTGTTAGCCGGGACCCCGCCTTGGGATCTTGATGCGGCGACGTTGGCGGTGGCGTACCGACGGAAGAGGGATGCCCGTTTTCGGGGGGAATATCCTCCGTCCGAAGAGGGAGGGGAGTCGCGCTGGCGGCGCAGGGCGCAGGAAGAGTTGCTCGCAAGGTGGCGAGATAGGCTCATGGTGCCCGGGGCTGGTATTGTTACTGCATTGGCGATCGGCCCAATCCTCCGGAATTGGATCAATCGCAAGCACGGGGTGATGACCTTCCACCTGACGCAGATCCTTTCGGGGCACGGGTGCTTTGGGAGGTATCTGTGTCGGGTGGCGGGTCGTGAGCCCACGATGGGATGTCACGAGTGCGGCTGTGCCGTGGATACGGCGCAGCACACGCTGGCAGTTAGCCCGCATTGGGCGGAGCCGCGTGCTACACTCGTGGGCACGGTAGGGGCGGACCTATCGCTCCGGGCTGTGGTCAAGGCCATGGTCCGGAGCGAGGAGGCCTGGAGTGCGGTGCGCTCCTTCTGCGAGGTCGTGATGTCGCAGAAGGAAGTGGCGGAGCGGCTCAGGGAGGAGGACGGAGCCGCTCTTCCGATGCGCCGGAGGAGGGTGGGGCGCAGGCGTGTCGCTCACGAGCGACGCTTGCCGCCTTAGCCCGAACGGGGTGGTCCGATCGAGACTCCTTGATTCTGAGTGCGCAGCTTGCTGTCGTCTCGGTGAAGAAGGAGTCTCGATCTGACGGTCGGCTTGGTGGGGGGAAGGGGAGCCCTCCACGCCAACAGGTCGACCACCGGAGTGGGACGCGATCCGGTCAATTGGTCGCGTCACTCCTTGGGGGGGATGGCTGCTTGCGGCCTACCGTCGGAGCAACGCGGATGTGTGCGCAAGCGTTCCCGTGGCGCTCCACTATGACGGTGATATGTTGACCGTCTGGTTTAGTGAGTAGAAGTCTCACATACCCACCTCCATCTTCCCCTAGATTGAGGTGGAATCCTAGGAGGATTCCAGACGTAAAAAAAAAAAAAAAAAAAAAAAAAAAAAAAAAAAAAAAAAAAGGTTAGGTTAGGTTAGGTTAGGTTAGGTTAGGTTTTTTTTTTTTTTTTTTATGTTCGTGCCCTTGTGTTCCTCCGATTTGGATGGATCGGAGTCTGTGTCTGGGGTAAATAAGTTTTTCAGATTGTTTCGTTTATTTTTAGTGCACGTATGTTGTGTTGTTGTGTTGTTCCTATCTTTGTTTATTATACTTATATTTAATTGTGTTCTTACATTTTTTACTATATTACATATTTTCAAAGGTTTTATTTTATTCTTTTTACATACACCGCGGTGACGGCGCCAACGGCGCAGTTTAACTAAGTAATTTAATAGTCTTTGTACAATCTTATATTATTTATTAGTTATTAATATTATTTGTTCTATATCATAGTGTTATCTATGTACAGCTCATTTTATTCCCAAATACTATTTATAAGTTTTTTAGCAATTCTATTCTTTACATATCTTGCTGAGTTTTACATTAATCTGTCATATGTTTCACTGGTTTATACATTTATCCTATTTATATAATTGCGTATTTCCTATCTGTTTACAAGTTTTATTTACAGGTGTTCCGGCACCAAGATGGTGACGCGGGTGGAGTAAGTATTTTCCTTATTATCTATGTGTTCTACATTCTATATTTACATCTTTTCTTTCAGGTACTCCGGCACCAGAGTGGTGACGCGGGTGGGGTAAGTAATTTCTTATTTTTTATATATTCTACATTCTTTATATACATATTTTCTTACAGGTACTCCGGCACCAGAGTGGTGACGCGGGTGGGGTAAGTAATTTCTTATTATCTATGTATACTATATTTTATATTTACATGTTTCTTTTCAGCTACTCCGGCACCAGAGTGGTGACGCGGGTGGGGTAAGTATTATTCTTATTATCTATGTATACTATATTTTATATTTACATGTTTCTTTTCAGCTACTCCGGCACCAGAGTGGTGACGCGGGTGGGGTAAGTATTATTCTTATTATCTATGTATACTATATTTTATATTTACATGTTTCTTTTCAGCTACTCCGGCACCAGAGTGGTGGCGCGGGTGGGGTAAGTATTATTCTTATCATCTATATATTCTACATTCTATATTTACATGTTTTCTTTCAGCTACTCCGGCACCAGAGTGGTGGCACGGGTAGGGTAATTATGCTTATATTCTAGATGTTCTATATAGTATATTATGTTCTATATAACTATAACTAGAAAGTGCAGGGACAGGCTGCTTAGGGGTATATATAATTATAATAATTTTTTTTTTTTTTTTTTTTTTTTTTTTTTTTTTTTTTTTTTTTTTTATTTATTTTATTATCTTCTACTTGGCGGTAGTCATCCACCATGCCGGAGCCACATTGGTACAATGTGGCTGCGCCGGTTGTCTTCTGTCCGTTCTGTCCGCGTCCGCTGTCGTCCCTCATCATGTAGTTTCCTCGATTGCTACCTGGCCATCACATGATGCCCTCGGCAATCGCGTCGATTCGGTAGGTCCTGGTGCTGCCTGTGTCCCCACAGGGAGCCAGGGCCTTTGTCACATCCTAATTTAGGTGGGTTATTATTTGTACAGTTTGTTATCAATTGTTGCCATCCGGTTTCCAGGCATGGCTATGCTGACTATTGTTGCCAAGCTGTATTTCGTAAGTGCCATGTGTTGTGTTGTCCTATCCCCGTCCAGTCTCAGTCCCTGTCCTGTCCATGTGTCATGTCCCAGTAATTGTCAGTCAGTTTTTGTTTTCCTGTATGATCCGTCCTCCCACATGTCTACAGTAGTTCATGAAAGTCTCGAGTTGGTTGTCCATGATGTGAGGTAAGTTGGATTTGCTTATAACCATATCGATCTCCATTTCAGTCTCGCGTCTCTTAGTCATGAATCTAGGGCACTCAATAAGTAAATGCAGGATCTCCTCGTCAGTACTGTCATCACATTTGCAGGTCGGGCTGTCCGTCAGTTTGAATCTGTGAAGGTACCCCGCGAAACCCCCGTGCCCTGTGAGGATCTGCGAGGTAAGTGAGTCAATGTCAAGTTTAGTCACTATCTTCTTTGCTCGCCTGACATCCGGCATGAACGTTCTGGTCACCGCAGCCGTGTCGCCTGCCGTGTAACGCTCCTGCCATGTCTCGATCGTTTTGTCTCTGATTTGCCTCTTTGCGTATGATATGGGGAAGCTATCATATATGGCTTTCCTTTTGGTATTTTTGGCTGCGTCCTTTGCTAGGTCATCCGCTCGCTCGTTTCCTGGTACCCCCACATGCGCTTTGACCCAGAATAATCTGACGTTGTGTCCCTTTTCGGCGATTTCTTGCATGTTTCTATGAATTTGGAGCGCAAGTGGGTGCACCAGTGGATCAGCGTTTAGCGCGTCGAGAGAGGATCTGGAATCAGTGAATATGCACGTTTCTCGCCAGTTCTTCTTAGCTATGGTGTCTGTAGCAACCTTTATGGCCATCATCTCCGCTTGAAAAACTGTGCAGTGCATGGCTAGTCGGAGTTTCCTAAGGTGGACCTCCCTGCCGTCCTCCCATACAGTTAGGGCTGCCCCGACGAGGCCCTGAATTTTGCTCCCATCTGTAAAAATCTGTTTCCCTGATATGTTATGGGCCCTAACTGTAGCGGGAGTCAGCTCCTCCAGGCATGTGTACCTATGTTTCTTAATCCTAGCGGGATGGGGCAGCTCAGCTGCCTCGATTTGGCGCTCCAGGCGGTATTCGTCCTCTAAGTGAGCCAATGGTCTTCCCCTGCGGATCTCATACAATTTGGCTTGTTCTTTGATTTGGAGGTCGAGAGGCAGAATTCCCGCGAGTAGTGTTGCCGCATGTTTAGATACTGTTCTATGAGTTCTTGCTATTTTCTGTGCGAAGCCTCTCTGCACCACCGACAGCTTCTTCCTCACGTATACTTTGTCGATTTCCGGTGCCCAGACGCTCGCCCCATACGACATGATGGGTACCACTACTGCGGTGTAGATTGTTCTGGTGATCGCGGGGTTTAAGCCCCACGTTGCCTTAACTGCCCGCGCCATTTGGCGGTAGATGCCCAGAGCCTTGCAGGTGGTGTTTGCGATGTGGTTTGCGAACGTGAGCTTTGAGTCAATGGTGACCCCCAGGATTTTTATGTCGTTGGCTATTTCGATATTTTCGTTACCCATCCGTAGTATCGGGTCATCGTATTTTAGCTTCCTGGTGATCACCATTGACTTCGTCTTGTGGGCCGCGAATTGGAGTTTATTTGCTCGACCCCACTTGCGCACCAGTTCCAGGGCTGCGTTCGCCCGCCCTTGTATCTCCAGAGTTTCATGGCCAGTGAAAACGAGGACAACATCATCGGCGAACGCCTGACAATGCACGCCCTCGTGCTCTAATTTGTTTAGGAGCGTGTCCAGGAGCACGTTCCACAGAAAGGGACCGCCCACTGATCCCTGTACGCAGCCTTTATTCGTTTTCCTGTCAATCTTCGTTCCCAGGTAGTTAACCCTCACGGCTCGCCCCTCCAAGTAGCTACCCACCATCCTCCACAAGTTCCCCGGACATCCCAGTTCCGCTAGCCGGATCATTATCGCCGGCCACCACGCATTATCGAAGGCGCCCTCAATGTCTAAAGATATAAGTACGACTGTCTCTCTCGCGTTCCTTCTTTCCTTCACATGATTGATTAAGTCGTAGAGGGCGTCCTCCGTACTGCGTTGCGGCGTGAATCCATACTGTCGTGGGTTTAACTTGGGGAGGAGGTGCCATCGTAGCCTTCTAATTACGGTTTTTTCGAAGATTTTACCCAATATTGGGAGGAGTCCGATTGGACGGTATGTCTTTGGCTCGTTCAGGTTATTTCTGCCAGGTTTCCTCAGGACGATCACCTCCGCTATCTTCCAAGGTGCTGGAAAGACATCAAGTTCAAGACACTTATTTATGAGTCCCAAGAATTCCCCCTGGGTCCGTCTCACAGCCTCCAGGCATATATCGGCCGTCATTCCGTCCGCTCCAGGCGCCTTCCGCGGGCTGAATGACGATGCTGCCGCGATCAGTTCTTCCATGGTTATGGGTGGGTCGTCCTCACGCTGTGGCGTCAGATTTGCCGCCGTTGCCCGTATCTCCGTATGCTGTGGCTCGTCATTTCTGGTGTTATCAGCCGGGAAGAATGTGTCCGCCAGGAGTTCAGCCGATTCCACTGCGGTCATAGTGACACCACTCTGCACCATGGGAGCATCTTCGGTTCTCTTGTGGGTCGCGCGGATTACGCGATAGATGGAGTCCCACATGGACTCTCTATCCTGCCTACTGCAGAAATCTACCCAGCTTTGCGTCTGAGCCTTTTTGGCAGCCGTGGTATATTTTTCCCTGCTCGCTAAATAGTCCGCCACTACATACTTCCTCCTTTTCTCTGCCGCGCATCTGATTCTTCTACGGAGGGTCGTCATGTGCCTTTTGAGTCGCGTGAGCTCCTCGTTCCACCAGGGGAACGAGGGTTTGCTTTGATGTCGAATCTTTGGAATGGACGCGTCACAGGCTCTGCGTATCGCTGTCTCATATCTATTTATAGTTTCTTCTAATTCTTCTTTATTTTGAATTTTGACTATTTCATTTGTTGTTATTTTCCCTATTTCCAAGTTCCTACCTAATTCTTCTCTAAACTTCTGCCAGTCTGCTTTTTTACTCTTGTATACTCTAGTTGTTCTTCCTCTTGTCTGCATTGTGGCCTTCTTTTTTATACTGAATGAGATGGCGTTGTGGTCCGAGTTGGTGACGCCCACATCGACCGTCCAGTCCTCCACTTTTCCCAGAACATCATCTGTGCACAGAGTGACGTCAACTATGCTTGTGTAGAGCCTGCCGTTCCGAATTGCTTCAAACGTTGGGTGGCTCCCAACGTTCAGGATGTTAAGTCCATGGCTGTGTATATATCGGCTCATTTGTGCTCCTCTGGGGTTCTGGCGAGCGCTGCCCCACCACTGACTCCACGCGTTTACATCGCCCCCTATTATGGTATTTCTTGCATTTAGTTTTTGTAATACCCGTGTGACCTGTCCAAGGTATGGATCAAGCGTCTGGTCCTCTTCAAAGTATATCGACACAAAGTTCAGGGTGCCATGTTCCGTTTCAATGCTGGCACAGGAGACGTTTTCCGTCTGCAGGTCAGGGTCGTTGGTTATTATCAGATTTGGGTTGTGTACAATAACAGCTGCCTTTACCGGTTTGACCCTCGTCCTCAAGGTCTGTATCGTTCTTGTTCCTGAGTGGGTGGTCATCACCCCGTCACTGCCAACGTACGGCTCCTGTACCATACTCACATCTATCCCCCTTATTCGCGCTTCACGGATGAGTTCCAGGGTAGCAAGTTTGCTTCGCTGTAAGTTCGCCTGGAGTATCCTGAGGTCGCCACGGGTGCCCTCAGCAGTATGAGATTGTAGAACGGGCTATAGCGTCCCAGCGCCTGCGTACTGGGCACTCTTGGTCGAAGGCCGAGTGGTCGACCCTGTCCATTTTAGCGGCCTGGCAGTTTACGCAGGAGGGCCGGTCTCCTGTTACCCACACAGCGCAGTCCGCCTTCAGATGACTCCCTCCGCAGTGGCTACAGGAGTCGGTAGTTGCCCTGCAGAACTTTTTCCCATGGCCATATCCTAGACACTTGGTGCATTGCACCAAGGGTGACTGGTCCGCCACGGTACACCGTTGCAGGTCGATGTGCACCCTGCCCGCTCGTGTCAGGGCGCTCCATACCTGGGGCGAGGCTTGCACTATAATATGACACTCGTGAGGATTCCTAGTCTTCCTTCTGTACTTGATGGCAGCACGATATTCTTCTGCCGGTATTCCCCCCACGAGATGTTCGTTCTGTCTTTTGATTGATTCTTGGATCTCTTCATCAGTGTTATATGTCAGGACGTTTTTTATAATGAGCAAGGGGTCCCTGTTTTGGACGTCCTCCACCTTCAATTTTTTGGACTCGCGCAATTTCCCTTTCAGCTTGTCTACGGTCGCACGAGAGGCACAGCTGATAACAACCTTCTGGTTGCGTGCCTTCCGGATTCGTTCGACCGCCACGCCACTTACTCTGGCGTCCGCGGCGCCGCGCACCCGTTTCAGAACATCCTCACTCGTGTCTCTCTCTTCGGTCGATGACACGATTATCGTGAAATTGGGCTTCGGAGTCTCGGTGGTCGGCCTTTGGCCCGCAGCAGCGGCAGCCTCGGCATATGTTTTTGTCTGGTTGACCTCCTCCACAATGCTGGCCAACTGCCTCCCGGTGTCCTGGAGCTGCTTGTTTAGCGCAGTGGCCTGCTGGACCTGCTGGTGTTGGCTACTTTTTGTGAGGAGGTCCAAGACATCGTAGGAGATAAGCTGTCTCACTGATTGTATCTCCTTGAGCAATTCCTTTACCTCAGGTTTGACGGAGGCTGCCTGCTGTTCGGTGGCTATGTTCGATAGCAGTGCGGCGTGCTCCTGCTCCCGTTTCGCCAGCTGAGTCGCCATCCCCGCTCTGGTGCGCTCGAGCTGCAGCTGCAGCGTCTGGCGGGACTCGTTAAGCCGGAGCACGATTTCGAACATGCCACCTAGGTTTTCAAGGACTTTCTCCTTTATTGAGGTCTTTATATTACCGGATATCTCCATTTGCTCCTTGGCCTCTTGATATAAGCGGTTTGCGGTGGCCGAGAGGGTCGACAACCCTTGCGCAGCGTTCTCCCCAGCAGACTCCCGACTGGATTGGCTGGGGGCCGCATGCGATGTGTCGCTATCACTCGCCGCAGATGCGGCGATGTCCTGGATCCTTTTGGTGAGGATCTTTTTCCTCACCACTGGCTCGGCCCGGGCCTCTCCCGCTCCCGGCCGCGGTGCTTTAGAGGCGGTGCTGGATTGTGACATGTCGCAATTCAGTGATGCGATGGTTGTCCTAGTGTCTACCTGGATGACTTGATGTCGGATGTCTACTTGGATGACTTTGTACGTCGAAGTCAACCTGGATGACTTTATGGTAAGTGAAATTCTATTATTTTTGATTCTAGTTTTATTTTACTAATTCTTATTATTTTATTTCAGATGGAGTATTCAGCAGTATGCAGGTAAGTTCTTTACTATTTCGTTTATTTTAGTGGTTCGGAGTATGTCCACCTAGACGACTCTATAGTAGGCGTCTATTTGGACGACTTAATTCTTCTGAATGACTGAGTACTGTGTAGTTGTATTCAATTTTGCTTCTTTTCTGTTAACTCTTTATTCTTCTGTTTCAGGTGGTGTATGCGGTCGTCGGCGGCACACAGGTAGGTTCTGTTCTATTAATTTTTTTTTTTTTGGAGCTATTTGATTACTAATTGTTTTTCTTTACAGGTTCGGCGTGCTGATTGGGTGATACAGTGGTGCAGATGGGCGCGCGAGGCCCCGGGCAGCCAAAGGAAGAAAACCTGGCTTCGCTGCGACCCCTGGTTCCGAAGTTACGGCGGTTTGAAGTTGTTGGATATCGACGGGGTAAGTTGCGGGTGGAAGGGGGGGGAAAATCAAAAAAGTGTAGGGGTAGAAATGTGCGCTAGTTCGCGGCCTGGCCGCAGAAGAAAGTCCGGTCCCGATCCGATGCCGGGTTCCGGAGATAGGACCAGGGGGGGTGAGGTAAGGTGCACCCGCGGGGGGGGGAAAAGGGGGGTTTCGTGGGGGGACGATTGGCGGGTAGGGTAAAAATTTGGGGTAAAAGGGGGGAGGGGGTAAAAAGTTGGGGTAAAAGGGGGTAACGGGTTTCGTGGGTCGACGTTTAGGGGGGGGGGGGGGGAAGGTGCGGGGGTGGTGTAGGTGTGCGTGGGAGTGATGGGTGGCGTGGGTGGACGCGGGGGACTTAGAGAATTTGGACAATTATTAATTTACTGGACTTAGAAAAATTTTGGGGAATTTTGTATTGGCCGGGACTTAGAAAAATTTGGAGTGGATTTGTATGGAGCTTGGACTTAGAATAATTTTCGCACTGACTGACGGGTTGCGGGGGCGGCGTGGGTGTGCGTTGGAGGATGGGGTGGCGTAGGTGGACTCGAGGGACTTAGGTATTTCTTTAATGAAATTTAATACTTGGGGACTTAGAAAAATTTTTGATTGAAATGTATGGACAGTTGGACTTAGAAAATTTCGCACTGGGGTATTGGGTAACGTGACGGGTCACAGGCACGCCTCGGTGGCTCGAGCCGTCCGTTTATCAGGCGGCTTGAGTTGCTCAGCTTTACTCAGCTCGTTCACGGGCCACTCTGTTTGGGCGGTATACAGGTAGTATCTGGAAAAACTCTATGGATCTCCTGCAAAGTTCTGGAAAAATTTTCCGCGCCGGAACTGTCTCCCCCTGGTCTTCTGGTTGTTGGGTAAGGAGGTGTTCCGGGATTCCGGAACTCCGGAACACGGGACTGATTCCGGAACTGATTCCGGAACTAAGTTCCGACGCACCGCCGATGGATGTTGGCGATGACGTCAGTTGTTTACAACTTTCGTTGTCTTGGGAATTTTCCACTATGCGATGTTATATACTAAAATGTCTAATTTATTCCAAAGTATGGAGCTCCGCGGTTCAATTAAAATTTAATATCTCCAAAACTACTTAGCCAAAAAATCTGAATTTTCGTACACTTATAGATGGATAGTTTCTGCACTGAATTTAATAAATTTTAGGGTAGCTTGCCGATCTAGTTTTCGGTCTAGAAATTTTTGAAAACAGGTGAAATTTTAGTACCTTTTGTCCGCGTTCTGTAGTCCACAAAAATTGTCCGATTTGGACAATCTTGGGCTTGTTTTACAGGGCCTTTTAAGGCCTACAAAGCCTCGTTTTTCAAATTTCACTCACACACACACACGCGATTTTAGACAAAACACTGATTTTAGTTTTTCCTAAATAACTAATTTGTCTTAAGTCCTAAAATTATAAACTATATATCAAAAGAAGCGTCTTTTTAAGCACTATAAAACTACACTTTAAAACACATATGTCCTCGATCTACTTTTCACAGCGTTCACGATTTAAGTTTTTAAAATTTTAAAATTTTCACAAAAAACTTAATAACTTTTCCAAAAAACGTTTCCGGAAGATGCGGTTTTCACCGTCACCTTGCTGGCACTGAGCCCGATCCGTAGACACCAAGAACACGAAAATCGAAGAACTTTGACCAAACTTATGATTTTTCACAACTTTAAACTTTACGGAGCAACTTAACACAACGAAATACGTGACCGCACGCGAGCGTAGCTCAACACGAACTGGGTTAGGTTAGGTTAGGTTAGGTTAGGTTAGGTTAGGTTAGGTTTTTTTTTTTTTTTTGTGGTTCACTGTCATCTTCCCCATGGGTGGAGGGAATCGGTGTTTAGGGAGAATAAGTTTTTCATATTGTGGTTTTTATTTGTGCGGTGTGGTGAGTTTTGTATAGTGTAGTAAGTCTGACATTGCGGCAGTTTCTATGCGTTTATTTCATTTAAATTCGCTTCGTTATAGATTTTGGCAAGGTTTATAGAAGCTGCCGCATATGTTTGCTAGTTTGAAGATTTACATTATGATTTTAATATATGTATATATACATTCGTTTACAGGATACACTTACAATTTATACAATAGTTATTGAGTACATTATTTCCATAAATTGATTTAACTATATTTTAAGTAGTTACATGACTTTTGTACAGTAGAGTATACTGACATAGGCTTGGCCAAGATTTACATGGCAGTTTTACTTATCTAGTACAAGTTGAGATCATTTAACAATTTATATATATTAAACAGTTTTCGAGAGGTTTATTAAGTTTATAAGTTTACATAGTTGACGATTTTGAAGATTTTTGACCGAATTTAGGAGTGAGAGGTAATTTACATGGTTGTGTTTCGGAAAATCTATATTAGGAGGAATATAATAGTATTTCATAAATCTAAAGCTATTTGCTTGGTGCTAGAATTAACACATATCTTTATTTCACTTATCAGTAGCATTTACATTTTGTTAGTTACTTTACATTTATCCACTACATATTCATATTCTAGAGACATATTTGCAGTCATTCGACCAGCTGTTCAACATTCACATTAAGTGGTACAGGCTTTCATAGTTTAATGCACATTTCAAGGTTTTCTAAACATTATTTTGCATTTCACATAGATTATTGTTATACACATAGTAGGTTATTATTATTAATTATTATTGTAAATTATTGTTTTTAATTTCTAATTCATTTTTACAGGGACATAGCGGTGATCGACAATTCAAGATATAGCAGATAAGTATTATATTTACATCGAAATCTTAAGACAGGGCCCTGAAGCCGACAAACTGTGATAATTAACTGTTATTTTTATTTTCAGGTACTTCTTCAAGGACCGGGGTAAGTTTTTTTTTTTTTTTTTTTTTTTTTTTTTTTTTTTTTTTTTTTTTTTTTTTTTTTTTTCTCCAGCAATACTTCATCCTTCTTCTTGTTATGGTGGTAGTGCATCATCATCCCGCGATGCCAGGGCCGCATTGGCACAATGCGACCTGCATCCGGATGTGACTGCCCGTCGTCTCCGCCGTGATGTCGTCGTGGCTTTCGATTGTGGGTAAGGCATTTAATTAATGCCGCCCCAATCGATATCGTGGTGGCCCTGAATGTTCCGTGTGCAATCACACGGGGTCAAGCCCATTGCGTGTCGATGTGTTATTTGTGTTGGCGTCTACACCAGGTCGTCAGTGATCATCCGGTTATCCGGCATCGCTCGTGACGTCTCAACGTAAAGTCAGTCATGTCAGTAAGTATTCTTGGAGTCCCCAGGTCCTATTATTCAGTAAGTTTAGGTCAGTTTAGTCGAGTCGCTGAGCTGGCCCCTCCCCGCCTGAAGGGGACTGCCCGTCTTTAGGTTGCGCTGGACGATACCTAACAGTACGATACTGACGATCGTGCTATGGCGTCCCAGCGCTTCCTTACTGGGCACTCCCCGTCAAACGCGGAGTGGTCAGCTCGTTCCATTTTCGCTGTCAAACAGTTAGTGCACGTCGGTTTATCCCCTGTTGGCCACACCGGGCAATCTGCCCTTAAGTGGCTACCGCCACAGTGGCTACAAGAGTCCACCGTTGCCTTGCAGAATTTTTTGCCGTGCCCGTAGCCCAGGCACTTTGTGCACTGGACTAGCGGGGACTGGTCTGCCACTAAGCACCTCTGGAGGTCTACATGAATGCGACCTGCCTGCGTGAGTACGCCCCAGAGTTGCGGCGAAACCTGCAAGACAACGTTGGACTCTTGGGGGTTTCGGGTCCGTCGTCGGTACTTCACTACTGCTCTATAGTCGCCGGATGGGATCGCTCCCACCAGGTTAGCGTTCTGTTTGTGTAGTGACTCCAAGATTTCGTCGTCCGAGTTATAGTTTTGTACGTTCCGTATGACCACGTATGGGTCCTTGTTTTTAGCATTCTCGATCTTCAGCTTCTTGTCCCTGCTGCTCAGCTGCGTTTTTAACCTCTCCGCCGTCTCCTTTGATGCGCAACTAACCACCACTTTCTGGTCCCGAGCTTTGCGTATCCGGTCCACCGCCAGCCCACTGGACCGGGCATCGGCGGCGAGCCGAACACGTTTAAGCACATCCTCACTGGTGTCTCGCTCCTCCAGCGAGGACACAATGATGGAGTGACATGGTTTCGGGGTCATCTCCCGTGGTGCTGTAGTTCCCTTTGCGGCTACTTCGGCGTACGTTCCCTGGCTGGCCTCTGCAACGATGTTGGCGAGCTTGCTGCCGGTTTCCTGCAGCTGCCGGTTGAGTGCTGTCGCCTGTTGGACGTGCTGCTGCTGTGTAGTCTTTGAGAGCAGGTCGATAACGTCAAATGATATCATTTGACGCACCGACCTGACTTCCTTCAGCAGTTCATCCAGCTGTGGTTTGGCTACGTCCTGCTTCTTCTCCGCGGCGAGTTGGGCCAGTTGCAGGGCATGCTCGTGCTCTTTTTTGGCCATCGTGTTCGCCATCGAAGCCTTTGTACGCTCGAGTTGAGATAGGAGTGTTTGCCTCGATTCACTCAGTCTCAAGACGATCTCGAATATTCCCCCGAGGTTTTCCAGCACCTTTTCCTTAATTGAGGTCTTTAGGTTACCCGACTGCTCCATTTGCTCCTTAGCCTCTTGGAACAGTCGGTTGGCCGTCGCAGGGAGGGTGGACAACACCTGGGGGGCATTCTCGCTGGCTGAATCGCGACTCGACTGACTAGGGATGTTGGATGTTTCGCTGTCGCTGGCCGGAGCAGCCAGCGTCTGCTGCACGTCCAACATTCTTTTGGTAAAGATTTTCTTACGTGTAGCCAGCTCCAGTTCTTTCTTCGCTACAGCTGGGTCGGTGGTGCGTAGGCTTCGGGATGAACCGCTGCTCTGGGACATGTTTGCAGTAGTCGGGGATAGGGAGGTAAGTATTGGTGACTTAGGTTTGGTAAGGGGGGGGGGGGGTAGTTGGGATAGGAATGGAAGGATACGCTAGGCCCTAATCAGTTGAGTGTTAAAATTTCGGTCCAAATCGTCAGAGTGGATCTGGAGTAATTAACGTTGGTAGGTTAGGGTTATAGCGGGAGATGAAGGAGGTATAACAGGGAGTGAGTGATTTGGGTAAGGAGGCGCGGTTCCAGGTGGCTGAATGCAAAAAGTCCGAGCCGAATTGGGTGTCCGGTTCCGGAGATATATGCCTAGGTAGTTAATGGATCACCGCGGGGTAATATAAGGGGGAAGGGGGATGAATTAGGGGAATCTGCCGGGGCAGAAAGAAGCGCGCTGTCCCCACAACCCAGCAGAAAAAAGTCCGGTCCGGATCCGACGTCAGGATCCGAAGTTACAGCTCGCGGGGGTGAGGTAGGGTACGCGCGGGGGGGGGGGGGGGGGAAGGGGTTTCGTGGGGGGACGTTTGGCGGGTAGGGTAAAATTTGGGGTAAAAGGGGGGAAGGGGTAAAAAGTTGGGGTAAAAGGGGGTAACGGGTTTCGTGGGTCGAACTTTTGTAAAAAGGGGGGGAGGGGGGGTGGAAAAGTTGCGGGGGCGTCTGTAGGTGTGCGTAGGAGAAGAGGGTGGCGTGGGTGGTCAAGACGTAAAGAAAGATTTTATTGGAATTTTATATGGGAGGGACTTAGAATAATTTTTGGAACTTTAGTATGGGCAGGGACTTAGAAAAATTTTGTTGGAATATATATGTACTAGGGACTTAGAATATTTTCTTGGGTAATGGTGCGGGGGCGGATGACGGTATGGATGGACGAGGTGGCGTGGGAGTTCAATTTGGACTTAGTAAACTTAGAGTGATTTTTAATATGGGGGACTTAGAAAAATTTTTGGAGGTTTTATATGGACAATGGACTTAGAATAATTTTGATTAAGTTTGTATGAAGCACGGGACTTGGTAAAAATTTTTGTGTCTTCCACTATGAGGGGGCCTGTATCGGTTGCTCGAGTTATGCTGCTGCGACGCTATCTGGCTCTAAATATTGTTGTTGTTGGAGCTCGAGCTCCCCTGTTTGGGCGGTAAATTAATTTACGGTCTGTAAATTTACGTTAAATAAATATTTACCGCTAATAAATTTTACGAAGAATAAATTGTTCGTCCGGTTCTTCTGGGGCTGGGGTGCTACCGGAATTTATATCGGTTCCGGTGCTTTCAATTCCGGAATTCCGGGTCTGTTCCGGAGTCTATTTCCGGCACGCCGCACTGCGATTGCGATGTTACGAGAATGATGCGATGACGTCACTTGTTTACGACTTAAGGTGCGCTTGGGAATTTTCCACTCACTGATGTTACTTTATAAAATGAATTTATATGGAATGCCTAATATGATGCTTACGTTAATTTTGAGAAAACTACTGAAGGGAAAATTCTGAAATTTGGCTTAAATGTTCCTTGATAAATACTGATTCTAATGCAATAAAATTTTTGGCACCTTACCGATTTAGTTTTTAAGAAATATGTGTCCAAACTTTGTTAACTTTTCTTCGTAACTTTAACACGTCACAACTCACTCAATTTTCACTCGATTTTCCAAAACTATGTATCGTTTTGCAGGGCTAGATGAGCCCTACAATGTTGTATAATTACTTTTTTCCTATCACTTTCACTTTCGTTTTTAGGTCAAACTCACACTTTAGTTTTTCTTTAATAACATTTTTATTTTCTGTCCGAAAAATCTGATTTATACATTAAAAGATGCGTCTCACTAAGGCCTATC
Source organism: Napeogenes sylphis (assembly GCA_959347405.1). Lineage (NCBI taxonomy): Eukaryota > Metazoa > Arthropoda > Insecta > Lepidoptera > Nymphalidae > Napeogenes > Napeogenes sylphis. The sequence continues at coordinate 33,053,414 of OY365786.1, forward strand.
TTTTAACACTTTAAAACACTATGGTCCTCGATTTAGTTTGCGCAGCGTTTCAATTTTTAGTTTTAAACTTTAAAAATTTTTCACTATTTTCGGAATAACTTTTCACTGGAGGCACTCCCGATCGTACGGTTTTCACTGTTGGGTTGAGGGCATTAAGCCCGATCTTTTAAGACCTCACTCGCGAAAATCACTGAACTTTAGCCAAACTTATGAATTTTTCGAGATTTCACTACTGCGGAGCGTCGTTACGGAGCAAATTACACGTGTGCACTCAACGGAGAGTGGGCGCGAACTGGGTTAGGTTAGGTTAGGTTAGGTTAGGTTAGGTTAGGTTAGGTTAGGTTAGGTTAGGTTAGGTTAGGTTAGGTTAGGTTAGGTTAGGTTAGGTTAGGTTAGGTTAGGTTAGGTTAGGTTAGGTTAGGTTAGGTTAGGTTAGGTTAGGTTAGGTTAGGTTAGGTTAGGTTAGGTTAGGTTAGGTTAGGTTAGGTTAGGTTAGGTTAGGTTAGGTTAGGTTAGGTTAGGTTAGGTTAGGTTAGGTTAGGTTAGGTTAGGTTAGGTTAGGTTAGGTTAGGTTAGGTTAGGTTAGGTTAGGTTAGGTTAGGTTAGGTTAGGTTAGGTTAGGTTAGGTTAGGTTAGGTTAGGTTAGGTTAGGTTAGGTTAGGTTAGGTTAGGTTAGGTTAGGTTAGGTTAGGTTAGGTTAGGTTAGGTTAGGTTAGGTTAGGTTAGGTTAGGTTAGGTTAGGTTAGGTTAGGTTAGGTTAGGTTAGGTTAGGTTAGGTTAGGTTAGGTTAGGTTAGGTTAGGTTAGGTTAGGTTAGGTTAGGTTAGGTTAGGTTAGGTTAGGTTAGGTTAGGTTAGGTTAGGTTAGGTTAGGTTTTTTTTTTTTTTTTTTTTTTTTTTTTTTTTTTTTTTTTTTTTTTTTTTTTTTTTTTTTAGTGAGTCAGCCTATTTTCTTCCCCATGGGAGGAGGGAATCAGTATTAGGAGAAATCATTTTTTCAGTTGTGAAATTTATTTGGTTATGTGGGTGAGTCATGTGGAGTAGCGAGTGATGTAAATGGTATGTGGCAGCTGTTTCATTGCGGATATATACAATTTTTCTAATGTTTTGTTATGGTTATTTTTCCAAATTTTGTTATACTTTACTTTATATAGCTTGTAGTGAAATTAATTGTGCGATTATTTAAAATAGCTGCCTCATATTTTTTGTGTGATATACATTAATAATTTTAGCGTTTTGTTTACAGATTGCAATATTTTTTTTACATAAACACATTTTGCCAGTATAATTGAGGAAAACATACATTGTTATTGTGGATTTGAACTTACATACTATGAAGATTTTGAACATATGGAAGGTGAGTACATTTTTATGATATTTAGTTCCACAGCAATGGTTTTACATTTGCAACTACAGAAGAAAATCAATTTTTACAGATTGAATAATTTAAATTGGGAACATATATTATTGATCATTTGTTAGCTTAATATATAATGTGGTAATAATTAATAATATGGTAATAAACTAGTTTAAACATAAATTTTACATTTACAGAAAAGATTTGGTAGCAATAGTAATACTACAGTACATAATGAGATGAAAATGAAAATTTATTTTAACTTAGATACTTAAAAGTAGATTACTTAAAGATGAATAAGATCTCTTACATATTAACAGAATAAAGGTAACAATATTTTATTTATTAGGTTACATCATCATTCCATGCCTTGAAAGGAAAGTGCTCAAAAGACATGAGATACATACAAGGTTAGTCACTTAATATGATGGAATTTGACTAAGATTTATATCTACAATATATATCTTTTATTTTACAGGTGGCGGAACAGCCCGACTGAGGTAAGTAAGGTTTTTTTTTTTTTTTTTTTTTTTTTTTTTTTTTTTTTTTTTTTTTTTTTTTTTTTTTTTTCCATACTGTAACTTTTAAAATTGTTCCATGGTTCACATCGCACCATGCTGGGGCCGCATTGGTACAATGCGGCCTGCGTCCAGATGCCGTCGCTGCGAAGATCTCGAGGCTGGTTGGTGACACGATGATGGAATTGCGAGAGCCGGCATCCCAGGATGCTTCTCGCAATTGATGATCCAGGTGTTGGTCCTGAACTACCCATGTGAACATATGGGGTCAGGGCCACTTTCTTAAGCTGTTGGTTCTTATCAGGGCGTCGAGATTAATAGGTTCTTAGTGTGGTGGTACGAGTCAGTTTAATCGTCATCCGGTTGTCCGGCATGGGTTCGTGAAGTCAGGTCAGATGTGGCGTTCTGTTGTCGAGTTTTGTCAGTATGGGTATTTTTCTGTCCTCAGTCAGGGGTCATGAGCCAAAGTTAAAGTCAAAGTTTTATTCTCAGTCATGTCATGGGGGTTCCCGTCTTTGGGAAGCGCTGGACGATACCTAACAGTACGATACTGAGGATCGTGCTATGGCGTCCCAGCGCTTCCTCACTGGGCACTCCCCATCGAACGCCGAATGGTCGAGTCTCTCCATCTTAGCCGCTTGGCAGTTTGTACACGACGGCTTCTCCCCGATCGACCATACTGGGCAGTCTGCCCTGAGGTGACCACCACCGCAGTGGCTGCAGGAGTTTCCCGTCGCCTTGCAGAAGCGCTTTCCATGCCCATAGCCCAGGCACTTGGTGCACTGGACCAGAGGGGACTGGTCAGCGACTGTGCAGCTCTGGAGGTCGATGTGCACCCTACCAGCAGTAGTGAGCACCCTCCAGAGCTGCGGAGACACCTGCAAGACGACGTGACTCTCCTGCGGGTTTCGAGTACGCCGTCGGTACTTTAGCGCAGCTCTATACTCCTGAGGGGGAATAGAGCCGACGAGGTCCTTATTTTGGCTACGGATGGAGTCGAGTATCTCTGCGTCTTTATTGTAGTTAAGTACATTGCGTACCACCACAAGAGGGTCCTTGTTACGGGCGTCCTCGACCTGTAACTTGGCATCCTTGGTCTTTAACTGCTTCTTGAATCTCTCCAGCGTCTCCCGGGTGGCACAGCTTACAACCACCTTCTGGTCCCGGGCCTTTCTCATGCGCTCCACTGCCAACCCTGTGTTACGAGCGTCGGCGGCACCGCGTATGCGCACGAGAACGTCCTCGCTGGTGTCCCTCTCTACTTTAGATGTCACAATGACACTGTGACTCGGCTTCGGCGTCTCTCTAGGTAGTTTGGGGGTAGAAACTGCTGCGGCCTCAGCGTACGTCATTGTGTGACCGGCCTCCTCAATGATGCTTTTCAGTTTCTGACCCGTCTCCTGTAGGGTCTTATTAAGAGCCGTGGCCTGCTGCACGTGGGCTTGTTGACTAGACTTGGAGATCAAGTCGATGACGTCAAAAGATATCAATTGACGCACCGACTTGATCTCCTTCATCAACTCGCCGATGTCGGGCTTGACGTCAGCCGCTTTCCGCTCTCCAGCTAACAGGGTCAGTTGGTGAGCGTACTCTGACTCTTTTTGCGCCAGCTGCTGTGACATCTGAGACCTGGTGCGCTCCAGCTGGAGCTGGAGCGTCTGCCTGGACTCGCTCAAGCGAAGGACGATCTCGAAGAGACCCCCCAGATTCTCCAAAACCTTCTCCTTTATACTCGTTTTGAGGTTTCCCGACTGTTCCATTTGGCTTTTGGCCTCCTGGAACAGCCGGTTCGCCGTAACGGGGAGGGTGGACAAAATCTGGGAGGTCCCATCTCCAGCGGAGTCTCGACTTGAGACACTCGGGACATTGGACACGTCGCTGTCGCTGGCCCCACCAACCGCCAGCGACTGCTGGATGTCCAACATCCGCTTGGAAAAGATCGCCTTCCTTGAAACTGCCTCCATGTCTCTCTTGGTAGTCGGGGGATCTACAGCCTGCGATCCCCGAGAGGAGCCGCTGCTGTGGGACATGGTGAGTACGGACTAAAAGGGGAAAGTTTGCTGTAAAGGAAAAGGATAGGTGGTTAGGAGGTGGGGAAGGAGGTTGGAAGTGGGATGTAAAGGTACACGCGGTCCCGAGTGGCCAGAAGAAAAAATCTCGGAATTAGTCAGACGACTGAGTCACGAGGTATGGCCTTTCAAAGTTTGGGGATGTCCGCGGGGGAGGGAAGGAGGTGCAGGGGAGGAAATCTGCCGGAGTGAAAAGTTGCGCAAGGACCTGGGCTTTCAAATGAAACCAGTCCGGTTCCGATCGGCCGACCGGTTCCGGAGTTATAGCCCGCGGGGGTGAGGTAGTCAGTGCGCGGGGGGGAGGGGGGGGGGAAGGTCTCGTGTGGAGACTTTTAGGGGGGCGTGGCCAAGGGGGCGGGGCTTGGGGGCGGGGGCGTGGCAAGGGGGCGTGGCCTAAGGGTCGGATATGGGTGGGGGGCGGGGCTTGGGGGCCGGGCTTGGGTGGGGGGAGGGGCCTGGAGGTGCGTGGGTGGATGCGTGGGTGAAGGTATGAGGGTGGCGTAGGTGGTAGGTAAGGTTTAGGTATGACGTATGTAAATTGGGACTTAGAAAAATTTTGGAATAAAATGTATGGAGAGGTACTATAGGAATTTACTATGGAGATTTTCTAAGGACAGGAGGACCTACCTCGGTGGCTCGAGTTGATGGTTTGGTGCTCGTACCCAGAGGTGCTCGAGGTCAGGCTCTTCTGTTTCAACTATTATGCTCGAACTATTTATCAGTGAAATGGCTATTTATAAGAGAAATGACTATTTTAAAACAGAAATGACTATTGTTTTTAGAGTCGACTTGACAGTTGTAGCTGCTGATGTGGGCGGTTGTTCCGCTAGAAGTTCCGGAAACTGCCGGACCCGGAACTTTGGTACTGGTTCCGGACACTGAAATTTCCGGGACGCTTCACGAGTCCGCGATGATGCTCTGACGTCACGTATGCGACTATCAGGGGACGCTTAGAATTTATTCACTACCCACTTTTTGAAAAAATAAATGTTGTTGTATGGGAATTTAGAGTCTAGGTATATCTTGAATATCTTAAAAACTACAGCTACGAAAATTTTGAAATTTGGAATAAATGTTCCTCAATAGATGCTTAATCGAATGTAATAAATTTTTGGGGGGGTCCTCGATCTACTTTTTGAGATATAGTAGTCGAAAGTTGAGTAAAAATTTTTCCCACCTTTAAAAATTCGTATCTCGTCCAAATTTCGTCCAAATTTTTAACACTATAGCTTGTTTTAAAGGGCTATTTAAGCCCTTTAACACTGCACTTCCAAAATTATCGTGGCACTTTCGTGGGCAATTTTGACCCGCACTCGAATTTCACTTTTTCACTAATAACTTTTTTACTTTTCGTCCAAAAAATCTAAATTTACTATCTACTTGTAGGGCTTAATAAGAGCTATAAAATGACACTATAAAAACTGGGGGTCGCCGCTTTAGATTAAGCAGCGTTTGCACTTTAAACTTTTTCAAAATTTTAATTTTACTATTTTCGCCCAAAACTTTTCCAAAAACACTTTCCGAAAACTTTTAAACACAGATTCAGGTGCGGGGTAATTAGCCCGACCGATCAATACCACTTTCACTAAAATCCGCGAACTTTTTACCACTTTTATGATTTTTAATACGTAATTTCACTGCGGAGCAATTTCACGAACCAAACACGCGTGCGTCTGCTCTCGTAGCGTGGCGCGAACTCGGTTAGGTTAGGTTAGGTTAGGTTAGGTTAGGTTAGGTTAGGTTAGGTTAGGTTAGGTTAGGTTAGGTTAGGTTAGGTTAGGTTAGGTTAGGTTAGGTTAGGTTAGGTTAGGTTAGGTTAGGTTAGGTTAGGTTAGGTTAGGTTAGGTTAGGTTAGGTTAGGTTAGGTTAGGTTAGGTTAGGTTAGGTTAGGTTAGGTTAGGTTAGGTTAGGTTAGGTTAGGTTAGGTTAGGTTAGGTTAGGTTAGGTTAGGTTAGGTTAGGTTAGGTTAGGTTAGGTTAGGTTAGGTTAGGTTAGGTTTTTTTTTTTTTTTTTTTTTTTTTTAGTGAGTCAGCCTATTTTCTTCCCCATGGGAGGAGGGAATCAGTATTAGGGGAAATCATTTTTTCAGTTGTGAAATTTATTTGGTTATGTGGGTGAGTCATGTGGAGTAGCGAGTGTTGTAAGTAGTATGTGGCAGCTGTTTCATTACGGATATATACAATTTTTCTAATGTTTTGTTGTGGTTATTTTTCCAAATTTAGTTATACTTTACTTTATGTAGCTTGTCGTAAAATTAATTGTGCGATTTTTAAAATAGCTGCCTCATATTTTTTTTTTTTTTTTGTGTGATATACATTAATATAATTTTAGCGTTTTGTTTACAGATTACAATATTTTTTACATAATCATTATTTGCCAATATAATTGAGGAAAACATACATTATTATTTCGGATTTGAACTTACATACTATGAGGATTCTAAGCATATGGAAGGTGAGTACATTTTTATGATATTTAGTTCCACAGCTATGGTTTTACAATTGTAACTACAAAGAAAATCAATTTTTACAGATTGAATAGTTTAGAATGGGAACATATATTATTGATCATTTGTTGAATTAGTATATAATATGGTAATAATTAATAATATGGTAATAAAATAGTTTAAACATAAGTTTAACTTATTAGAGGTAATGGAATTAGTTAAGAGTAAAAAATAAAATCACAGAAATAATTACAGAAAGATTAGGTAGCAATAATAATACTACAGTACATAATGAGATAGTGATGAAAATAATTTTTAACTTAGATACTTAAAAATAAATTACTTAAAGATAAATAAGGTCTCTTACATATTTACAGAATTTTTTTTTTTTTTTAAGGTAACAATATTTTATTTATTAGGTTACATCATCATTCCATGCCTTGAAAGGAAAGTGCTCAAAAGACATGAGATACATACAAGGTTAGTCATTTGATATAATGGAATTTGACTAAGATTTATTCCTACAATTTATATCTTTTATTTTACAGGTGGCAGAGCAGCCCGACTGAGGTAAGTAAGGTTTTTTTTTTTTTTTTTTTTTTTTTTTTTTTTTTTTTTTTTCCATACTGTAACTATTAAAATTGTTCCATGTTCCACATCGCACCATGCTGGGGCCGCATTGGTACAATGCGGCCTGCGTCCAGATGCCGTCGCTGCGAAGATCTCGAGGCTGGTTGGTGACACGGTGATGGAATTGCGAGAGCCGGCATCCAAGGATGCTTCTCGCAATTTGTGATCCAGGTGTTGGTCCTGAACCACCCATGTAAACACATGGGGTCAGGGCCACTTTCTTGAGCTATACGTTGTTATCAGGGCTTTGAGATTAGTTGGTTGTTTGTGTGGTGGTACGAGTCAGTTTAGTCGTCATCCGGTTGTCCGGCATGGGTTCGTGGAGTCAGGTCAGTTGCGGCGTTCTATTTTCAGGTTGTGTCAGTATGGGTGTTTTCGGTCCTCAGTCAGGGGTCGCAAGTCGAATTTTTGTCTAAGTTTGGTCTCAGTCATGTCGTGGGGGTTCCCGTCTTTGGGAAGCGCTGGACGATACCTAACAGTACGATACTGAGGATCGTGCTATGGCGTCCCAGCGCTTCCTCACTGGGCACTCCCCATCGAACGCCGAATGGTCGAGTCTCTCCATCTTAGCCGCTTGGCAGTTTGTACACGACGGCTTCTCCCCGATCGACCATACCGGGCAGTCTGCCCTGAGGTGACCACCACCGCAGTGGCTGCAGGAGTTTCCCGTCGCCTTGCAGAAGCGCTTTCCATGCCCATAGCCCAGGCACTTGGTGCACTGGACCAGAGGGGACTGGTCAGCGACTGTGCAGCTCTGGAGGTCGATGTGCACCCTACCAGCAGTAGTGAGCACCCTCCAGAGCTGCGGAGACACCTGCAAGACGACGTGACTCTCCTGCGGGTTCCGAGTACGCCGTCGGTACTTTAGCGCAGCTCTATACTCCTGAGGGGGAATAGAGCCGACGAGGTCCTTGTTTTGGCTTTTGATGGAGTCCAGTATCTCTGCGTCTTTGTTGTAATTGAGTACATTACGTACCACCACCAGAGGATCCTTGTTACGGGCGTCCTCGACCTGTAACTTCGCATCCTTTGACTTCAGCTGCTCCTTGAAGCTCTCCAGCGTCTCCCGGGTGGCACAGCTTACGACCACCTTCTGGTCCCGGGCCTTTCTCATGCGCTCCACTGCCAACCCTGTGTTACGAGCGTCGGCGGCACCGCGTATGCGCACGAGAATGTCCTCGCTGGTGTCCCTCTCTACTTTGGATGTCACAATGACACTGTGGCTCGGCTTCGGCGTCTCTCTAGGTGGTTTGGGGGTAGAAGCTGCTGCGGCCTCAGCGTACGTCATAGTATGACCGGCCTCCTCGATGATACTTTTCAGCTTCTGACCCGTCTCCTGTAGGGTCTTATTTAGAGCCGTTGCCTGCTGCACGTGGGCTTGTTGACTAGACTTGGAGATCAAGTCGATGACGTCAAAAGATATCAATTGACGCACCGACTTGATCTCCTTCATCAACTCGCCGATGTCGGGCTTGACGTCAGCCGCTTTCCGCTCTCCAGCTAACAGGGTCAGTTGGTGAGCGTACTCTGACTCTTTTTGCGCCAGCTGCTGTGACATCTGAGACCTGGTGCGCTCCAGCTGGAGCTGGAGCGTCTGCCTGGACTCGCTCAAGCGAAGGACGATCTCGAAGAGACCCCCCAGATTCTCCAAAACCTTCTCCTTTATACTCGTTTTGAGGTTTCCCGACTGTTCCATTTGGCTTTTGGCCTCCTGGAACAGCCGGTTCGCCGTAACGGGGAGGGTGGACAAAATCTGGGAGGTCCCATCTCCAGCGGAGTCTCGACTTGAGACACTCGGGACATTGGACGCGTCGCTGTCGCTGGCCCCACCAACCGCCAGCGACTGCTGGATGTCCAACATCCGCTTGGAAAAGATCGCCTTCCTTGAAACTGCCTCCATGTCTCTCTTGGTAGTCGGGGGATCTACAGCCCGCGATCCCCGAGAGGAGCCGCTGCTGTGGGACATGGTGAGTACGGACTAAAAGGGGAAAGTTTGCTGTAAAGGAAAAGGATAGGTGGTTAGGAGGTGGGGTAGGAGGTTGGGAGTGGGATGTAAGGGTACACGTTGTCCCGAGTGGCCAGAAGAAAAAATCTCGGAATTAGTCAGACGACTGAGTCACGAGATATGGCCTTTCAAAGTTTGGGGATGTCCGCAAGGGAGGGAAGGAGGTGCAGGGGAGGAAATCTGCCGGAGTGAAAAGTTGCGCAAAGACCTGGGCTTTCAAATGAAACCAGTCCGGTTCCGTTCGGCCGACCGGTTCCGGAGTTATAGCCCGCGGGGGTGAGGTAGTCGGTGCGCGGGGGGGAGGGGGGGGGAAGGTCTCGTGTGGAGACTTTTAGGGGCGTGGCCAAGGGGGCGGGGCTTGGGGGCGGGGGGCGTGGCAAGGGGGCGTGGCCTAAGGGTCGGATATGGGTGGGGGCGGGGCTTGGGGGCGGGGCTTGGATGGAGGGGAGGGGCCTGGAGGTGCGTGGGTGGATGCGTGGGTGAAGGTATGAGGGTGGCGTGGGTGGTAGGTAAGGTTTAGGTATGACGTATGTAAATTGGGACTTAGGAAAATTTTGGAATAAAATGTATGGAGAGGTACTATAGGAATTTACTATGGGGATTTTCTAAGGACAGGAGGACCTACCTCGGTGGCTCGAGTTGATGGTTTGGTGCTCGTACCCAGAGGTGCTCGAGGTCAGGCTCTTCTGTTTCTACTATTATGCTCGAACTATTTATAAGTGAAATGGCTATTTGTGAGAAAAATGACTATTTCAAAACAGAAATGACTATTGTATTTAGAGTTGACTTGACAGTTGTAGCTGCTGATGTGGGCAGTTGTTCCGCTAGAAGTTCCGGAAACTGCCGGACCCGGAACTTTGGTACTGGTTCCGGACTCTGAAATTTCCGGGACGCTTCACGAAGTCCGCGATGATGCTCTGACGTCACGTATGCGACTATCAGGGGACGCTTAGAATTTATTCACTACCCACTTTTTGGAAAAATAAATGTTGTTGTATGGGAGTTTAGAGTCTAGGTATATCTTGAATATCTTAAAAACTACAGCTACGAAAATTTTGAAATTTGGAATAAATGTTCCTTAATAGATGCTAAATCGAACGTAATAAATTTTTGGGGGGGTCCTCGATCTACTTTTTGAGATAAAGTAGTCGAAAGTTGAGTAAAGATTTTTCCCACCTTTAAAAATTCGTATCTCGTCCAAATTTCGTCCAAATTTTTAACACTATAGCTTGTTTTAAAGGGCTATTTAAGCCCTTTAACACTGCACTTCCAAAATTATCGTGGCACTTTCGTGGGCAATTTTGACCCGCACTCGAATTTCACTTTTTCACTAATAACTTTTTTACTTTTTGTCCAAAAAATCTAAATTTACTATCTACTTGTAGGGCTTAATAAAAGCTATAAAATGACACTATAAAAACTGAGGGTCGCCGCTTTAGATTAAGCAGCGTTTGCACTTTAAACTTTTTCAAAATTTTAATTTCACTATTTTCGCCCAAAACTTTTCCAAAAACACTTTCCGAAAACTTTTAAACACAGATTCAGGTGCGGGGTAATTAGCCCGACCGATCAATACCACTTTCACTAAAATCCGCGAACTTTTTACCACTTTTATGATTTTTAATACGTAATTTCACTGCGGAGCAATTTCACGAACCAAACACGCGTGCGTCTGCTCTCGTAGCGTGGCGCGAACTGGGTTAGGTTAGGTTAGGTTAGGTTAGGTTAGGTTAGGTTAGGTTAGGTTAGGTTAGGTTAGGTTAGGTTAGGTTAGGTTAGGTTAGGTTAGGTTAGGTTAGGTTAGGTTAGGTTAGGTTAGGTTAGGTTAGGTTAGGTTAGGTTAGGTTAGGTTAGGTTAGGTTAGGTTAGGTTAGGTTCCAGTGCGCGGTCGCTAGTGCCGCCATCTGGCGCGTCCCCCGGGTTGCGGATAGGGGAGGTCCCCCCAGATATGGGGGGCACCGGCTTCGGCCGGCGCGGACAGCTACTAGCACGTGTGGCTGCTTGCCTTTCGAGGCGAGCATTGCACGGCCTCACAAACTCGTAAGCCCGCACTGAGCGGGACCGAGAGCTGGACGGACGGATCCTGTTCTGTTCGTCTGGTTGCGAGGAAGAAAACCTCTATAAAAAATTACCCTGGGGGTCGGTCATGGGGGTGTCAGTACCCGGTCCATGGCCGACAGTTTGTGTTTCGTGTTTTGTGTTTGTCTTGTCTCGTTTGGTCCACGTCGTTTTTGTTATGTTTTGTATTATGTGTGTTTGTGTTTCTGTGTCAACCCTGAGGTTCGGTGCCTGCCGAGGGGTTGTGTAAGGATGAGGGCACCACCCGCGGGGACCTCACCCCTAAAAGGAAAAACATGGATAAGGCTCTTTTTAAAATATGTCCCCGGGAGGGTCCCAAGCTTCGCGCTGGAGAAACCCTCATGGCAGACTCGTCTGCCATCTGCCCTCCGTACTACGGGGTGGGCGAAAAAAGCCTTGGTGCAGGAGTCCCTGCACAGGTCGTAACCACACCGACCTGTCCAAATAAACAGAGTGTGAGGCGCGTAGGAGAGGAACAACTGGCATGCACAACGGACACTGATTTGACTTTGGATTCGGAAATTATCGATTTGGATGCGGAGGAGCCGACCCAGTTGGTCGGTTCCTCCGCTAACGACACTGGCACGCCTACCGGATTACGATTAGCTTACGATTGTGAGCTGACGGATGTTTCGGACCAGGAGGTCTGCGGGCGCAAGCGAGGGCCTCTCTCTGAGGTCTCCCGCTTACATAGTGAAGCGTCCGGTAGCGACTCGGAGCTTGGTGTTGCGTTGTCTAAACGTAACACCGCTCGTCGCGGACGCTTCACTCCCTCAACCCGTGGAAGCGGGCTCGCAAGGGCTAAGGCAGAACTGCGAGCCCTTAACATGGAAGCCGAAGAAGCTGCATTCGAGCGTCAGCTCGAACGTCAGGCTCTTAGACAGAAGGCGGGTTCGGCCAGGAGTGCGCCGGGCTCCGAGGAGGAAACTTCCTTGGAGGTGCAACCTGGTCCGGATCCGTCGTCTTTGAGTGTTGAGGAGCTGAGTTCAGCCGCAGCACGTCATTCCGCTGCAATCTTCGAATGGACCCGTAAGTCGGCGAACCTTAAAGGTACGGTGGTCAAGGCCCTCAGGGACGAGTCGAACAGTTTGCTCGACATCGTCAGAGCCTTGGCCAGCCGCAACGAGCCGGAGGAGACGCGCCGTATCCGAGAGGACAATGCGCGTCTCCATAGGGAGGTGGACGCCTTGAAGGCGGAATTAAAAGCGCATCGGAAGGAGTTCTCCCAGATGAGGGCATCGGCGGCAAAAGCCGCGGTCCAAGCGATGCCGTCGTCAGAGGTCCTCGAGGAGTTGAAGCGCTCCGTCATTGACTCGGTGGGCGTCATGCTGAACGCCCGATTCCGAGGCATTGAGGAGCGGCTCCTCCCCGAGAGGAACCTTAGGCCATCCCTAGCCGCGGACAGGAGAAGAGAAGCAGCTGCTGCCTCCGCCGCCGCCGTCCATTCGCGGCCTTCTGTCCGCGGATATAGCGAGTCGGGATCTCCGAATCTCGTGCAGAGATCCCCTCCTATATTGCCGGCCGGAGCAGCCGCTCCGTTTGAAGCATGGTCCTCAGTCGCGCGGGGGGGTAAGAAGAGTGCTCCCCGCGCCCCTAGTAAGACGGCACCGGCCCCGGCTCGGGCTCCCGTAGCCGCTCCCCGGAAGTCGGTCCCGTCTGTGGCTCCAGCCGCCCAATCGACAGAGCAACAGCCATCTTCTAGATTGCGTCGGCGTGGAGGTAGGCGTGGGGGTAGGAAGAGGGCTAAGGCGAAAACCGCTCAGCCAAAGGATTCAGGTTCCCGTCCCAAGCCTAAGCTGCCGCCGTCTCGGCCCCCTGCGGTGGTAATCACACTGCAGACCGAGGCCGCGGAAAGGGGAATCACTTACGCCCAGGTCCTCGAGCGCGCCGCCGAGAAAATAGATCTCGGCGAGATCGGGCTCGAGGGCGGGCTGAGGATACGGCGGTCGGCCACGGGAGCGCGCCTTCTTGAGCTCCCAAAGGCGGCCCCTGACAAGGCCGACAAGCTGGCGGATTGCCTCCGCTCTACGTTAGCAGGAGTGGCAGATGTCGTCCAACCCGTTAAACGTGTTGGATTGAGAATCAAGGGGTTGGACGACTCTGCCACGCGAGAGAAGGTCACGGAGGCGATATGCCGCACCACCAAGTGCTCCGGCGTCTCTCTTCATGTTGGAGAGATTCGCTGGGGCAATGGACACACGGGCGTCACCTTTGCCCGGTGTCCTGTCGGTGCGGCAAAAACCCTTCTGGACGCTGGTCGGCTACTCGTCGGGTGGAGCTCGGCACGGGTGGAGCTACTGGAGGAGCGGCCCATGCGTTGTTTCGGGTGTCTCGAGCCCGGACACACGCGTGCGGTCTGCCCCTCCGGTATAGACCGTAGCTCGGTGTGCTACCGGTGCGGCCTAGCGGGTCACTCCCGTGCGGGCTGCACTGGAGTCCTCAGGTGCGCTCTCTGCGTAGACCGAGGACTCCCAGCGGGCCACGAGCTGGGTAGCGGAGCGTGCCGAGCTCCCCGGAGGAGAGGAAAAGCAGTCGCTCCCTCTTCTGCCCCTAGGGCTGTCAGGGGCGGTAATCCGCCTGTGGAAGCCATGTCGCAATGACCAGTCTGCGACATGGCTTCTTACAGGCGAATTTGAATCACTCCGCCAGGGCCCAGGACCTTTTCGTCCAGGCCTTGGCGGAGTGGAACATAGGTATTGCGGTGGCCTGCGAGCCCTACTATGTCCCCCCTAGTTCCAGTTGGTCGGGGGACATAAACGGCTCCGTGGCAGTGGTTGTGGGACCTGGTCCCGGTCCCCCTTTCTCCACTCTGGAGACTGGCCCGGGTTTGGTAGTGGCGCGGTGGGGGGAGTACGTCGTCGTAGGCGCGTACTTCTCCCCCAATCGTAGCCTGGCGGAGTTCGAGGTTTTTCTCGACTCCGCCAGTGCTGCGATTCGCAGACAGGCGTCGGGGAAGGTCATCTTCCTCGGCGACCTGAACGCCAAATCCGAGGCCTGGGGGAACCACGCCACGGACGCTAGGGGTAGGGCTGTCCAGATCTGGTCGCTCCTCTCCGGTCTGTCCCTCCTCAACAGAGGGACCGAACCGACCTGCGTGCGGCAGCAAGGGAGTTCAGTGGTGGACGTTTCGTTCGCCACCCCAGCTGTCGCACGCATGGTCGACGACTGGAGAGTCGAGACTGAGGTGGAGACTCTGTCGGACCACTTATACGTCCGATTTGAGATCTCCGCCTCCCGACCGGATCTGGCCAGGCCACCGCGGGAGGGGAGTCGGTTTCCTCGCTGGGCTGTCCAGAGGCTGGATCGGGAAATGGCCGTCGAGGCAGCCATTGTCCAGGGCTGGGCCTTTCCCGATCCCCCCAGCGAAGAAACCGACGTGGAGGGCTTGGCTGGCCGCATGCGCGAGGCTCTTACGAGAGTCTGCGATGCGGCCATGCCGAGGGTGGGGTTCCGGCCCCGGCGCAGGGGTGTTTACTGGTGGTCGCCCGAAATAGCCGAACTTCGGGCGGCCTGTTGCAGGGCTCGCAGGGCCTTCCTCCGGTGTCGCCGCAGACGCGGCTCGGACCCGGAGATGGAGGCCCAGCTGCAGGGTCAGTATCGCCAAGCGAAGTCGACCCTGCAGCTCGCGATTCGGAAGGCGAAGGACCTGGCTCGGGAGGAAATCCTGGCCGGTCTCGATAGGGACCCATGGGGGCGACCGTATCGCGTTGCGCGGAATAAAATCCGCGCCGCGACCGCCCCGGTCATGGAGTCCCTTCAGCCGGATTTCCTCGAGCGGCTGGTGGGGGAACTTTTCCCGGATTCCACCGGCCACTCTCCTCCCGTGATGGCTCCCCCCTCTCAAAGGGGGGGAGCTGGTTCTGTCCCAGTCATCACGGAGGCCGAGCTGGAGGTCGCGCTGAATCGCCTGCGAGCCCGCAACACTGCGCCGGGGCCGGACGGTATTCCAGGGCGAGTGCTGGTCATCGCCCTGGAATACCTGGGAGGCAGGCTTCGGGAACTGTTCAACTTGTGTTTGC
Source organism: Napeogenes sylphis (assembly GCA_959347405.1). Taxonomy (NCBI): domain Eukaryota; kingdom Metazoa; phylum Arthropoda; class Insecta; order Lepidoptera; family Nymphalidae; genus Napeogenes; species Napeogenes sylphis. Next base: position 33,068,535 of record OY365786.1, read on the forward strand.
GCACTGGACAGTTCCCGAAAGCCTGGAAGGAGGGCAGGTTGTGCCTGTTGCGGAAGGACGGTCGTTCTGTCGATTCTCCTTCCGCATACAGGCCGATCGTGCTGCTGGACGAGACGGGCAAGCTCTTCGAGAGAGTCCTCTCTGCCCGTCTCGTCCAGCACCTCCAGGAGGTCGGTCCGGGTCTCTCAGACGCCCAGTTCGGCTTCAGGGCGGGTCGTTCAACGATCGACGCCCTGAGGGCTCTGAGAGACCTGACCGAAGAGGCTGTATCCGAGGGGGATGTCGTCCTGGCGGTTTCGCTGGACGTCGCCAACGCCTTCAACAGCCTGCCGTTCGAGACTTTGGTTGAGGCGCTCCGGTTCCATGGAGTGCCTCCCTATCTCCGCAGGCTGTTGAGGGCGTACCTGCAGGATAGAGAGGTCCTGTGGGAGTGCGGCGACCGGCGGGTCTACCGACGTGGTGTGAGCCGAGGGGTTCCACAAGGGTCCGTTTTGGGACCGGTCTTGTGGAACCTGGGCTACGACTGGCTGCTTCGCTGTCCGCTCCTCCCCCGGACGAGGGTGCTGTGTTACGCAGATGATACCCTCGTCACGGCGCGCGGAGGGAGCTTTGCTGAGGCAGCCCGTCTTGCCACGGTCGGCGCTACGTTGGTAGCGGACCGCATAGGGCTGTTGGGACTGGAGGTGTCCGTTTCCAAGACGGAGGCCATCCTGTTCCACGGCCCTCGCCGGGGTCCCCCTCGTCGGGCGTACATCTCCGTCCAGGGTGCGCGGGTGGCGGTGAAGGCCCAGATGCAGTATCTGGGCCTCACCCTGGACGGTAGATGGAACTTCGGGGCCCACTTCTCTCTGCTGGCCCCGAAGTTACTCTCCACTGCAGTCGCCTTGAGTAGGCTTCTACCCAACGCCGGAGGGCCGCAGGCTCCTTGCCGCCGGTTATACGCCGGAGTGGTGAGGAGCATGGCCCTGTACGGTGCTCCCATATGGTCGGGAGCCCTCACCGCGGATTCCAGGGCCCTTTTGCGTCGCACGCAAAGGGTCCTAGCGGTGAGGGTGATCAGGGGGTACCGTACGGTGTCATACACTGCGGCCACACTCCTGGCGAGCGATCCGCCCTGGGAGCTACAGGCGCGGGTCCTCGCCGGAGTGTATTGGCACCGGGTAGAAGCCCGGGTCGGGCGGGTTAGGCTCGAGGCGGATCGGATCAGGGCTCTAGCTCACCGAGCCCTGATCCGACAGTGGAGTAGGGACTTAGAGTCCCCGTCGGCCGGTCTTGCGACGGTGGGGGCTATTTCCCCCCATCTCGATCGTTGGATCGGCCGGCGGCACGGGACTCTAACGTTCCGTCTTGTGCAGGTGCTCACGGGGCATGGGTGCTTCGGTGAGTACCTGCACAAGATCGCACGCAGAGAGGCGGCCCCCTCCTGCCACCACTGTGACGAGCCCGTGGACACGGCTCGTCACACCTTGGCGGAGTGCGCAGCCTGGGACCGTCAGCGTACTGAGCTGACGGCCGTGGTTGGCAGCGACCTCTCGTTGCCGAGCGTTGTTTCCGCGATGCTCGACGACGAGAGGTCCTGGGTCGCTATGGCCTCCTTCTGCGAGCAAGTCATTGCCGCGAAGGAGGCCGCGGAGCGGGACAGAGAGGCAGCCTCCTCTGAACCGCTTCGCAGGGGTAGGCTGGGTCGAAGGAGGCGGGATTACGCCCGCAGCCTCCTTCCCCAGCTGTAGTGCCTGGACGGGAGAGGGGGGTGACCTCTCCCGACCGTTATAGGCCTACGAGGTGAGGGTGTCCCTAAGTTGATCGGGGCCCCTCGCAGGGGGTTCCGCCGGGGCGTCACGGTGAGTGCGAAAGCGATCCCGTGGCGCCCCACTAAGGCGATGAGGTCAACCGTTGGTTTTTTAGTGGGTAGCCTTAAAAATGGCAGCGTCCTCTATGCTGCCGGGTAGTCCCACATACCCCCTCGGTCATCACCTTCCTGGCCGTAGGGATGATGCGTAACGCATTTTTCCAACGATAAAAAAAAAAAAAAAAAAAAAAAGGTTAGGTTAGGTTAGGTTAGGTTAGGTTAGGTTAGGTTAGGTTAGGTTAGGTTAGGTTAGGTTAGGTTAGGTTAGGTTAGGTTAGGTTAGGTTAGGTTAGGTTAGGTTAGGTTAGGTTAGGTTAGGTTAGGTTAGGTTAGGTTAGGTTAGGTTAGGTTTTTTTTTTTTTTTTTTTTTTTTTTTTTTTTTTTGTAACTTATTCTAGTACCCCTGCCATGGGCAAGGCTCTTGCAAAACGATGATATTTTGTTCCGTTTTATTCAGTTAGGTGCATAGGCGATAAGCGCCTAAGGAAGAAAATTAACAAAAGTAAATTACACTCATTTATTTATTTATTAATTAAGTTTTATTTGTTTACTTGTTTATTTACTTATTTATTTATTTTCATTTTCATTTTTATATTTATTTATATATTTATTTAGGTGCGTTAAGGCGATAAGCGCCTTAGACGAAATTCAAACAAAGGTAAGTTACACACTTTTATTTATTTATTTAGTTTTATTAGTTTACTTGTTTATTTAGTTATTTATTTATATATTTATTTATTTTCATATTTATTTATATACATTTATTTAGGTACGTTAAGGCGATAGCGCCTTAGGAAGAAATTCAGACAAAGATAAGTTACACACTTTTATTTATTTATTTAGTTAATTATTTATTTTCATATTTATTTTTATATTTATTTATATATTTATTTAGGTGCGTTAAGGCGATGAGCGCTTTAGAAGAAATTCAAACAAAGGTAAGTTAAACACACAGTTTTCTTAGTCTAACCTATTTCTATTATTTACTAATTTTGCTATTTCTTCACAATACTCTAAGAATATTTGTCTATGCTTTTTACTACTTATAATTGTCTGAATGTTTTCTAAATTAATATTAATATCTATCTTTTGTTCGAGCTCCATTCTTCTGATTTGGTGAATCGGGCAGTCAATGAGGATATGAGGGACCGTCTCCTCGATGCTGGGCTCGCAGGCGCATGACGGATTCTCCTTACGCTTAAATCGGTGTAAGTATGAGGAGAACCCACCATGACCCGTCATTATCTGAGTGACGTGGTTTGTGGTCTTTATTTTTCTCACAACACCGTATGCCTCCGATGCACTGGGGAAAAAGAGTTTGGTGATGCCGGCTGTAGTTTCAGACCTGTATCTTTCATTCCACTCGTCGATAGTGTTTAAGCGAATCCTTCGCTTGACAAAGGAGACGGGACAGAGATCATACTCGGGTCTTCTTTTCGACCCCAAGGCGGCCTGCTTTGCTAGGAAGTCCGCTCTCTCGTTCCCCTCGAAGCCCGCATGAGCTTTTATCCAAAAAAGAGAGACGCGCTTGTTTTGGGCTCTGCATTGTCTGAGCGCTTCTCTGGACTCAACTGCGAGCGGGTGAGAGGACACCGGGTTTGTCAGTGTTTGAAGAGCCGCCATTGAGTCGCTAAAAACCCCAAACGAGGACTGTTTGCTCTTTACTGCCTCTTTAACCGCTCTGCAAAGAGCTAGGAGTTCGGCCTGGTAGACGGTACAGTATGGGGAGAGGGTAAGTTTGAGGGCCTTGGTTTCGACGTCACTATTCCAAATGGATAGCGCGGCGCCAACCTTGCCCTCAACCTTGCTACCATCCGTAAAGATCCGCACATTAAAGTGCCTGCAGTCTTCGTACTGTTGTTCGTCTACCAGGTTTATGAATTCCAGTTGGTCGTGCTCTGCTGGATGGGGCATCTCGATGGTCGGGAACATCCTCTCTATCTCCCTGTCTCCTAATACTGAGCGGTTCGCCCCCTTCTTGGCCTCGTATAGCGAGGCCGCCTCACGGACTCGGAGGTCGAGAGGGAGTATGCCGGCCAGTATTAGTGCCGAGTTTAGGGAGACGGTGCGGTAGCCCTTGCAAAGTTTTTGGGCAAATCCACGTTGGATCACGTTCAATTGCTTTTTGACCCCGAGTTTGTTGACTGCCGGTGCCCATACGCTTGCGGCATACAATATTGTCGGCTCAACTGCAGCCATGTAGATGGTTTTTATAACCTCGGTGTTTAGACCCCAGCTGACTTTTGCGGTTCTGGAGAGGTGCTTGTAAATGGCCATCGCCTTTTTACAAACATTAGTGATATGTGTGTTGAAGGTCAGCTGATGATCAATGGTTACTCCCAAGATTTTTATGCTGTCAGACATTACTATCGCGACCCCTCCCATGCTCAGGCGCGGTACATCAAACTTCAGTCTCCGCGTGATCACCATCGCGCACGTCTTTTGCGGTGCGAATTTTAACTTAGACTTGATGCCCCACGACCGAACACGTTCAAGGGTCGCGTTTGCCTGCAGGGATATTTCAAGCCCCGTTTCCCCGTCAAAAACCAACACAATATCGTCGGCAAAAGCCTGACAATAAATATTAGACCTGTCGAGCATTTTAAGGAGCGGATCAAGCAACAGGTTCCATAGGATGGGTCCACCAATGGAACCCTGGACGCATCCCTTGGACGTGGCTCGATCAACTTCCTCTCCGGCATACCTAACTACGACCGATCTGTCTCTAAGGTAACTATCAATCACCCGCCTCAAATTCACGGGACACTTTTCCTCTGCCAGTCGGATCCTTATAGCCGGCCACCAGGCGCTATCAAAGGCCCCCTCTATATCCAAGGACACAAGCGTGACTATTCTTTTCTGGTCCAGCTTACTGCGGACGTGTGTCATGAGGGTATAGAGGGCGTCTTCGGTGCTCCGCTGTGGCATGAAGCCATACTGGCGAGTACTAATCCCAGGCAAAAGGTGAAATTTGAGGCGAGCGACAAGCATTTTTTCATATACTTTGCCGAGCACCGGCAGGAGGCCAATCGGCCTGTAGGATTTAGGTACCGTATACGAGTCTTTCCCCGGCTTCCTCAGAACGATCACAATCGCTCTCTTCCACTCTTTTGGAAAGTATTCCAGTTCCAGGCATTTATTTAATAGGGCCAGGAAGAAGACTGGGTCATTATTTATGACTCGCGTACAGATATCAGGCGAAAAGCCGTCAGCTCCCGGGGCTTTCTTCGGATTGAAGGACCGGACGGCGACTAGCAGCTCGTTGAGTGTGAACCTTGGGTCGCATGTTTCATCATGATTTCCACTCTTATTCACACTCTCCGCAAGTTGACGTGTGTGGCGATGGTCCTCGCTATCGTCCTCCAAACCGTCCTCCGGGTAGAAGGTTTCGGCTAGCAGCTTCGCCGACTCCTTGCCATTCATTGCTTTGCCCTCGATTACCAACGGTAAGTCTTCTTCCCTTTTTGCCGTTCTGCTCATGACCCTGTAGATTCCCTCCCACACCCCCTCCCGATCTTGTTTTCCACAGAACTCTTTCCAGCTCTGCGTCTGTGCATTTTCAACTGCTATCTCATACCTCTTCTTCTCTTCTAGGTACAGCCGAACCACCATCTCTCTTCGGACTGGCGCTGCGTTCCTGATCCTGCGCCTCCTAGTGTTGACCAGCCTTTTGTGTGCAGCGAGCTCGTTGGACCACCACGGCACGGTGAGTAATTCCGTATGATTTTTTTTTTGATGGGAATGCTTTCAAGGCATGTTTCTGTTATAGTTGTAGAGAGTTTGTTCACCACAGCGTCTATTTGGTCAGTGTGATTTATTGTTTCTATTTGTTGTGCCGTTAATTTGGAAATTAATTTAAGTTGCGTGAGTTTCTCATGAAACTTCACCCAATTTGCTTTTCGTGTGTTATATATTCGTGTGCTTCTCTTAATGTGGTGTCCTTTTGATTTGTTAAGTTTAATGCCGAAAATAATGCCGTTGTGATCCGAGCTCGTGAAGCCTTCCTCCACACGCCAGTCATCGACGAAGGTTAGTAGATCGGGCGAACAGGCCGTGACGTCCACATGGCTTGTGTACCTGGTTTCCCCTCTGATGCAGTCGAAGGTTGGTATGATGCCTTTATTTAGTATCTGGAGTGAGAGCTCTTCCATCACTCCGCACATCTGCTCCCCCCTTGAATCTTCATGCGGGCTACCCCACCAGGTGCTCTTTGCGTTTGCGTCACCTCCTATGAGCAGCCTACACGGCCCCATCCGTTGCTTTATCTTCCCTATGTGGTCCAAGTACTGGTCTAAGGATTTGTTGGGCTCGAAATAGAAGGAGACCATGGTGATGTTCCAGGCACTGGTTCGAATCCTCACCACTACGATGTTCTGGGTGGTGAGTTCTGGGCACTGTATGACATCGAGATCGGTGTCAAACACGGCTATCGCAGCCTTTACAGGGCCCTTCTCGGTTAGGTTAGGTTAGGTTAGGTTAGGTTAGGTTAGGTTAGGTTAGGTTAGGTTAGGTTAGGTTAGGTTAGGTTAGGTTAGGTTAGGTTAGGTTAGGTTAGGTTAGGTTAGGTTAGGTTAGGTTAGGTTAGGTTAGGTTAGGTTAGGTTAGGTTAGGTTAGGTTAGGTTAGGTTAGGTTAGGTTAGGTTAGGTTAGGTTAGGTTAGGTTAGGTTAGGTTAGGTTAGGTTAGGTTAGGTTAGGTTAGGTTAGGTTAGGTTAGGTTAGGTTAGGTTAGGTTAGGTTAGGTTAGGTTAGGTTAGGTTAGGTTAGGTTAGGTTAGGTTAGGTTAGGTTAGGTTAGGTTAGGTTAGGTTAGGTTAGGTTAGGTTAGGTTAGGTTAGGTTAGGTTAGGTTAGGTTAGGTTAGGTTAGGTTAGGTTAGGTTAGGTTAGGTTAGGTTAGGTTAGGTTAGGTTAGGTTAGGTTAGGTTAGGTTAGGTTAGGTTAGGTTAGGTTAGGTTAGGTTAGGTTAGGTTAGGTTAGGTTAGGTTAGGTTAGGTTAGGTTAGGTTAGGTTAGGTTAGGTTAGGTTAGGTTAGGTTAGGTTAGGTTAGGTTAGGTTAGGTTAGGTTAGGTTAGGTTAGGTTAGGTTAGGTTAGGTTAGGTTAGGTTAGGTTAGGTTAGGTTAGGTTAGGTTAGGTTAGGTTAGGTTAGGTTAGGTTAGGTTAGGTTAGGTTAGGTTAGGTTAGGTTAGGTTAGGTTAGGTTAGGTTAGGTTAGGTTAGGTTAGGTTAGGTTAGGTTAGGTTAGGTTAGGTTAGGTTAGGTTAGGTTAGGTTAGGTTAGGTTAGGTTAGGTTAGGTTTTTTTTTTTTTTTTTTTTTTTTTTTTATAGTTCGTGCTCTTGTGTTCCTCCGATTTGGATGGATCGGAGTCTGTGTCTGGGTAAATAAGTTTTTCAGTTTGTTTTATATATTTTTCGGTGCACGTGTGTTGATGTTTGTTATGTTGTTCCTATCTGTGTTTGTTGTACTTATATTTATAGTGTTCTTACATTTTTACTTTTTACATATTTTTAAGGTTTTATTTTACTCCTTTACATACATTGCGGTGACGGCGCGAATGGCGCAGCTTAACTAATTCGCTAACAGTTACTATTAAAATACTATTTATTATTTTAGCAATTCTGTTTTTACATGTCTTACTGGGTTTTACATTAGTCTAAAATATATTTCGCTAGTTTATGCATTTACACTAATCGTGTTTGTGTAATTGAGTATTACCTATCTATTTACAAGTTTTCTTTGCAGGTACTCCGGCACCGGAATGGTGGCGCGGGTGGGGTAAGTATTTTTTCTTATTATCTATATATTCTACATTCTATATGTACATGTTTTCTTACAGGTACTCCGGCACCAGAGTGGTGACGCGGGTGGGGTAAGTAATTTTTCTTATTATCTATATATTCTACATTCTATATATACATGTTTTCTTACAGGTACTCCGGCACCAGAGTGGTGACGCGGGTGGGGTAAGTATTTTTTCTTATCATCTATATATTCTACATTCTATATATACATGTTTTCTTACAGGTACTCCGGCACCAGAGTGGTGACACGGGTGGGGTAAGTATTTTTCTTTCTTATTATCCATATATTCTACATTCTATGTATACATGTTTTCTTACAGGTACTCCGGCACCAGAGTGGTGACACGGGTGGGGTAAGTATTTTTTCCTTATTTTCTATGTATTCTACATTCTATATTTACATGTTTTCTTGCAGGTATTCCGGCACCAGAGTGGTGACGCGGGTGAGGTAAGTATTTTTTTTTTTTTTTTTTTTATTATTATCTATGTATTCTACATTCTATATTTACATGTTTTCTTTCAGCTACTCCGGCACCAGAGTGGTGACGCGGGTAGGGTAAGTATTATTCTTATTGTCTATGTATTCTAGATTCTATATTTACATGTTTTCTTTCAACTACTCCGGCACCAGAGTGGTGACACGGATAGGGTAAGTACTTCCATCTTACTAACTATACTTATTACATTTATGGTTTTTCATAGCTATTCTACACTATTTTTAATCTATATACATGTTTTTATTTTTCAGACATGGGTGGGGTAAGTATGCTTATATTCTAGATATTCTATATAGTATATTGTATTCTATTAGAATATGCAGGGACAGGCTGCATAGGGGTAAGTATATATATATATATATATATTTTTTTTTTTTTTTTTTTTTTTTTTTTTTTTTTTTTTTTTTTTTTTTTTTTTTTTTTTTTTTTTTTTTTTTTTTTTTTTTTTTTTTTTTTTTTTTTTTTTTTTTATGTTCTTCTTGGCGGTAGTCATCCTCCATGCCGGAGCCACATTGGTACAATGTGGCTGCGCCGGTTGTCTTCTGTCCGCGTCCGCTGTCGTCCCTCATCTTGTGGGTTTCCTCGATTGCTGCCTGGCCATCGCATGATGCCCTCGGCAATCGCGTCGATTCGGTAGGTCCTGGTGCTGCCTGTGTGTTCCCACAGGGAGCCAGGGCCTTGTTTACATCCTAATTTAGGTGGGTTGTTATTTGTACTGTTTGTTATTAATTATTGCCATCCGGTTTCCAGGCATGGCTATGCTGACTATTGTTGCCCAGCTGTATTTCGTAAGTGCCATGTGTTGTGTTGTCCTATCCCCGTCCAGTCTCTGTCCCTGTCCTGTCCATTCGTCATGTCCCTGTAATTGTCAGTCAGTTTTTGTTTTCCTGTATAATCCGTCCTGCCACGTGTCTACAGTAGTTCATGAAGGTCTCGAGTTGGTTGTCCATGATGTGAGGTAAGTTGGATTTGCTTATAACCATATCGATCTCCATTTCCGTCTCGCGTCTCTTAGTCATGAATCTAGGGCACTCAATAAGTAGATGCAAGATCTCCTCGTCAGTACTGTCATCACATTTACAGGTCGGGCTGTCCGTCAGTTTGAATCTGTGAAGGTACCCCGCAAAACCCCCGTGCCCTGTGAGGATCTGCGAGGTAAGTGAGTCAATGTCAAGTTTAGTCACTATCTTCTTTGCTCGCCTGACATCGGGCATGAAGGCCTTTGTCACTGCCGCTGTGTCGCCTGCCGTGTAGCGCTCCTGCCATATCTCGATCGATTCCTCCCTGGTTGTCCTCTTCGCGTATGAGATGGGGAAGCTGTCGTATGTGGCTTTTCTTTTAACATTTTTTGCTGCATCCTTAGCCAGGTCGTCAGCCCTCTCATTTCCTGGCACACCCACGTGCGCCTTGACCCAGTATAGTTTGACGTTGTGTCCTTTCCCCGTAATTTTCATCATGTTGCTGTAGATTTGGAGCGCAAGTGGGTGTTCCAGTGGATCGGCGTTCATCGCATCGAGGGAGGATCTTGAGTCGGTGAGTATACACGTGTCCTTCCAGTTCTTTTTGTCGATGGTGTCTGTAGCTATCTTTATCGCCATCATCTCCGCCTGGAATACTGTGCAATGCTTGGCAAGACGTATTTTCCTAAGGTACACCTCCCTGCCGTCCTCCCACACGGTTAAGGCAGCCCCGACTAGGCCCTGAATTTTGCTTCCATCTGTATAAATCTGTTTTCCTGATAAATTGTTTTCCCTTACCGTGGTGGGAGTCAGCTCCTCCAGGCACGTGTACTTGAACTTCGTTAGACTTGCGGGATGGGGCAGCTCAGCCACCTCGACTCGACGCTCCAGGCAGTATTCGTCCCCCAAATGTGCCAGAGGTCTCCCCCTGCGGATCTCATAGATTCTGGCTTGTTCTTTTATTAGGAGGTCAATGGGCATAAGTCCCGCTAGTAAAGTTGCCGCGTGTTTCGACACAGTTCTATGTGTACGCGCTATTTTCTGGGCAAAGCCCCTTTGTACCACTGATAGTTTCTTCCTCACGTAGACCTTATCAATCTCGGAGGCCCAGACACTCGCCGCGTACGAAATAATGGGTACCACCACCGCTGTGTAGATGGATCTGGTAATGGTGGGGTTCAGTCCCCACGTCGCTTTTACAGCTCGCGACATCTGTGTGTAAATACCCAATGCTTTGCAGGTGGTGCTGGCGATATGGCTTGCAAACGTGAGCTTGGAGTCAATGGTGATCCCTAGAATTTTTATCTCCTTCGCGATTTCGATGTTTTCATTGCCCATTCTTAGAATCGGATTGTCATATTTTAACTTTCTAGTGATCACCATTGACTTAGTTTTGTGTGCCGCAAATTGGAGCCTGTTTGCTCGTCCCCATTTCCTTACTCGTTCCAGAGCTGAGTTTGCCCGTGTTTGAATCTCCATCGTTTCATGGCCAGAGAAAACGAGGACGACGTCATCGGCAAACGCCTGACAGTGTACGCCCTCTCTGTCCAATTCGTTCAGGAGTGTGTCCAGAAGCACGTTCCACAAGAACGGGCCCCCCACGGATCCTTGTACGCACCCTTTGTTGGTTTTTCTTTCGATCTTTTGTCCCAGGTAATTTACCCTCACGGCCCGTTCCTCGAGGTAATTCCGCATCACCCTCCACAGGTTTCCCGGGCATCCTAATTCAGCCAACTGGATCAAGATCGCCGGCCACCACGCATTGTCGAAGGCGCCCTCTATGTCTAGTGATATGATAACGACTGTTTCCCTCATGTTTCTTCGGTCCTTCACGTGGTTAATCAGATCATAGAGGGCGTCCTCCGTACTGCGTTGCGGCGTGAATCCATATTGGCGTGGGTTTAACCTGGGGAGGATGTGCCATCGCAGCCTTCTGATCACCGTCTTTTCGAAAATTTTTCCCAGTATTGGGAGGAGTCCGATGGGGCGGTATGTCTTTGGTTCGTTTAAGTCCATTCTGCCAGGTTTCCTTAAGACAATCACCTCGGCCGCTTTCCAGGATGTTGGAAAGATGCCAAGTTCGAGGCATTTGTTGATGAGCCCCAGGAATTCCCCCTGTGCCCGTCTCACTGCCTCCAGGCATATGTCGGCCGTCATCCCGTCCACTCCAGGAGCCTTCCGCGGGCTAAAAGACGACGCCGCCACGTCGAGTTCCTCGCTAGTTATTGGTGGGTCATCATCTTGCTGTGGCATGAGGTTTGCCGCCCTCACCCTCGCCTCAGTATGTTGTGGCTCGTCGCTGCTCGTCGTGTCGATAGGGAAGAATGTGTCCGCCAGGAGTTCGGCCGATTGCACTGCGCTCAGGGTGATACCGCCCTGCACCATGGGAGAGTCCTCTGTTCTTTTTTGAGTTGCGCGAATTACGCGGTAGATGGTGTCCCACATGGATTCTCTGTCTTGCTTGGTGCAGAAGTCCATCCAACTGAGTGTCTGTGCCTTCCTCGCGGCTGTGACATATCTCTCCCTGCTCGCTAGATAATCAGCCACGACGTACTTCTTCCTTTTCTCGGCTGCACATCTGATGCGTCTGCGTAGCGTCATCATGTTCCGCTTGAGTTGCGTTAGCTCATCATTCCACCAAGGAATCGGGGGTTTATCTCGGTATTTGATCTTTGGGATTGACGCGTCACATGCTCGACCTATTGCCATCTCATATCTTTTTATAGTTTCTTCCAAGACTTTTTTGCTCTGAATTTTGTCTATTTCATTCTTTGTAATTTTTTCTAGTTCCAAATTTTTCCCTAGCTCTATTCTGAACTTTTGCCAATCTGCTTTTTTACTCTTATATACCCTAGTTGTTCTTACTCTATCCTGTACAGTGGCCTTCTTCTTAACACTAAACGTGATGGCGTTATGGTCCGAGTTCGTGACGCCGGTGTCCACCGCCCAGTCCTCCACTTTTCCTAGGACATCATTTGTGCACATGGTGATATCCACTATACTTGTGGCAAGCTTCCCATTGCGTATGGCCACGAATGTCGGCTGGTTTCCAATATTTAGGATGTTTAGTCCTTGGCTATGTATGAAGCGCGTCATCTCGGCTCCTCTTGGGTTCTGGCGTACGCTACCCCACCACTGGCTCCACGAATTCACGTCCCCTCCTATTATAGTATTTCTGGCCTTTAGTTTATGCAATACACGAGTAACCTGTCCGAAGTATGGGTCCAGCGGCTGGTCCTCCTCGAAATAGACTGACACGAAGTTAAGAGTGCCGTGTGCCACTTTTATGCTGGCGCATGAGACATTTTCGGTCTGCATGTCAGGGTCGTTGGTGACTATCAGATTCGGGTTGTGAATTATGACCGCGGCCTTCACCGGCTTCACCCTGGTCCTCATGGTCTGGATCGTTCTTATACCCGAGTACGTAGTCAATACCCCGTCACTGCCTACGTAGGGCTCCTGCACCATGCTCACGTCAATCTTCCTGGTGTGTGCTTCGCGGATGAGTTCCAAGGTGGCCAGTTTGCTCCTCTGTAGGTTTGCCTGTAGTATGCGGAGGTCGCCGTGGGTGCCTTCAGCAATATGATATTGTGGTGCGAGCTATTTCATCCCAGCGTCTGCGAACCGGACAGTCCTGGTCGAAGGCCGAGTGGTCGACCCGGTCCATTTTAGCGGCCTGGCAGTTAACACAGGAGGGGCGCTCTCCCGTAGCCCACACTGCACAGTCCGCCTTCAGGTGGCCCCCTCCGCAGTGGCTGCAGGAATCGGTTGTGGCTCTGCAGAACTTCTTCCCGTGACCGTATCCTAAGCACTTGGTGCATTGCACCAAGGGCGACTGATCCGATACGGTGCACCGCTGCAAGTCGATGTGCACCCGTCCGGCTCGCGTAAGGGCATTCCAGAGTCTAGGTGAGGTTTGCATTATAACGTGGCACTCGTGGGGGTTGCGGGTTTTCCGTCTATATTTTATCACCGCTCTATATTCCTCCGCAGGTATCCCCCCCACGAGGTGCTCGTTCTGTCGTTTGATGGATTCCGTTATCTCCTCGTCGCTATTGTATGTGAGCACATTTTTAATAATGATCAATGGGTCCCTATGTTGCGCGTCCTCCACTTTTAGTTTTTTAGCCTCACGTAACTTCTTTTTGAGCTTGTCAACGTTTTCGCGGGAGGCGCAGCTTATTACCACCTTTTGGTTGCGCGCTTTGCGGATTTGCTCGACGGCCACCCCGCTCACTCTGGCGTCGGCAGCCCCGCGAACGCTCTTCAAGACGTCTTCACTCGTGTCTCTCTCCTCCGTTGATGACACGATTATTGTGTATCTGGGTTTCGGAGTTTCAGTGGTCGGCTTGTGACCCACAGCAGCAGCCTCGGCGTAGGTCTTCGTCTGGTTGACCTCCTCCACAATGCTAGCCAGCTTCCTCCCTGTATCTTGTAGCTGCTTGTTTAGAGCTGTGGCCTGCTGGACCTGTTGATGCTGGCTGCTCTTTGTGAGGAGGTCCAGGACGTCGTAGGAGATCAGTTGCCTCACCGACTGCACCTCCTTGAGGAGTTCCTTAACTTCGGGTTTCACGGAGGCCGCCTGCTGTTCGGCGGCTATGTTCGATAACAGTGTGGCGTGCTCCTGCTCCCGTTTTGCCAGCTGAGTCGCCATCCCCGCTCTGGTGCGCTCGAGCTGCAATTGCAGCGTCTGGCGGGACTCGTTGAGTCGGAGCACGATCTCGAACATTCCTCCTAAGTTTTCGAGGACTTTCTCTTTTATCGTGGTCTTGATGTTTCCCGATTGCTCCATTTGCTCCTTAGCCTCTTGGTAGAGGCGGTTCGCTGTGGCCGAGAGGGTCGATAGCACCTGCGCAGCGTTCTCCCCAGCAGACTCGCGACTGGATTGGCTGGGGGCCGCGTGCGATGTATCGCTATCACTCGCCGCGGATGCGGCGATGTCCTGTATCCTCTTGGTGAGGATCTTTTTCCTCGCCACTGGTTCGGCCCGGGCCTCTCCCGCTCCCGGTCGCGGCGCTTTGGAGGCGGCGCTGGATTGAGACATTGATATGTCGTGGCTCGGCACTTGGGTATCCGCCTAGACGACTCGATGATAGTCGTCTATCTGGATGATTTGGTACGTCGATGTC